>JAJPUD010003869.1:34562-47474 GCA_023553655.1 Myrmecobius fasciatus
TCCTGTTCCGACTCCTGTTCCACCTCCCTGCTCCAGCTCCCTGCCCTGGTCTCCCTATGCTGCAGTCTGGGTTCAGCAGACCACCCCCCTGCCCAATTAAAACAGACCTGTTTTGAGGTTCTTCCAGAGTATCTTCTTCTAGAATCGTGTTGTTCTCCAAATATTGTGGATTTTTTTGCTTCAAAATCAGTCTAGAGGCTTCATATGTTGTTGGTTTGAGGGCAGGTTAGAGGAGGTTACAGAGACTCCTGTCTGATCTCTGCCACCATGGCTCCACCCCCGGAAGGAAGTCCCACAAACTTTTTCAAAAACAAAACTAACACAGACAAAAAGTTAAAGTAAAATGGGAAACCGAGAAAAATTTTGCAGATTTTTTTTCCTGTAGAAAAGTCTTATTTTTTAAATAAAGAACCAAACCAAATTTGTAAAAATAAGAATCATTTCCTAATTGATAAATGCTCCTATGATATGAACAAGAATTTTCAGAAGAAGAAATCAAAGCTATCAATAGTTACATGAAAAAAGACATCAATACTGATTAGAGAAACACAAATTAAAAGATTTCTGAGATAACGCCTCATACCTTTCAAATTGGCTAACATTGCATGGGGAGTTGTGAAGTGGTTCAACTATTCTACAGAATAATTTGGAAGGAATTATGCCAGAACTGCGCCAAAATTTTACATGCCTTTTTACCCATTAAAACTACTGCTAGGTCTATAACACAGATCAAAGAAAAGAAAAATGACAAATCTGTACAAAATTATTTTTAAAAAAACCAGCTTTTTTGGCAGCAAAAACCTAGAAATTAGGGGATTTTCCATCAATTAGGCTCAAAAAATGTCACATATAAGTACTGGAATCTTTTCTGCTATAAGTAATGATAAGAAAGGCAGAAACCTGGGTAGGATTACAAGACTTAGATACTCTGATTAAGATAATGATCCAAGAAAATTCCAAAGGGCCCATTTTGGAAAATGCTATCAAACTCTAGAAATAGATAGATTATTTCATTTAAATTGCTTTATTAAAGCTTTTTTATTTTCAAAACATATACATGGATAATTTTTCAACATTGACCCTTACAAAACCTTGTGTTCTAAAGTTCCCCTCTTCCCTGCATCCCCTCCTCTAGAGGTCAAGTAATCCAATATATGTTATGGTAAAAATATATATTAAATCCAATATATATGTATACATATTTGCACAATTATCTTGCCACACAAGAAAAATCAAGTCAAAAAGGGAAAAATGAGAAAGAAAAGAAAATGCAAGCAAACAACAACAAAAAGAGTGAAAATGCTATGTTTTGATTCACATTCAGTTCCCACAGTCCTCTCTCTGGGTGTAGATGGCTTTCTTCAGCACAAAGTCATTGGAACTGACCTGGATCATCTCATTCTTGAAAAGAGCCATGTCCATCAGAATTGATCATCATTTAATCTTATTGCCATGTATTATGATCTCCTGGCTCTGCTCACTTCATTTAGCATTAGTTCATATAAGTCTCTCCAGGGCTCTCTGAAATCATCCTGGTGATTTCTTATAGAACAATAATATTCCATAACATTCACCTACCATAAATTACTCATCCATTCTCCACTTGATGGGCATCCACTCAGTTTACAGTTTCTTGCCACTACAAAAAGGGCTGCCACAAACATTTTTGCACACATGAGTCCCTTTCCTTCCTTTATCATCTCTTTGGATATAAGCTCAGTAGAAACACTGCTGGATCAAAAGGTATGCACATTTTGACAGCCCTTTGGGCATAGTTCTAAATCACACTGCAGAATGGTTGAATCAGTTCACAACTCCACCAACATATTTAGTGTCTCAGTTTTCCCACATCGCTTCCAACATTTGTCATTATCTTTTCCTGTCATCTTAGCCAATCTGAGAGGTGTGTAGTGTTATCTCAGAGTTGTCTTAATTTGCATTTCTCTGATCAATAGTGATGTAGAGATATGACTAGAAATGGTTTCAATTTCTTCATCTGAAAATTGTTTATATCCTTTGATTATTTAGATTAACTCTTAATGGGAATTAAAGTACACTTTAAAATTTTCATTTTATATTGGTTTGTGTTTTTTTTTTATATTTGCCTAACATGAGAATATGTTTTTCATGACCCCGCATGTATAATTGAAAAGGACTACCTTCTCCTAGAGGGGGAAGGACAGGAGAGAAAAGATTTTGAACTCAAAATTTTAAGTAATACTCATATTTTTTTTTTCCTTCTAAATGGAAAATGTCTAATGAAATAAAAATAATTAAAAGCCAAACAAAAATGATGAATATGTCTCTCTGTCTTGCTCTGTCTGTCTCTGTCTCTCTTTCTCTCCCCATCAGTGAAAATGATGGTGTCTTAACAAGAAATGATTATGTAGTGGGATTTGTTTCAGAATCATCTACCTGTTGATAGTCATGCTGACTAATGAAAGCAATGACACAAATGAACACCAAATTAAAAGAAGACAGAAATATGATAAGAAAGCACTATATAATCATAATAGATTCAACTCAACTATTTTTAAAGTTAATGATAAAAATTCAATGAAAGTGAATTAACAATTTCTTAGATAAATTTCCTTTCTATATAATAATCACAATAATAAGCTTAGGGCCCTGGGGAATCTAGGAAGACATCATAATAGGTCAGAATATTCCAATTTCTCTAGATTTCCCCCCAGAAACAAAACAAAATTGCAGCCCAGGGTGAACATAGACTGGTGAAAAACAAATAAGACTTAGGACAGAACAGGGATTGTTCTGGGACAATCTAATAAGTCCTGAAGACTCCAGGACCAACTGGTATGAAGTATAAACACCGCCAGACTAGCTCCACAGAAACAGCAAGTGGGAACCCTGTTGATAGCTGGATTGGAGTTAGCCCCAGCCAAAAACATTGAAACTTTTACCTCTAGAGTATCAGGAGTCTGAGTCCTAGAAGATTGAGGGAACCTCTCATGATAAGAAATGCCAAGTTCTGCTACAGAGATATGGCCATGGGTAAAAAAGAACCAGAACACCAGGTGAGTGCAGAAGCCGTGAGACAGGGAAGCTGTTGGTTATAGGCATTGCAGAGCTGAGGTTTAGGGTTTCTAGTTCCAGGGGGTAACTAAAGTGAAGCAGAGGCACCACCTCCTGATTTGAGGTGCTTAAATTAATAGTTGTCATTAAAAAAATGAACAGGTAAAAAACACCTAATCATAGAAATTTACTATGGGAATTGGTAAGACTGGGACCATCTTCAGAAAAGAACAGTGAAGAAAAAAAAAAAAAGTAATGTTAAATGGCTATCTGCCCAGAAAGGATTTATAGAAAAACTCAAAAGAGACTTTAGAAAACAAATGAGAACAATTGAGGAAAAACAAACAACAAGATCATCCAAAAAACAAAACAAAACAAGAAAATTATGGGGGGAAATTTAACCAACTACAAAAGGAGATACAGAGTTTTAAAGAAGAAAATAATTCTTTGAAAATTAGAGTTGGGCAAGGGAATCAGTGAAGTTATGGGACTAAAAAATAAAACAAAACAGAAAGAATAAAAGAAATAGGACAGAATGTGAAACATAATAAAAACATCAGATATGGAAAACAGATCAAGAAACGAAAACATAAGAATATTTGTATTACCTGAAAGCGATGAAGAAAAGAAAAAGAACCTTAACAAAATAATACCAGAAATAATCCAAGAAAATGGTCCTGGAGTGATAGAACATGAGAAAGTAGAAAGAAAAAAAATTCTACAGATCACCACCTCAAAGAGATCTTACAAGGAAAACACATGTTATTACTCAATTTCTAAGTCCCAAAGTCAAATAGAAAATTTTATAAGAAACAAAGAAACAAACAAAACAATTCAAATATACTAGAGCAACAATTGGAATTATACAGGATTTATCAGCAACTACAAAAAAAGACCGCAGGTCCTGCAATAATATATTGATAATCAAAAGACCTAGGCTTGTGACCAAAAATATCATACCCATCAAAACTAACCATAATGTTGAAAGAAAAACATGAATATTTAACAAATTTGCAGATTTTCAGTACTTTGTCTCAGCTAGACCTAAACTTGATAGAAAGTTTAACATATAAGAACCAAAATCAAAGAATAATTTTAAGAGACTCAATTAGAGCAAATTGTGTTTTTACATGGAAATGCAAGCAATGTGTTTAAGACTGACATCAGTACTTGGACAGCTAAAAGACAGATTGGGGCAGAGCTGAATATGTTTGGAATCTAAAAAACAAAACTATCTACGAAAAGACAAAAATAGTCATTATTCTATATGAATGAGATGTAGAAGAAGAGTTAACACAGAGGCATTGGAAGAGGGCTAGTAGTTCTGAAAACCTGCTTTTCTTGGAGAATGGGTTAAATAGGGAATAATACATATACATATATAGATATAAATGTGTGTATATGTATGGAAGTATATACAAACACACATATAGACATACATAGACACACAATACACATATACATACATATATACATGTATAAGTATAATATACATGTGTGTATATGGTATAGCACCCTCCAAAATATGTAAGGAGGAAAAGAATAGGGTAACTAGAGTACAGAAGAGGGTTTAAGAGTGGGGTAAGGTGATTATATTAATGGAAATAGGATAAAGAGGGAGGGAAAGGATGGAGGGAGAAGATAAAGGAGGCATCCCTGGGTCGGGAAAAGTTAAGTAATGGCAAAAGAAACTAAGTTGTTGAATTAAAGTAGGAGAGTTAGCAGGAATAGGATACAAACACCATAAAAAGATCAGAAGAAGAGTTTAGTAATTATTAATTTTAGACAAAGTCAAAATTAAATATTTAATTATGAGACAAATCAGTATTATATATTAGTCATATTAATATTGTTTTAGATGCATGTCTGCATATGTTTAAATGTGTGTATATATGAGAGTATGTATGTATGTGTGTTTATAGAGATAAATATGTTTGTGAACATATTTGTATGTATGTATATGCATATTTATTTGTATGTATGTATGTTAATATATGTATATATATGAATACACTTGTGCTTAACTGTACCTTGCTTCGGAGAGGTGGAGGGAATGAAAGATAGAAAAAAAGAATGAAGTAAAAAGTGCACGAGACAAGAAAAGAATAACCTACAAGGAAGTAAAGACAAGGTGGACGCTTCTTGAAATGGAAATTTGTCACATATTTTGAGTCCTTCCTCATTGATACATAACAAGGTTTTATTGCTTTTTTAAAATTTTCCTTTTCTTTCTTTTTCTATTTTGTTTTTTATTTCATAGTTTTAAATAAATAAATATTTAAAAGAAAGAAACAACTTAGGACCAAACAGTTCCCAAACTATTTTAACAAGCCAACAAATTTTCTTTTGCATAGAGATATGACTGAAAGAGTAACACTGGCTTTGAATATAAAATAAATACAGAAAATGATAGAATATCATAGCAATTTTTCCTAATAAAGTAGAAAAAAAATGGAAGGAAAAATGAGTAAACCTCCAAATTTGGAGATCAAAGGTTCAGTGGATAGAGCACTACCTTGGAGTCAGGAGACTCTGAGTTTAAATATATCCTACACAATTAACAATTACTAGCTTGTGACCCTGATTGCATCAGACAACTCCAATTGCCTTGCAAAAAATAAAGAAGGAAGGAAGGAAGGAAAGAAGGAAGGAAGGAAGGAAGGAAGGAAGGAAGGAAGGAAGGAAGGAAGGAAGGAAGGAAGGAAGGAAGGAAGGAAGGATATCAAATAAATGTTAAATGGAAAAGACCTTCTAATGATTATCTTGGAATCAATTGTATCATCCATGATAGCAACAATAATACTTTTGTAATTTCATATTTCATTTTTAAATTTCCTTTCTTTTCTTTATTTTTAACATACATTGTTTTATGAATCATGGTGAGAGAGAAAAATCAGGACAAAAGTGATAAACATGGGAGAGAAAAATACAGAGACAAGAAGTGAACATAGTGTGTGTTGATTTACATTCAATCTCCATAATTCTTTTTCTGGATGAAGATGATATTTTCTATCCAAAGTCTATTGGGACTGCCTTGCATCGCTGAATTACTGAGAAGAACCAAGTCTTTCATAGTTGATTCTTGTACATTCTTGCTATTTATTGTGTATGTATTTCTGGTTCTGCATGTTTCACTCAGCATCAGTTTTGTGTAAATCTTTCCAGGCCTTTCTAAAATCTTCTTGTTCATCATTTTTTTTATAGAACAATATTTCATTACCTTCATATACCACAACTTGTTCAGCCATTCTGTAATTGATGGGCATTTACTAATTTTCCAATTCTTTGCTACCACAAAAGGAGCTGTTACAAACAGTGTTGCAATTGTGGGTCTTTTTTCCTCCTTTAAGATTTCCTTGAGATAAAGGCCTAGTAGTGGAACTGCTGGGTCAAAGAGTATGCAGTTTTATAGCTTTCTGGGTGTAGTTCCAAATTGCTCTCCACAATCGTTTCATAGCTCCACAATTAGTATCCTACTTTTCCTACATCCCCTCCAACATTTATCATTATCTTTTCTTTTTATCTTAACCAATCTGAAAGGTGTAAGGTGGCATCTCAGAGTTGTTTTAATTTTCATTTTTTTATCAATAGTAATTTAGAGAATTTTTCATATGACCATATATGACTTTAATATCATTATCTGAAAATTATCTGTTCATATCCTTTGACCATTTATCAATTAGGGAATGACTTCTATTCTTATAAATTTGACACAATTCTTTATATATTTTAGAAATGAGACCTTTTTCAGAAACACTAGGTATAAAAAAATTTCTCCCAACTTTGTACTTCACATTTTATCTTAGTTCTGTTTATTTTTGTTTGTGCAAAAACTGGACTTTCATATTTCATTACCCAATGTGTGCTCACAGATGTCCTCACAACAAAAGGTTTCAGGCACTCCAACTGACTAAATTCATATAGAAAAAATTTGACATGGGGGAACAATTTCAAAAACACTGTGGTTTTTAAGATATCTAAAATGTAATATTTGAAAATAATTGAAAATATCACTAACAACTAATGTTAAAAAGATAATTGAGAAAGCATGATTAATGAAAACATTTTATTTTCTGAGGCAATTGGGGTTAAATGACTTGTCCATGATCACATAGCTAAGAAGTGTCTGAGATCAAATTTGGACTCAGGTCCTCCTGACTTCAGGGCTGGTGCTCTATCCACTGCGCCACCTAGCTGCCCCACTATTTTCTTGTCTTATAAAATCTTTATATAAATTTTCTAGGTATGAAAAAAGTAGCACTAATAAAAATATGAGGAAAGAACAGTCATACTTTACACAGATAATTCTTATTAACAGATTGTATATTCAGATTGAGGCTATGAACTGGGAGGAACATAGAATAGAGTCCACAATTTACTGGAGAAATAAAAACAACTTCATAAAGCAAAACAATTGTTATGAAACAAGATTTTTCTTATCCACATGTTAATACTACATTATAAAATTCCTGGATAAGTTTACCACAGCCTATTGAATATTATTATGAATTGAGCTATGTGATCTCCAAAGGGAAAATTTCATGAAAATGTTTTGGACAAAATCTAAGTGGAAGCAGAATTTTCTGTAGATAATGAGGTTCTCTAGATGCTCTAGATGGGTCATACTATGAACAGTCAATTAAGCTCAAGATCTCCTCAACAAATCCACTTAAATCTAATAATAAATAGAGGAATAACTTAAATTGATGAAATTAAGTCAATTCAAGTAAATAAAAATTTGTTTAGTTATTGCTATGTGTCAAACATCATGCTAAGTAATGGGGATAAAACGAAAGCCAAAACCAGATCTTGCCATCAGGAAGCTCACAGTCTAACTGGGGAAACAACATGTAAACAACTATGCACAAAAAAGATTATATGCAATCTAAATTGGAGATAATCTCACAGGAAAATTAGCGGCCTTAAAGAAGACAAGGAAAGGCTTCTTGCAGAAGGTAGGACTGATTCATCTGAGGCTTAAAAGGAATCCAGGAAAGCCTTGAGATAGAGAGGTCTCAAATCATGGGAGTCATGGGAGATAATGAGAGAAATTGAGTACATTGGGTGCTCATGTAAACATATACCACAGGTAACATGACATTAGGCATTTTGACAATTCATCTTCCAATTTTATAAGTTGGAAAAAAAAACTTTACATGTTTACTTTACAGCTAGTAAGTACCTGAGGCAGATTTCAACTCAGGTTTTCCACTTTACCATCTAACTGATCACAGCCAGAAATTAATAGAAGGAGGTGAATAGGCTAGATAGCATTTTAGAGACTACAATATTATAAACAAAGACATATCATTGTAAAACCTTGGATATAATCCACCTGTCTTAAATTTATAAGAAAATATGGACAACAATCTTCTATTATGGGCAGGGATGGGTGGTTTAATTTTTGAATCTCTGGAGGAAAAATTATGTCAACAAGATTAGAAATGCTTCTGATAATATTCTTACATTAATTCTGCATGCTTACAAATAAAGGAACATCAAATTTGGGAAGAATTGCCACCACAGATGATGTAAAAGAAAATGGGACAGAGTGTGATGAATAAAAGTAATTTCCAGAATATCATCAATGATGGTACACAAGAAGTAACACAAAGAATCTGAGCAAGGATAGGAAGACTATAAGAGGAGGTGGCTCAGTCATATAGTATCACTAAAGAATAGCCAATAACATTAGTGTGGCATTAATAACAAAGAGATATCAAAATATTAAGTCTCAAGTATATCAAAAAGGAAAAACACAATAACTGGGAGTAAACTTTCTCCGGTGATGTTTGAAACATATCAACAAAAATTCAACAGAAAATAATGAATGAATGGGTTTCAATATATAATTGTTGGATAATATAATTTCTAAGAAACCTCAAGTTCATAAAACTTTTAAATAATTTAATAGTATCATAATCATTTCTAAATCTTCCAGTTAGTAAATTATAATATAAATAGAGAAGATTAAATTCTTATTTTTTTCCTTAAGTAGTGGTGGCTAAAAAAATTGATAAAAAAGGATGATACAAAAATTTGGTCTTAGCTTCAATAATAAACAATTCAACATATAATTGCCTAAACCTGAAATAGGGTAGGAAAATTATTGGCACGCAGAAACTTTACTGAAATTCAAATACAACATATACAAATTTGAGAGAAAGAATATGATCAAAAAGAAAGACTCCTGTTTTGGTTAGGGGGAAAAAAGAGAAAGTCTCAGGAGAGATGGGTAAGTATCAGTTGTAGGTTTAAAAGTGAAGAAAATAAAATCAAAATTTAAAGCACTGACATTCAGATATATTCATAGAATGCCATGAAGTTTAATTTTTTTTTACTATGGAATTGACTAAATTTAATGGTGACTGATTAAACAGTTTGGCTGAAATGGAAAATTTTGCAAAGATGTAAAGGAGGAAAATCCTGGAAATGTACATTCAAAGATCATGGCTTAGAAATGTAAAGGATCTTATACTTCATCAAGTCCAACATATTCATTTTTCAGTTGAGGAAAATGAAGGTCAGAGAAGTTAAAAAAACTAAGCCAAGAGCACATAACTAGTGAATGACTAAGGAAGTATTCAAATCCCAATCATCTCAACTCCAAGTTCTGACCAATATTGACTACAGTATACAGCCTCCTTTAAGTCTGCTAAGACCATATTGTGGAAAGTAAAGGAGAGAATTTGGAGATTTATCTTGTAAGAAATGATGAATTCTTAAATTTTTAAAGTATGGAAATGGTATATGAACATTTTTCTTATCCCAATTTATTAAACATTGAGAGATAATCAATAAATGCCTACTATTTGACAAGCATTGTTTTAAGAACTGGGAACACAAACACAAAAGTGAAATAATTCCTGTTTCAGGGAGTTTCCATTTAAAGAAATATGAACACTTAAGGCAACTTAGTTAAGTGGACTGCAGTTGGGACTGGACTATGAATGCAATTCTGTTAAATCATGAATGAGTTGCAACATCCAAATTGAAGATTTTTTTATGCTAATGAAATCTAAAATCCTTTAAATATTCACTTATAACCTATAAAATCAATTAGTTCTTAGTTTCACATTACTCTGAAGTAATGTTATTTAACCATTTTATGTGCATTTCTCTTCTCTCAAACTAGAAGGTTAATTCATTTGGGATAAGGACTAAAAATTGTAGTGTGTGTGTGTGTGTGTGTGTGTGTGTGTGTATGTATTTCCTTTGTGTTATTCATAATGTTTAGCCCTGTCCTGGATCCATAATAACCATAGGGAATGGTTGGCAGTTGAATAGAACTTGTCTGATGAGGAAGTATCTCCTTACATAAAAGCTGGACATGTACCTATAAAAACTATGCTTCCTAGGAACAAGGTTATGTCAATACATCAAGGACCTGTGATTTTTTCCATGTGGGAACTGACTCTACAGAGGCAGATCATGACCTGCTTACATAATTTATAGTCTTCAAGAGTTGCCCGAGGCTCAGAAAGTTAAGGTGACTTGCCCATGGTTAAGCAGCTCATAAATGTCAGATGTGGTATTTCAACTTTGAACTTTTGGATTCCAAGTCTAGTGCTCCATTTACTATCCCATGCTGTATCTCAGGAATAATGTAGTTATGAATGTGTCAGCTACCTCATGCTATATAGTATGTTCTTGATTGAGCCAAGGTATCTTGTTGTAAAATATACATTTTGAATATTTCTAATCTACTATTTGGGGATTTATTATCTGGATGAATGGAAATGTGTTCATTCATTATGCCACCTGGATAAAATGAATAAAATTGATGAATACAAAAACCATAAAAAGAAAAATCATTGGTAAAGTATTATACTCATATCTAAAGCCTCATGGCCAAGTGGATTATAGGGTAAGTAGAGAAAAGAAGATTTTATGAGTTTGCTTTTTTTCTTAAGTTACTGCATCAGTATAAGTGACAAATAAATATTAATTTGTCTTTAGTGTTAATTTTAATAATCAGTGATATAAAATCATCATTGTGGGAGAGGGGAGAAATAACAATATGACAAAACTCTTCAAATATAGCAATTATAGACAAGATATACACAATGTGCCTTTGGGAGATGTAGAAAGTTCTAAACCTTGTCCCTTCATATATGTAAGAAGATTAAGTTCTAGTTGGAAAGATGGTGTAGGTATATAAAAAATAACTAATAGAATTATAATAAATTCCAATTCAGAATCAAAATAACTATTGAAAACCATGTTGCATAGAGCACTGGACCACTTTTTAATAAGTGATATTGACAAAATTAATTTAGAGAAAATTCTGGAATCGAAAGCCCTACACAAAGGAGAGACAGGCAGACTAGATTTTTGAAGGAAAGTATTTAAATAAGCATAGAAGGCAAGAATGTGAATGCAATGTCCATGAACACATAGTTTTCACTGAAGTGAAGGTTTCATGTAATGATATATAGTAAGAGAGAAGTTTAGAAAATGAAGATAAAACCATACAACTAAGGTTTGGAAAATGAAGGTAAAACTACATAACTAAAAAGACTTAAATGTCAATATAATAATTTAGAATGGATTTTATTCACTTTTTTGTGGGTCATAGAACTCTTTCATAATCTGGTGGAGCTTGTGGAAACGTGCTTAGAATAATTATTTTTATGCATACAATTACAACTAATTATATTTAAACCAATTTTATTTAATATGAAAATCTATCCTTTCTGTTCTAGCTAATTGATCCTTGAAAGCTATGCATGGATTCCTTGGAGTCCTGTAAAACTTGAGTTAAGAATTTTTGTTACAAGACATCTGTTATATTTGGAAACTTTTGAGAAAGGGATACATACATATAGTTATTATATAGATATATAAAATTGTTTACAAATGCATATATATGTATAAATGTATACTTCCAATCTTTCTACTTCAATGTATAAGAACAATCTTCCTATAATTCTCATATATTAAATGAATATATTATACACTAAAATCATGTATGTGTATTATTAAAATTAAAATTAGTATTATCTACATTTTATGTATACATATATATATATTTGAAATTTGAGGAAGGTTAATCTTTCTATAAATTTAAATGGGAAAGGTGGAAGTAAGACAAATTAGGAAAATGTGGTGATTCTGGCTTGGGATATTGGGAGAATAGAGTGGCAATAATGGGAATAAAAGGGAATGGAAAGGTACAATAAATGCTACAGATGAAAAATAAATTTGACTCCCTTACTAGTTGTGGGGAAGAAAGACAAATACAAAATGAATCTGAAGTTTTGTTCCTGAATTAATGAAAAAAATAACCCACCTCGTTTTTAAAGGATTTTATACTTTTCGTTTCAGACAGGTTGATTTTGAAGTGATAAAGGGACATCCTAGTCATATTACACACTGGGTATTAAGCATATTAGTCCCCTCTCAGAACATCTTTGCTTTGAATATAATACAATGATCCAATAATTCATGAATCTTTTCTCTGTAATCTCAAAATCATAAGAAGGCTCGGGTATGCTTCTTTCTCCTTCAATAGTGGCTTACCCTCTTGTGTCTGCTACAAAATAATGCTGAATAAATGATTCTCTCTCTCTCTCTCTCTCTCTCTCTCTCTCTCTCTCTCTCTCTCTCTCTCTCTCTCCCTTTCTCCCTGTGATTTATGCTGTGACTGCTTACTGGATGTGTACTCTTTCTCCCCAGGTGGAGCATAAGCTTCTCAAGGGCAGAGACTGTCTTCTGACTCCTTCCCATTGTCTCCCAGAGGCATTCAGTAATACAAGCTTCTTGTACCAATGGTGATGTCTTCCTTGTGCCTAGTACTAAGTACAATGGAGAGCAACCACAGGAGAGAAGATCCACTAAAAGGCTTTCCTTCAGTAACCCCCTTAGGAAGAGACACGC
>JAJPUD010003869.1:47574-71547 GCA_023553655.1 Myrmecobius fasciatus
CTCCCTCTCTCTCTCTCTCTCTCTCTCTCTCTCTCTCTCTCTGTTTCCTCCCCCTCTCTCTTCCTTTCTCCTCCCTCCTCCCCCACCCCTCCCGGTTTGCAACCTTAAAATAGTGTTTGTTACCTTGCCCTGAT
Organism: Myrmecobius fasciatus; assembly: GCA_023553655.1. NCBI lineage: Eukaryota > Metazoa > Chordata > Mammalia > Dasyuromorphia > Myrmecobiidae > Myrmecobius > Myrmecobius fasciatus. Next base: position 47,709 of record JAJPUD010003869.1, read on the forward strand.
TGCATTTGCTTTTGTGGCTATCCCATTATAATCTTGATTCATGTTGAGTTTTCAGTTCACTAAAATCCCAAATCTTTTTCAGACAATCTGCTATGTAGTCACACCTTCTCTATCTTGTACTTGTGAAATTAAGTTTTTCATTGCAAGCTCAATGATTTGGAATTTATCCATGCTATATTTCATCTTATCAAATTCAACCCAATGATCTGTCAAGATCTTTAATACTGACCCTAGTATGCAGTATGCTAGCCATCTCTTCTAATGTTATGGAAGGGGGAAACTCTGGATTTGATACCAGGTCTTCTAATTCAGAGTTTAGAGATTTTGCTGTGATCTCTGCTTAATGAAACCAACAATAGTTTTCTTAAATGCTTTCTTCATTAGCTTGCAAAACTACTTGAGGGCAAGCTGTCTTTTGACCTTTTTTGTATCCCTAGCACCTTCCATTGTGCCAGGAATATGTCAGGTACTTAATTAGTATTTGTTGATAAATTGATTAAGTGATTGAACTGAATTATAGTAAGCAATCAAAACATTTAAAATGTCTTACTGTCCAAATCATTTCTTGATAGTCAAATTCCAGACTTATTTTTTTTTTTAACATGACTCGAGCTTCCCAAGAGTCAAAGTAAATTTTTCTTTCACATTTTTACCTTTTCTGATGATGGGTAGGCTTACTAGGATAAACAACAACAACAACAACAAAAAAGATTCATATTTAAATTTGTAAATAACAAATTGAATCAATGTACATTTAACAAGCTTCATTTTTTCATTTTTAAAATATTTTATATTAAACAAATATAAAAGAAAAAATATTTCCATATACACAGCAGATAATTCAATATAAAACAATAAATTTCCATTTCAATAAAATCTATATAATAAATACTACATATTGTTTTCAAACTGGTCCAGTTTTGCTATACTTCCTTTTTGTTGTTGTTTCTCTGCTGTACACTTTTTTACTTTATTTTCTCCCTTCTTTTCTCCCACACTAAAGAAAGCTATAATTAAATTGAAATGCATATGTGTGGTTCAAGTCTTTCCATATTTTTCTAAAGCAAACAATTCATCATTTCCTATACCATAGCAATACTCCAACCTAATCATATCCCATCTGAAAAATTGTCTGTGAAAATTTTTCCCCAACTTTTCTGCATTTTTTCTATTCTTGGCTACTTAGTTTTATTCATAAAAGAAGATTTTAATTTAAAATAATCAAATTATCTTTTCAATACTTCAACAATACTGTCCCTTATAATATAGTTTAAGGTCCAATACTACTGAATCTATGTCCTTTACTGCTTCCCCTCCCCCCCATTTCTTTAAAGTTCCTGGCCCTTGGTTCTTCTAAATGAACATTCTTATTATTTTCTAACTCAATAAAATACTTTTGCAGTAATTTAGTTAGGAATGCCATTGAATAGATTTGTTAGGTGAAATTGTCATTTGAAAGTTATATTGACAATTACCCATGAACAATACATTTTGCTGTAATTATTTAGATCTGAGTTTATTTGAATAAAAAGAGTTTTATGTTTATATTCATATAGCTTCTCTTTTTGCTTTAGCAGGTATACACTAAATTTTATACTAACTAGGTATTTAAATTGTAGAAAACATTATTAAATAATGAAATTTCTCTATTTTCATTTTTGATTAAATCTTTTAATTTTAACTTTGTTTGAAATCAGCATTATTATCTCTATTTTGTATAACAAATTCTACTCTTGACAATTTTATCTTTTGTGATTTTTTAATTTTATGTTTTCTGAAAGAAATGTATAACTGAAATCAAAATTTTAATCTACTATTCTTTGTCCATTTTATGGGTAAATTTGTCCCATTCACATTCTGGAATTAATTGACTCATAAAATGAACAAGTATAGTAGATTATTTTTTTTAATTTTAATTTAAATTGCAATTACTTATTGTATATTTTCCTTCTTATTTTTCTTTACTATCTTTCTTACTCAGTTTACCTATATCCGCTTATTCTTCTTTTTCACTTGCACCTTGCCATAAAATTCTTAACCTACTTACCCCAATAAAAGTCCCTTGTTTATCCTTTACTTCCACCTTATTCTCTTGCTATGTTATTCCTGAGTTCAGAAGATTATCTATCTATCTATCATCTATTTCCCTCTTGAACCCATTTCCAATAAAACAAAGTTTCCACCACTACCTGCCATTCCTCCTATTAGCTTTTCATATATTAGTTTTAACTTTTATGCCTCATTTGTGTGAGGTAATTATTTTTTATCTCTTGCCACAAAGTTTTATTTTTTTTAATCACTCCATCATACCCAGTTCAGTCCAAATCTTTCTTTTAAACTACATAAATAATGATGACAACTGTAAGAGTGATGCTAATATTTTCACATAATAGTAGTAAACAAATTGAATTTATTGAGTCCCTTATAATTGCCCTTTAGTGTTTACCTTAAATTTCTCCTGGAATTTATATGTTGAATTTTCCCTTAAATTCTGGGGATTTTATTCTGGAGAGCAATTTGGAACTATACTCAAAAAGCTGTCAAACTGTGCATACCCTTTGACCCAGCAGTGTTTCTACTGGGATTATATCCCAAAGGGATCTTAAAGGAGGGAAAGAAACACATGTGCAAAATGTTTGTGGCTGCCCTTTTGGTGTGGCAAGGAACTGGAAACTGAATGGATGCCCATCAATTGGATAATGACTGAATGAATTATGGTATATGAATGTTATGGAATATTATTGTTCTGTAAGAAACAACCAGCAGGATGATTTCAGAGAGACCTGGAGAGACTTACATGAAGTGATGCTAAGTGAAATGAGCAGAACCAGAAGATCATTATACACGGCAACAACAAGACTGTGTCAATCAATCCTGTAGGATGTGGCTCTCTTCAACAATGAGATGATTCAAACCAGTTCCAATGATTCAGTAATGAATGGAGCCATCTATCTACACTCACAGAGAGGATTGTAAGAACTGAGTATGGACTACAATATAACATTCTCACTTTGTTGTTGTTTGCTTGCATTTTGTTTTCTTTCTCATTTTTTTCCTTCCTTCTTGATCTAATTTTTCTTCTGCAGAAAGATAACTGTATAAATATATATATATATACATATATTGATTTAACATATATTTTAACATATTTAACATGTATTGGACTACCTGTCATCTAGGGGAGGGATGGGGAGGAGGGGATAATTTGGAACAGAAGGCTTTCTAAGAGTCTATGTTGAAAAATTACCCATGCATATGTTTTATAAGTAAAAAGCTTTAATAAAAAATATTGGGGGGTTTTGTCACACACACACACACACAAAACAACTTGAAAGTGTTTTAGTTCATGAAATGTCCTTTCTTCATCCAGGATTATATTTAATTTTGCTGTTAAGTTACTGTTGGCTGTACCCCCAACTATTTTGCTTTATGGAATATAGTATTCCAAAGAGTTATGGTCCTTCAAAGTAGCAGTGGTTATATCTTTTGTAATTTTTATTGTAGTTCCATGATATTTCTTTCTTTTTTTTTTACAGTATTTTCACTTTAACTCGGGATCTTGAAACTTATTTATGATGTTCCTGTAAGTCTTCTTTCTTAGTGTTTCTTTCAGATGGTGACTGGTGATTTATTATATTTATTTTTTGCCTTTTTGCTCTAGAACTTCAGGTAAATTTTCCTTGAAAATTTCTTGTAATATCGTATTTTTTTAAATCATATTTTTCAGGTAGTTTGACTATTTTTATATTGTTTCTCCTTGATCAGCTCTCCAAATCTGTTGTTTTTTTTTCTGATGAGTTCTTTCATTTTCTCTTTTATTTTTTCATTCTTTTGATTTTGTTTTATGATTTCTTGACAACCTAGAACATCATCAACTTTCCTTTGCCCAATTCTAGTTTACAAGGAATTCTTTTCTTCCTTAAGTTTTTTTTTTAATTTCTCTTTTAAATTGTTTAACTTTCTTTTTTCTTTCTTTTCTTTTTAAATTTAAATTTGGAATTTGGAATTTGGAAGAGGCTATAGAATTAGAGATTTGCAGCTGGACCTAAAAGATATTTGGTCATAAAATCACAGAATTGAATAGAAGGAAGGGATCTCATTTACCTATCTACACTGGTAGCAATTACAAAAGAATCTCTGATGTAATGAATTCCAACAGCAGTTTCAGCCTGAAGATCTGCCATCTCTTAAGGAAACTCATTCCACATTTGGACATATAAAATTTTAACAGTATTTTATTTTTACAAAAGCATGTAAAATAGTTTTCAACATTTATCTATGCAAAACCTTGTGTTCCAAATTTTTCTCCCTTCTCCCACTCTCCCTCCCCAAGACCAAAAGCAATCCACTTTAGGTTAAATCTGCAATTCTTCTCAATGTTTTTCCATGTTTGTCATGTTGCATTAGAAAAGTCAAATCAAAAGGGGAAAAACACGCAACAAAACAAAACAAAACAAAACAGAAAAAAACAACAAAAGGTGAAAATACTATGTTTTGATCCACATTCAATTTCCATAACTCTCTCTCTCTCTCTGGATGTTGATGACTCTTTTCATTACAAGTCTATTGCCTTGAAACACTTCATCATTGAAAAAAAGCCAAGTCCATCACACTTGATCATCACATAATCTTGTTACTGTGAACAATGTTTTCTTGGGTCTATTCACTTGACTGAGCATCAGATCATATAAATCTTTCCAGACTTTTCCGAAATCAGCCTGCTCATCATTTCTTATAGAACAATAATATTCCATTATGTTAATATAGAATAACTTACTCAGCCATTCCTCAATTGATAGGCATCGACTCAACTTCTAGTTCCTTGCTACTAAAGAGGGTTGCTATAGACAATTTTTGCACATGTGGGTCCTTTTACTTCTTTTATACTATCTTTAGGATACAGACCCAGTAGAGACCCTGCAGGATCAATGGATATACACAGTTTTATAGCACTTTGGGTTTTCCTGAATGGTTGGATCATTTCATAACTCCACCAATAATACATTAGTATCCCAGTTTTCTTCCATCCTCTTCAACATTTATCATTATCTTTTCCTGTTAAACAGATGTAATTATTAGGAAGTTTATCTAGACAGCAAGCTAATTTCATCTCTTAGTAACTTCTGTGCATTGCTTTTTCTGTCCTCAGAAACCAAAAAGAACAAACTTATACTTATTCCCACAAATCTTTCAACTACTTAATAACTATCATGTCCCTTTTGGATTGTCTTTCTTCAGAATAAGCATCTAGAGTTTCTTCAATTGACCCTCATATTTCAGCCAAGGCCCTGATAAGATGAATTTATTTGCTCAGAATCAGACAGGTAAATAAGCTTCAAAGTTGCAATTTGAAACCAGGACCTCTGACTTTTGAGTTAGTGATCTTTCCACTGAACTTAAAATTCAGACTCAGGTAACTCTTAGGCTTTCAGGAATGTTGGAACTGCTGCAATTTTGGGGTTACCTAGGAAACTTTTCCACTCTATGAATGTATCTTTGTGTGTCAATTGGATATTATCCCTATTATCCAGCAGAAGGATAGTGTAGGAAGTTGTGCTACTTTTTCTAAGCATGGCTGGTTGATTGGCGTCCTTCTTCAAATAACACTAAAAGGACATCACTATGTTGGTACCAATGTACAGTGTGTCCATAGGTATGGGACAAATAGGTTGACTTTATTTTCATAATTTTCTTGAATTGCTCTTATTTTTTTCTGTTTCCCTCAGTTTTTGTATTTGACTTGTAAAGTTCTAAAAATTTTCAAAGAAATCTTTTGGTCCTGAGAACTAATCAATATTTCTCATGGAAAAAGGAGTGACTTTTTTGTAGCTCCATTATTTTCCTCTGAATATGAACAAAGGTCTTCTCTATGCCCATAGTAACTGTTTATGGTTGGGATCAATGTATATTACTTACTCATTTTATCTATTATTTTTTTCAGCAGCTATTAGTATAATCAGGTTGTAGTCCTGAGGTATGAGTAATGATGCCCCAAGTCTCAAGTCCTTCTTACTGTTATTTTTTGAGATCTGTCTAGAAGCCCAATCTTGAGGTCATCTCTCTACTCTAAAGCCACAGGTAGGGCCCCATCCACTGTTTCGCAAGTAATCTTGCTCTCCAAGGTTCATTTGGTGCATGGAAACTACAGCTGTCCTCTCTGCCCTGCAACTGAAACCAGGACACTCTGCTCTTCTGCAAGTACACACAGTCAACAGGTTCTCCACCTCTCACTACTGCAGTCATCGAAGGTGTGCTAGCTCCTTCTCCCATAGCCGCACTCCTGGGGAGTTTGAGCAGTACAGATGCTTAGTGTCCTCTGTCAGTGGAAGGTCCTTCAATTTTCTCCTCCTTAGCAATAATACCACCACATTGTCTACAAAATGAAAGTTTCTAAGGATACCTTTTAATTCAACTACCCTAGGATTTTGTTGATTTGTTGATTCTACAGAGCTGGCTTGGAGGTATTTGTACTTCCCTCAGGACAAGCCTCTGTCCCTTTTCTGGGGGTCTTCATATTGTCTTACAAGGAAAGCTCCTTTATTTCTTCTGCTCCAAGGTTATATTCTGTCTTTGTTTGTTTTTGGTGAGAAAATCTGAAGGATAGACAATTTGTTTGTTTACCTACTAGACTATTTTCTCAGAGTTTTCTCCAAATAATTTTTTTTCCCAAATCCTTCCCTAATATTAATTCTCAGATTTTGAGATGGGAAGAGGGGATCAAAGGTGAGGTGAATTTAGAAAGAATTTAAAAACACTTTATGTACAGGATTTCTATATGTACAGGATTTCAAAAAAATATCTATTATATCTTAACTAGGTTCATAAAATGTTCAGATACCTTCAGCTGGCCTTAAGGAATGAGCATAGCATTTTCTATGGAAACACAGGTAAAATACATCTCACAATTTCGGTGATCTAATCAATATGCATATTCTTAAATATGAAATGATTTTATCTGCACTGCATGGATACCAACTAGTTTATTCATTCATTTGCCTCATTTAATTATAAAGTAGAGGAATTAAAAGGTTATCTTTTTTTCTTAATTTCTTAGGAATCAGGAAGAATGAATAGTGAAACTATACTACAAGGCAAATGTCATAATCCACTCAGAAAATTCATTAATATTACAGTATTTGCAGAGTTAAAACAAGTCTAGTATTCAGTGTTCATCTTTGCAAGCAAAATCCATTTACATTAGTCTAATAAGAAAAAGCCAGTGGCATGTCTTTCTGGTCATAGAATTTTTGACGGCATTCAAATTTAGTAGTATGTAAAATATATTTATGGTATTAATGGAGATATATAAACAAGATTGATTGTTGAGAGAATGGATTGTATTGGATAAACAATAATTAAATATTTTACCTCAATATTTCCACCACTCTATATACTTAGTGCCAAATTAATTATGGTGTTACACATTCTATCTATCTGTGAGAATGAAGCAGTTTTGGAATAGTTCCCCTCCCTCCCTCCCCCCTTCTTCCTTTTTTTTCCTTCCTTCCTTCCTTCCTTCCTTCCTTCCTTCCTTCCTTCCTTCTTTCCTTCCTTCCTCCTTTCATTCATTCCCTCCTTCCCTCCCTCTTTCCTTTCCTTCTTCCCTACCTCCCTTCCTCTCTTCTTTCCTTCCTTCCTTTCCTCTTCCTTCTTTCCATCCTTCTTCATTTCTTCCTTCTTTTCTTACTTGTTTCATTCTTTCTTTCTTTCCTTCCTATTCAATTTAAACAATTACCTGCTCTGTACTGTGCCAGGTACTTTTGAAGACACAAAAGGCATATAAAAATGATATCCTTCTCTTTGGAGCATAGTCATGCATGTTCATGACAGCATTATGTAAAGAATACTTTTATTACTAAAACATGATGATATGAATGATATAGAAAATTCATTTTATAGGAATTCAGGGAAGAGAAAAAAAAGTGTGAGTTGTAGTGCTTGGGAATATCCTTGAGGACAAAGAGAATAGTTTAGTTGAACCTTACATGTGTAAAACACATTAACTTTTAAAGATTCATTTCTGTGACCCAGAGGTGTACAGCAGTGCTTCTTAATCATTTTGTATGTCATAGAACCCTTTGGCAGTCTAGTGAAGCCAATGAATTCCTTCTTAGAATTATATTTTTTAAATGAATAGGATAAAGTACATAGGATTATAAATGAAATCCAATTATATTGAAATAACGTTGTAGATGGTATTTTCTTTCATCCACTTTTATAGACTCTCTGAAATCTATCCTTGGAAGCCCTGAATGGATATAGGTTAAGATCTCCAGGAGTAGATGGATAGAAATTTTGATGTGAAATTATGCATAAAAATCATATTCATGTGGTAGAGGATAAATACCAATGCAGGAATAATGATGATATGATGACAACTAACAGATATAGAGTCCTGTATTTTTTTTACAAAATATTGTACATATAGTATTTACTTTGATCTTCACAACAATCTTTTGAGAAGAGTGCTGTCATAATCCACATTTAGTTGATAAGAAAAGTGAACCTTGGAAAAGTTAAATGACATACAGAATCACACATCTGGTAAGTGTTTCACTTTTTCAGATTTTTTTAAGTCCAAATTGAGCAGTCTATCAATTCATAAAGGGGTCTCTACTTCAAGAAATTGAACAAACATTTATTAATGACATTGTATATTTTTCTTATAGAAAATAAATATACTTATAGTATATTTCTCTTAAAAACACACACATCTGTACACATTTTACTATATACTGCTTGAATGATCATGCAATTTATCATGTAGCAAAAGTAAGGGGTTGTGAAGAGAAATAAAACAAAAAATCTTATAGATTAGAAGGCATAAATGAATAACTGTAGAGTGTAACCACATAGATGAGTACAAGAATCATTGATATTTTGATATTGATTAATGATATCTTGCTATATCAAACCACTAATTTTTAATCACTAAAGTTATTTTTGCTGGATATATTATTTAATGGGTGCTGGGAACTTATAATCATCATTTTAATAAATCATATTTTCTCCTTTTTATAGCATGGCAGAGAGAATTTTATAAGTGAAATATTCTCCAGATCTAGGTGTGGTGATTATTGTTCCCATATCACTAATATGGAAACTGAGGCACAGAAAACAGAATGATCCACTAAAAGTAGTTAATGAATATACTAAAGCAATATCGCCATATGGAATAGATCGAATCTTCCTGGAGTATTCAGATTTGGTTCATATGGAAGTGCCCCAGTTGCTAGACCTAAGGGAGCAACATGACAAAAAAAAAAAAAAAGACCATTGGATTTGGAGTTAAGGGATATAGATTAGAGTTTGGAAATTAATTAAATGTATGATCTTGTAAAATCACTTAAACTAGTGGGCCTCAGTTTCCACATCTGAAATTGATGACCTGAAATTGCATAAGATAAGCTATAACATCCCATTTAAACCAAAATATTAAATGATTAGAAGTGAGGTTACCCCAAGCTTTACATTTTTAGCCTAATGCATAAGCAGTTATTATCTGTCAAAAGTATGATTCTAATCTTTCACAAATGAAAAAAAGAAATCCATCAATGAAAAAGTAGTTTAGTGCATTATATCAGATATATACTGCTGTGTGAATTTTTTACACTTCTTAATATTGATATTTTATACTATGTATTTTCTGATAAGACACTTAGGTAATACAGTGGACAGAGAGCTGAACCTGGCATGGGGAAAATCTTAGTTCAAATCTGCCCTCAGACACTCCCTTATCAAGTGTCCCTGGGCAGGTCATTTAGCCTGTCTCTGCCTCAGTTTTCTCAATTATAAAAGGAGGAAATAGTTCCTAACTCACAGGTTTGTTTTGAGGACCAAATGGGATAATATTTTTTGAAGAACTTAGTATAACATCCAATATGAGATAAGACTCTTAATAAATACTTATGTCCTTCTTCCCTTTCTTCTCTTTTAGTCTTTCCTAATCCCACATCCCATGAAAGTTATTCCAAAGCTTCTCTTTCATCAAATGAGGTAGGACTTGCCCACAGGTTGCTTGGTTTGATTTTATATTGCAAGAAATTCAAACCACTGTGTTTCCTGAGTGCAATCCCAGAATTCTTTCCATTTTATTTTTTTCCTTTTAAATGGCAAGAGATTCATTCCTTTTGGACACCTGTGGATCTCTATTTTCTTCCTTAAAACATATGCTTTCTATTGTCATTATTTTTTCAGAATTTCTATGTTTTTCTGTCTTCTAAAGTTTTGCTCTTATTTAACATATCTACCTTCGATTATCTAAGGTCATGCTTAATTCTTTTAGAGGTATCAAATTGACTAGAAATTCAAATTTCTTTATTTAAGAAATTCTCATGGTATGTTTATGTGACTTAAATGATGCAAAATATTATTACAAACAGAAATTAAAATCCAAACATTGAAAAATCATTAATTCAAGAATCACTGCTGGTTGTGAATTGGCCTCTTTCATAACCAGAGTGGTAACATGTTGAAAAGATATTTCATTTTAAAGATGGAGTGAGAAATACCACTATGCTCTTTTCTTAATATATTTACTAAAATCTTAGATACAAATGAGATCTATCAACTTTTGAAGAAAAAAAATTTCCCTGGAAATTTATTGAAAAATAATGAAAAAGAATTTACCAATATTTTGAACAAACTTTCTCCCAGCCCCACCACTGCTCCTCCATTTGAAATACCTATATTTTGAAAAAAAATGAAGGACTTTTTTTTCTAAGTAAAAAGTGTTTTGTTTTCTTTTTAAATTTTAGTATCTTTTAATAGTTTCTTTTTAGACATAATTTGTCAGGCTGCTATTACAGAGCTCTTTCTACACGTGAATCAATAGGGAAACACAAAGAGTTGTGAATATCTGATCCAGAGGAAAATCAGCATGCATGCGATTTTTAGCCAGCAGCCAACTTGGGATGGCTGGTGGAGGAAGACCCAGCAATTTTTCACTTTAAAAAGATAGAAAATGGACCCCCCACATACTGGCTAACATCTTCCTTTTGAGACATGTTAATATAGAACATGCCTCGGCTACATTCTTTCAAAGCTTTATCTGCTTAAAATGAAGTCCAAAGCCCCTAGTGTACTAAGTCAAGTTATTTCCCCATATTCTCATGATTAATAAATAATTCAAGTATTATTTTCCAGCAAGGCACACCAATGAGTTTTCATATTTTACTTCAGTGAAAACATTTGATTGATCTTAGGATATATGTGAAAAGGTCCTTGAATTTGTGTTTAAATAATCCTTTATCTACACCTCTAGCCCCCTCCAAAAGGGTTTCTGTCAATTTTATTCTTAGATTTTAAGCTCCTAGAGGACAGGGATCATATCTGTTTGATTTATTTTACATAATATAAAATATAAAATCAAAATTTGCATTAAAGGTAATGATGAACTGTTCTAGTTATTTTGTTAAAAAACAGGCTTTTCGGTATTTGTACTAACAAAATGCATAAATTTATAATTCAAGCTACTTTTAGTATTGCTGATAATTAAATTTGATTCTGTTTTATGGATTCTGAAATACCTATAGCTTGATCTGAAATATGAGACTATCTTTATCACCCCCTTTTTGAGACTACTTTTCCATGGGTCAGATCAAAGATAATACTTGTTTTTACAGATGTGAATCAGTTTGACCAATGCAGATTTCTCTGCATAGGAAAACAATATCAATCTAGTGCCTAAAAAGTCCATGTGATGAAAGCAAGTGTCACCATATGCAAACTGTGAAATGTAATTGAAACTAAAATGTTTAATTAAAATTGACATATCTGAGCCTGCTTCTGGCAGCAGCCATCTTGCTAAAAAATTATATTTGTTACACTGGCAACCTGGGAGACCAGTTCAAATGATTATGAGAGCCATTTTACATCTCATAGCAAATGGAATGAAAAATAACTTCAAATAAAACTTCAATATTATTACTTTCTATGCCATACCTACAATAAAGGAGTATGATTATATATTAGTTAAGAAAATTTGCCACAGTGGCTATAGTGGTTCTTGATAAGTCAATCTTAATTATAATAAAATAACCTTTTTCTTTTCAATTAATTGTCTGGTTCATTCATGTCAGCAAGTGTCCTTAGCAATTGAGCTTTGAGATTGCAATGCTGCCTTTTGTATTTCCAGGAATGTGATAATACTTAAGAGATTCTACTGAATTATTTCTCCTTAGAGACTGTTTTTTTTTTTTTTTTTTCCCTTCTCCTCTTGTAAAAGGTTCTGATCCCAGATAATCCTAGACTTGAGTATGGATGAGCACCACTGACTTTTTCAGTTCAAATGTGAGAATAGAACTTGAAAACTAAATTCTGTGTGGCAAGCCTAAGAAAACTATGCTTTTTTTCAATTTCTATAATTCTGTTAGTGGGCATGTTTGACTTTCTTAAGCAAATTCAAAGCATGGGATATGTTCGTTTTTTAGGAGGTTTCTTTCTTGGCTTCTATCTCCTTTTCCTGGCATTTCATAAAGGGCAAGTTAAAAAGTAGGCATTTTTGCTCTCATCTTATGTTAGTTTCTGAAAATCTGAATCATCAGCAGATTCATAAAAATCATCATTTTTCATGTATGTGTTCCAGTTTAAAGGCACAATTTAAATTCTTCTCTGTTCTGATTTTTTTTCTATAACATACTAAATATTTGCACTTATTCCATACCGATCTCCATTCTAATCTAACCACTGTGTACAAAGTAAAATAAAAGTCCTATGATTTTTAAAACTCGTTAACAAAGTTCAACAACACAGCATTGTGGAAAAAAAAATCAGGATGCTTAAGAACTAATACAATTCTATAATTTATGAATTTGGCAAACACTCAAAATTTAAAATAAGGACATTGGTAGACCAGAGGCTTTTTGAGATCTAACAAGCATGATGTTTTATTATTTTTCCAATCTGACCTTGTTCAGTGAGATTCTATGCTATAATGCCATCTTTATTGCCCAAGAAATGCTCTTTGAATTTTGTTTCTTTATAGTGTGATTATAAATCTTCATGACATTCCTAATGATTCATTACTTTTGTAGTTGGACGGAAGGATGGTCATTTCTAGAATACACAGGTTTCATTTAAAGTTACCAGAAGGAGATTTATCAGTCACTACTGTTGTTCCAGCAATACGGTGAACTCTTAACCCATAGTTGTATTTTCCTCTCCATTTATATATATATATATATATAAACATACATATATATAACATATATATATATATAACACATATATAACATATATATATAACATACATATATATATATGAAACATACATATATATATATATTTCTTAACCCATAGTTATATTTTCTTCTCCACATATATATTTCAAACTTTAGCAAGCTTTTTGACTTTTTCTTTAATGTTCCAAATATGTTGTTTCAATCTTAATGTCAAACCTTAAAGTTTAATTTGAATGATGAAAGTACAGTTGTATATTTCTTCCCTTTGGGTAAGAATAAGGATACATTTTATTCTTAGTCATAGCAGGAAAATGTTAACTGGGTCTTGAAATGCCCACTGGTTATTTCAGATACCAGCTTGGGGGATGGTGGTGAGGAATGTCATTTACAAACTAGGTTTAGTGTTGCATTTTTTCCATGTCTTTTTCCATTTAATCACTGGGAAGATTAGCACAATTTTAGTTCTCTCCAGACAATTAACTATCTACCCCATTTCTTTTAACTTTATCTCAGTAAATTTTGTCCCTGCACGCTACAAATATATTGTTTTGACAATCCTTAGCTGCTCCTGTCCTTCCTTTCAATACTTATATGGTGGTTTCCTTTCTTTATAAGTGAAAGAAGCAACTTGAAAGTCAATTTCAGGTGGGAAATCTGCCTCCTGAACTGTTGCTGGAATAGAAATCTTTTTCCTGTGACACTGGACTGTGCAGAAGCCATTGGATTTTCTTTGAATAAATGTTCCAATTCCTGATTCAGTCCTGTGAAAACAAGAATTCACTAACATCTATATTAAAAATCCACATTGGAGAAGTGAACAAGAAAACATTCTGGAAAAATACTTTTTGAACTTCAAAGAAGGAATTAATGGTTAGGACTCCATGGAACTGAGTGAATTGCAATATATGTATAGATATGCACACATACACACACAGTACAGACATATGTAGTACATTTGTTTCAGTTTTATTTCTGCTGTCATAATATGATGGTTTTATTCACTTTTTAAACATGCTTCAGCTGGAAACACTACATCTTTAAATTAGGCAACCCTGGCGTCTGTGTGAATTCCCTCGCTGCTCTCCCTCACCTTACCCAGGTGCATGTTAAATCAGTATTAATGACAATATCATTCTTGTGCAGTCATCTCCTGCCTGCAATTTGGTTTTAATTACCCGCCACGTTGTCTTTCCCCCTCACTGACAGCCATTAAATAGGGAATGACACCAGAGCCATGGTTGTGTGGAATACACACTTCACCAGATTGTCTTCCCCTGCATAAAGCAGGCAGCAGTGCCTTCTAGTGGCTGAGAGCGGAGCGGGACTCATTGAACGCTGCAGGTTTTGCAGGAGCCTGGCTGCTGCTACTTTAGAGCTAGCTGTTGGGGAGGTGGGGAGATGCGGTTACGGGAGGCGTAAGAAACAAACAAACAACAACAACAAAACAAACAAACAAACAAAAAACTACCAACATCCTTAAAAGAAAAATAAAATGAAAAAAGCATTTATAGATTAAGACATGATTAGGACATGATGAAGTGTCTCCTTGCTGAAATTTAACAGCAACTTTGATGTAATTATTGAAGCCTTGTCTGACAGTTGGAAACGGTTGCTCAGAAACAGGAAACTTGTCACTTAGAACTTTAGTGAATAAAAGTACTTGAGGCAAACTGACTCACTAAAGGTGAGCTGGGAATCCCTAATGACTTAGAAATTCAACTTCTCCTCAATTGAAATATTGTCTCATGCACTTTTGTTAAACTCCCTCCCATTACATTCCGTGTAACTGTTTTTCTCTGGCCTGTTCAAGGTGTGCATATATGCATTTGACCCACAAACAGCAGCTGCTTCTCTGTTATAATGTCTGTTCTATTTTGCATTTTCCATGTGACTTTAAGGTAAGGTCTTTAAAACAGTTTGAAATCCAAGTTCTTCCTCCAAGTATTCAATTTAGATTTGAGATGATAATGTATATATCACTTGCAGTTTTGGTTTGTTTTTAAATGCAAAATACTTCTATGGTCATATCTATTATACAGAAGCTCTCTAAACAGGATGCCTGAACATTATCTGACATAAATGTACCACCTTCATGTGAATAAATTCAGAATATGTGCTGTATTCACTTTGGATAATGAACTCTGAGAAACTCAGCCTGGATTTTTTTTTTCTCTTTCTGATTTTCTGTTTAACAAACTTCTCTTCCTGGTTTTGGAGTTCATAGATCTCTCGAATGCTTTTTCACAGTTGTTACCCTTATGCTTCCTAGCTTCTCTTAACAAGCCTAATTACTCATATTTCATGCTGGTAAAACGAAAGTAATAGTTATGCTATAATTAGAACTTTAAGCATACATAGTATCTTCTATAATTTGGGTACACATTGTGTGCATGTATGAATACAAAGATAAAATATAGGATATAATTATTTCAAGAATCTTTATTTAAAAATAAAGTAGAGAATATAATTAGGCATCCACCCTTCCTTTTTTTCCTTCCTTCCTTCCCTCCTTCCTTCCTTCCTTTCTTTTTCTTTCTTTCTTTCTTTCTTTTTTTAAACCAGTACTTTTTAGTGTCTTTTTCAGGCTACTATGAAACTTCAAAGACTATTTGCACCAAAGTAAAGTAAATGATAACTAGTAAGGAAATGAAATATGCAGAACTTCCTTTGGATTAGAGTTAATTCTTCAGACATGCAATCCAAAATGTCCTTTTCTTTCTCCCCCTCAAGAAACTTGAAATCATTCCATAGTTCTTTTCACCTTCTAGGAAAAATCACCAGTGGAATGATAACAAACCCTGGCCCCCATGACCTGATAATTATCTTGGTTAAAACAATTTGCAAAAGGATCACAATTATTACTCAATTCACATTCTTCTTCAACTGTGAACAGTCTTGGATATCTTAAGATGTCACTTACATTGCGTTGATTTATTATTTTTAAGGAATATTATGCATCATTAAATAACAGTCCAGAAAATTGTTATTCCTCCCAGAGTGAAACGGGAAGCTCATATGAACAAGCCAACTCTGAAGGCTTAATCTCTGATACTGCTTACTTATATTGGTTTACAGCTATATTGAGTCCAGTTAGAATGATTTTTTACTTTCCTAATATGAAACTTGATGCTCAGAAATCTGATAAGTGAGTTTCATTTCCCTGGAAATTTATTGCTTTTATATCCAAGTGCAAAGAAATAAAACAAGTAAAAACAATAAGCAGTCTGTAAGGAGGGCATTAATGAGGGTCACCATTTTCTCACATAGGTTCTGTCTCTGAGAGAAAAGAATTACTATTTGAACAGTTTAAATTACAAGGACAACCACTTTTTTTGGAGGATGGACCTTTATTCTATTTTCTTTACTGCTTCAAATAAAATCTACAAATTCAGAAAGTGTTTTTAAGGAAAGGAAGTGAAAATTTTTTCAAAGATGAGAGTTTTTTGAGCTGCTGTTCCAACTAGTGACTGAGTGGTCTATATTATAATTTTGTCATCAAAGTTCAGGCCCACTGTAATCTGGGACCAATTTTCCTTTCTAAATTCAAAACTCTTTACTCCCTTTCATAGATACATTGACTTTCTAATTCAGGCTATTCATTATCTTCTTTATAAGACCTGAATTTTGCAGGCCCCACTCCATTGCTTTGTTATTCCTCTTTCCTGGAATATTAGAAAGGAGGTAACTGATGTCTAAGAGCTTTTCTGATAACAAGTGAATTTGTGTCAAATCACCAATCTGCAAATATCAATTTAAGAACTTCTATGTTTAGGACAAAGTACTAAGCACTTTGGTGTATAGAAAGATATATGAGGTAAGGTAAATGCAATTATAGTTCAGTGGGGAGAGGCAACATATGGTAATTACAATGAAATGAAACAATGAAATAAACACACTATGTAAAAGATGCTGAGAAAAGGCACAGTGGAAATTTAAAGGACAGAAACTGCTAGTGGGAAGGAGAGATCAGAGAAAACTTTTTGGAAGGAGAGAACAAATTGTGCCTTGAAAGACAGGTAAGATTTTTGTAGATAGATATTAAATTCAATTATATTAAATAAATATTTATGAAGTACTGTGTAGGTAGAAATAAGGATAGATGAAGGAGAAGTTATTCCTTAAGCTTCAGTGAAGAGAAATAATAATAATAAAGTGAATGTAGCACTTTAAGTTTTGGAAAGTGCTTTATTGACAATATCTCATTTAATTCTTAAAACTCTTCTCTTCCATGGGTGTTAAGATCATTTTTCTTTTATAGATGAAAAATCTTGGACTTAGAAGACTCCAGGATCAAATATAAAATCCTCTGTCTTTTAACCCTCTTCATGACCTAACTCTTTTTTTTATATATAAAGCTTTTTATTTACAAAACATATGAGTGACCTTTCAACATTGACCTTTGCAAAAACTTTTTTTTCCCAAGCTTTTCCCCTCCTTCCCCCCACCCCCCACCCCTAGATGACAGGCAATCCAATACATGCTAAATAGGATAAATTATATGACAAATACAATACATGTATACATATCTATACAGTTATTTTACTGCACAAGAAACATCAGATCTAGAAAGAGAAGAAGGAAAAAACAACCTAAGAAGGAAAACAAAATGCATGGAAATATTCACAGAAAGAGTTAAAATGCTGTGTGGTGGTTCACTCTTAGTTCCCACAGGCCTCTCTCTGGATGTATATGACTATCTTTATGACCTAACTCTTATATTTACAGTCTTCTTATGCTTTATCTCCCCCTCCCCCCGAACTCTGCCATCCTGTACCACTGACTTCCTTGCTCTTCCATATACATAGTACTTCATTTCTTGACTCTAGGCATTTTCACTGCTTGTTGCCAATGCCTGGAACCCTTTTCCTTCATTTATCTATCTCCTCAATTCTCTGGATTCCTTCAAGTCACAGAATATTTCTGCAAAATTCTTTTTCAGTCATACTTAGTGCCTTTCCTAAGAAATTATTCAAAATTTATCATGTATCATTGTGTCTATACTTATACTTTATATGTTGTCTCTACCCTCAGGCCATAAACTCCTTAAGAGAAGTCAGATTTTTGTTCCCCCATCCCTTTTTAAAAATACATCCAATCCTTAGCATAGTGACTTGTATGAAACAGATCATTAAATGCTTTTTGAGTGACTGAATTGGTCTGTATCACACAATTAGTATACATCAGAATTGCAATTTAAATATAGAGCTTCCTACTATGAAATGCTTTAAACTTTTTTATTATTTCATGCAGCTTCCAAAAATTCAAGAGTAAAAACAAATAAATTAGTTCAGCTAAAGCTGCTTTTTTGTATCATACAGTAAAGAGCTTAAAAAGGAAAAGTAAATTAAGACTCAGTTGTAGAAGAATTTGAAGAAAATTCAAGAGTTTTGACTTTATCCAGTAAGAACTCATTAACATTTTTAAGAGGAATGACACATTAATTGCCAAATAATTTTGAAAATTAAATGATGGTCCTCAACTCCAATTGCAAACTCAAAGACAAGGAGATGTGCAAGCATTATTGCATTGAGCCTGTCAAAATGAATAATATTCATTGCATAGTTGGGTATTTTTTTTAACATTTTCAGATATCATCAAACATGTGTTATTCAGCTATGATTTACTGAGACCATAATAAACATGGTTGTTTTTAATAACTTATGAGGAGTACATTTTTAGAGAGGGCTCAGGTGGTATTTAATTCAGCATATATTGTTAGGGATAGTTCCACTAAAGGGGGTGAAAGAGATTGTAGAAAGTAGAATATATCACAACATATAGTACTGTTTACTAGAGAAAATAAGAAGGAAATCATACCTATGAAAGATAGGGATCTAGGGACATGGCTGTGCTGCAATATATATATATATGTATATATATATATATATATATATTTACTTTTTGCCTTAATGTATACCTTCTGATTCACTCTAGTATTTTTATCATGATTCTTTTCTCCTCTTCCTTCAGAGGGAATAACAGGTAGCACTGGGAGGAGGAGGGTATGCTTTAATGATTGTTGAACTTGCTTGGTTCCATTTCTTTTTTTTTTCCATCAAAAGAAAATTCTTTCTTTCTTTTCTTTTTTTTTTGTTCCTTTCTTTTCCCTCTTCACCTCTTCTGCAGCAGGCTCTCTTCTTTCCCTTTCTTTGACTTGATCAGCATACATCAAACACTTCCCACTACCTTTTTCCTCCTTTGTTTCCTTTTACATACTTAATCTTTCTGTAGTTTAGTCCCACCAAAACATTTGTTCACCTACAAGTAGTGGCTTGTGAAGTATTTTCCATGATATTTCAGATCTATATCTCCACCGTTTTCATCTTTGTCTCTTTGTTTAATTTTAGAAAGAAATTAATGGTTTCTCTGTTGTTATTTTATTATTGTTATTATCCTCAATTACTGAATACATTTACCATTCTTGTCTTTTGGCTGTTTGTGATATTTGAAAAGTAAATAACTTGTTCAGGTCTGATTTTTTTCCTACAAATGCCTTCATTGCTTCTCTTAATAGAATTTGCATCTTTTTCTATTAGCTAAGCTCAGTTTATATTTTGAGCTCCTTTGCTCTTTATAATACATAATTCCATTCCCTCCTTATGTTTCTAGTGGGTGCAGAATAGTCTTCTGACACTGAATTTCCTTTTTTGTATGTGTATAAAGGTGTTATTTCTGGTTGCTTGCAAAATTTGTTGTTTGTCATTGGAATCTTTGAATCTAACCACTATGATTTTTGAAGTTTTCAGTATGCTTGTTTGCTTATTTTTCCCCTCTCCTGGAGGCAATCTTTATTCTTTTAACTGTCACTTTGTTTTTAGTGACTGGAAGTTCTGGGCAGTATTCTTGCATTATGGTGTTCAGGTTCTTTTGATTTGTTCTGACCTTCTGGATGTTTTATAAGTTTTACATTACCTTTTTGTATTTTTGTTTTCAATATCAATATGTTTTATTGGTATAGATAGATATTTTTTCTTTTACTAGTTTTTTTGCTTCTCTTTAGTCAGATTGTTTTATAATTCTGTACATTTGCATTTGAAATCATTTATTTCCCTTTTGTTTCTTTGGTGACGCTTGCCACTGTGGATAGAAGTTTTTCTAGTCTGTTAATTATTTCTGCTGTGTAAGTCATAAGTTCTTTTTCTTTTAAAATATTCAGGAACATCTTGTTATTGTTCTATACTTCCTCAGGATTCTGTAGATGCCTTAGTCTCATGAAGTGTCAATCTATTTTCCTTTCTCTTGCAATATTTATTTCTAGATTCATACTCCTTTACCTGAAAAAACTTTAAGTTTTTTCATATCTTCCCTAAAGGCTGTTGTTTTTCCTTTATTTTTGAAAAGGATCATGACATATATATCCAGAGAGAGGCCTGAGGGAACTGAGTGTGAACCACAACACAGCATTTTAACCCTTTCTGTGAATATTTCCATGCATTTTGTTTTCCTTCTTAGGTTGTTGTTTTTTTTTCTCTCTTTCTAGATCTTATGTTTCTTGTGCAGTAAGATAACTGTATAGATATGTATACATATATTGGATTTGTCATATAATTTAACATATTTAGCATGTATTAGATTACCTGTCATCTAGGGGTGGGGGTGGGGGGAAGGAGGGGAAAAGCTTGGAATAACAAAAAAAAAGTTTTGCAAAGGTCAATGTAGAAAAATCACTCATATGTTTTGTAAATAAAAAGCTTTTAATAAAAAAGTGCCAAAAAAGAAAAGGATCATGACATCAGACAAATCAAGCCATGACATAAGGGCTATGTGAGGTCACCTGCTTCACTTTCTCCTTCAGAGTGATTCAGGTCCAGTAACTAGATATATATCAGAATGTCTGGATATGGCCTTCTTTATATGCTAGATGAAAAGATCTGTATTCTTACCACCTTATCATTGTTCTTCTATAGTTCCATCTCCCTTTATTAAGGTTTTTCCCTAAACTGGTATCTATAAACTTGTCTTTTTGTTGTGGTGGTGTTTGTTTTTTTGCAAAGTACCAGGCTTGTTGAGTATAAAGAATCTCATCAATAGCTGGCTGGTCATTTGGTGATAATTATCTGGGAATTACAACTCCAGGATCAAATGCCTCCTAACTTCTCTGGCTAACCTGGCTATCTTCAAGACTCAGAGCAAATCCTTTCCTGTTTATCTCTAAGCCCAACTATATTTCAAATTTAATTTCAAAAGTGTTTACCAAGTACTTATTTCATGCAGGATTCCAAGGTATCTATTACTATTTTGTATGTGATGGTATTGTCCTAAGCAATAAGTATACAAAGAAAAGCAAAAACTGTTCGTTCCATTAAAATGATCCAGAAGTTTTCTTAAAGATACCCATACACTAATTGGAAATAGAGTAGTGGACCTAAAATAAACAACATAAATAATTAAAAACAGGTAGAAAGTGATAAATGCAAAGTATTGGTTCAAAAAAATTTCTATTTTACTGTGTACATAGGAGAATAAAGTGAGTCAGGAAAGCCTCCATGAAGAAGATGGATTCCTTTTAAGATTCTGAAGGAAGGGGAAGATTTAAATAGGTAGGGATGTGGTAGAAGAAATTAATTCCACACATTTAGTTTTTTTATTCACTCATTCAGTTATTTCTGAATTTCTATGACCTCATGAACCATAGCAAACCAGACCCTTCTATCCTCTGTTCAAGCTCAAGTTCATTGTTTCCATGACACTACCAATCCATCTCATTTTCTGCCATCCCCTTTTCTTTTTGCCTTCAATCTTTTCCAACATCAATCTTTTCTAATAATTCTTGTCTTCTCATTATGTGGCCGAAGTATTTAATCTTCAGCTTCAGTATTTTGAATAATGTAAATTAATTTCTTTTATTATTTACTGATTGAACCTTTTTCTTGTCCTAGGGACTCCCAAGTGTCTTCTTCAGCATCACATTGGAAAATGCCTATTCTGCAGCACTCACATTTTTTTTTATAATCCAACTTTCTTAGGCATATATTATAACTGAAAATGATAGCTTAGATAAAACAAATCTTTGTCAGTAAGGTGACATCACTGTTTTTTAGTATGCTGTCCAGATTTACTATAACTTTCCTTCCAAGGAGCAAGCATCTTGTAATTGCATGACTCCAGTCACTATCTGCAGAGATCTTTATTGTGTTTAAGTCATTTCAGTTATTTCTTACTCTGTTTTTTTGTTAGAGATACTGCAGGAGTTTACTATTCTCTCTGCAGGTCATTTGACAGATGAGGAACTGAGGCAGGGTTAAGTGATTTTTCTAGGGTCACACAGCTGATGTGTGTAACACCAGATTTGAACTCATAAAGACAGAGGATTCTTGACTCCACTGTGCCACCTAGCTTCCTCTTGTGATTGTGAGCACAAGAATATAAAATCTGATACTCATTCCATTTCTTCTCCTTTTATTTGCCAGGACGTGATGGGACTAAATGTTATGATCTTTAATTGTTTGTTTGTTTTTAATGTTAAGCTTCAAGCCAGGTTTTCCATGTTCTTCCACCCTCATCAAAATGCTTCTTAACTCTGCTTCATTTTCTACTATTAAAGTAGCATCAACTGAAATCAGAGATTGTTGATATTTCCCCCAGTAACCTTAATTCCAGCTTTTAATCCATCTAGCTTGGCATTTTGCATTATATTTTTTGCATATAAGTTAAATAAATAAGGTGACAATGTGCAGTCTCGTCAAAAATCTTTTCCAATCTTTAACCTATTAGCTGTTCCATGTTCAATTCTGACTATTGCTTCTTGACTCACATGCAGGTTCCTTAAGAGACAAGTAAGATGATCTGGTAATGCCTTTTCTTTGAAAGGCCACTTCCACACATTTTTGCATGTGGAAGACAAGAAAAGGAAAGGCACATGTCTGAAACCATCATCTCAAGGATGCAGCTAAGTTCTAACAGGATTATAGATCTGGTTTATGATAATGCCAAGATAACGGCATAGGGTGGAAGCAGAAGATCCCTGGTGCCATGACACCATTAAAGACTCATTTTTTTTTGGGAAAGTCAAGTTGCTTAAAACAGATCTTTTGTCAAATGCTTCTGGTAGCTTGTTTAGTGATTCACTATAGACCTCCCTCATCTAAAATTTTTGCTCCAGTCTAAGGTTTCCTCCTACTGTCTCAGCACACTGCTTTTGCTTTCGCTATTGGCAAGAATCACAATCTGGTTTGACTTGGCATTTGGTTTATACTTATTTGTATCTGAATTTCTATACCGCTCCCTTTCTCCTGGGAAGGCTTTGTGTGGTAGAAAGGGTTTTAGAAATGATTTTCTTCTTATGTCAGTTTTTTGGAAGAATATTAACGTTTGGAGAATGGAAAGGACAGGACATATACAAAAAGGCAAGAACCAAGACTTGTGAATAGTCCAGTTTAGTTGGAATGTAATAGAGGGAAAATATGTCATATAAAATGAAGTTGGGATTAATTAAAGTCTAATGTAAAGAATCTTGAATGCTAGAATAAGGAGTTTAAACTCTATTTGACATTTGAAAAGAGAGCCACTGAAAATTTTCAAATGGATCAATGATGAATAAGTAAGAGTCCTGAACAGCAACTTGAAAGACAGAGAAGAGAGCTGTTATACCACTTTTGAGAATTTAGAAGACTCTCTCTCTCTCTCTCTCTCTCTCTCTCTCTCTCTCTCTCTCTCTC
>JAJPUD010003869.1:71557-113130 GCA_023553655.1 Myrmecobius fasciatus
CTCTCTCTCTCTCTCTCTCTCTCTCTCTCTCTCTCTCTCTCTCTCTCTCTCTCTCTCTCCATCCCCCCTCTCTCTTTCTCCCTCATTATTCTGTGTATATTTTTCAGTAGTATGTCCCATGTCTGATATGTGTCCCTACTATGGAAGATATATATGTTTCCAAAATGCTGTTCATGGTGGCATTGATAGGTCTGAACCCTCTTTGGAAAATCAGCTACAGGTCTAATGCACTAACTAGTGTCTTAAGACAAGGAGTGACAGTCCTCAAGAACTTAAGAGTAGGTTCTCTTTCCTCCAGTCCTTCAGAGGGGTACTGAGCTAGGAATATATCTATTTACCTGCCCTCCTGAATATTGCTAGTCTAGGATTAATACCAAAAAAGCCCCTTTATTACTGTCCTTTGAAGGATTGAATGTTAGTCCAAGCTTACAACTAAAAACTTATTCCTTTCTACTAAATAGTAGTTATCCAAATATGGTAGTATCATGATTAGTGATTAATGAGTAAATCCATTTATCCAAACAAATAATAAACAGAAATTGCATGTATCATGCAGATCAGAACACATCAGAAACTATAAAGAGTGAATGAGCTCTTTACAGGAGAACAGAATGACACTTCAACTTACATAAGGGGAAATTCCCCTAAGTTTTTATGGAAACATGTTGAAGAGCCAAATTCCCATACATGTAGAGGACTCCAAAATATGGCTTTCTCCTCTTTCAGATATCTGGAGTCAATTCCCACAGAAGACTAGCATAACATGTCCTCTCTTGAAAAAGAATAAGAAGACTAAGTCTCCTTTCAAAATTCACCCACCAATTCCACAGACATATAGCAGAGCATAACCTTTCTCCCCTCCCCCACCAATTAGGGAAGTCTCATGCAAAATACCCCAGGATTTTCACCAAAAGCCAGACTACACTAATAATTATATTCAGATTGCCAGTCAAATAAAATATTACTACAAAATCAATATTAATAATGCTTAGGGAACAGGATCATCTTTTTAGCGAAATTTTCTGATTAACAGGATCAATCTATTCTCTAGATGTTAAAATGAAATAATTATATTATGTTCTGATAATCTCTCATCACCAGTAGCCTTTTTTTCCCCAGTAAATTCATGAATAAAAACAAACATGAAACAATCATGGTTTTTCATTAATTTTTTTCTCTGTTTCTTCATGATGGTGTGAATTTGAGTTTGAATTTTCAGAGGTTAAATCAGCATAGTATAAGTCTGGGTAGGCCATATCTAGCTAGAAAAATTGGGGCAAGCAATTTCATACAGGCGAAAGATGCATAGTCATGCAAAACATACTTCTATATTGGAAATATTGTAAAAGAAAATGCAGACAAAATAAAAAAAAATAAAGTAAGTAAGGAAACAGTATGCTTCAATCTGCAGACTCCATCGATCCTTTCTCTGAACATGGAAAGCATTCTTCATCATAAGTCCTTCAGAACTGTCTTAGATCCTTGTATTGCTAAGAGTAGGTAAGTCATTCACAGTTGATCATCACATAATATTAATTACTGTATATAATGTTCTGATTCTTCTCATTTAACTTTACATTGGGTCATGTAAATATTTCCAGGTTTTTCTAAGAGAATACTGATCATCTTTTATTATAGCATAATAATATCTATCACAATCATACACAAGAACTTGTTCAGCTATTCCCCAAATGATGGACATTCCCTCAATTTCAAATTTTTAGCCACCACTAAGGAATCGGCTATAAATATTTTTTTTTACATATAGGTCATTTTACTTTTCAATTTTTTATCTATTTTGTATGCAGATTTAGTAGCTGTATTGCTTTGTGTGTAAATTATGTGCCTATTTTGAGTTTATTTTGGTATATGTTGATACGTAGTTTCTGTCATATTTTTTTCTAGTTTTCCAGTTGTTTTTTGTAAAATAATGAGGTTTTTCCTAAGATTTTGGATCTTTGGGTGTATCATATACTAGATCACCATAATTATTTACTGCAATGAATCGTATATGTAATCTTTTTTCACTGATCCACTATTCTATTTCTTGGCCAGAAGCAAATTTGTTTTAGATAACTACTGATTTATAGTACAGTTTGAAATATGGAACAGCTGAATCATCTTCATTGATTTTTTTTATTGGTATCCTTGACTTTTTGTTTTTCCAAGTGAATTTTGTTATTCCAATTCTAATTTTTAAGAAATTATTTTCTTTTGCACCTCCTTTTCCAATTGACCAATTCTACTTTTCAAGGTATTCTTCTCTTCATTGGCTTTTTTATGCCTCTTTTGCCATTTGATCTATTCTGCTTTTTGATGTGGTTTTTCTTCACTATTTTTTTGTATCTCCTTGACCAAACTATTGACTCTTTTCATGATTTTACTGCATCACTCTCATTTCTCTCTCTAATATTTTTCTGCCTCTATTATTTGATCTTTAAAAACCATTTTTTGAGTTCTTTAATGGCCTAGAACCAATTCATATTTGTCTTTGAGGCTTTAGATATAGCAGTTTTGACTTTGTTGCTATCTTATGAGTTTGTATTTTGATATTCCCTGCCATCACATCAACTTTCTATAGTCTGGAACTTTTTTTGTTGGTCATTTTCCCAGCCTTTTTCTTGACTTTTAACTCTATGATAAAGTCTGTTTCTGGAGGGATTATTGTTCCAAAATACAGAGTTTTTTATGCAGCTAGTTCAAAGAAAATTCTGAAGACATATAAGCTCTTCAGAGGTGGTATGATCTGGGAAAATTGGAAACTAGTGTGGAAGAAATTAGGGCTTGACCCATATCTAACACCACATACCAAGATAAGATCTAAATGGGTTCATGATCTGGATACGAAGAGTGATATTATAAGTAAATTAGAGGAACGTAGTATAGTTTACCCCTCAGACCTATGGAGATGGAATAAATTTATGTCCAAAGAAGAACTGGAACTCTTAATTGAACACCAGATAGATAATTTTGACTATATTAAGTTAAAAAGTTTTTGTACAAACAAAACCAATGCAGTCAATATTAGGAGGGAAGCAATAAATTGGGAAATCATCTTTACATTTAAGGCTTCTGATAAAGGTCTCATCTCTAAAATATATAGAGAATTGTCTCATATTTATAAGAATTCAAGGCATTCTCCAAACGATAAATGGTCAAAGGATATGAAAAGACAATTTTCAGAGGATTAAATTAAAACTATTTATAGTCATGTGAAAAGTTGCTCCAAATCACTATTGATCAGAGAAATGCAAATCAAGACAACCCTGAGGTACCACTACACACCTGTCAGATTGGATAAAATGACAGGAAAAGATAATGACGAATGTTGGAGGGGATGTGGGAAAGCTGGGACACTGATGCATTGTTGGTGGAACTGTGAATGGATCCAGCCATTCTGGAGAGCAATTTGGAACTATGCTCAAAAAGTTATCAAACTGTGCATACCCTTTGACCCAGCAGCATTTCTATTGGGCTTATATCCCAAAGAAATCATAAAGGAAGGAAAGGGTCCCACATATGCAACAATGTTTGCGGCAGCCCTTTTTGTAGTGAATAGAAATTAGAAACTGAGTGGATGCCCATTAATTGGAGAGTGGCTGAATAAATTATGGTATATGAATATTATGGAATATTATTGTTCTGTAAGAAATGATCAGCAGGACGATTTCAGAGAGGCCTGGAGAGACTTGCATGAACTGATGCTGAGTGAAATGAGCAGAACCAGGAGATCATTATATATGGCAGCAACAATATTATATGATGATCAATTCTGATGGACATGGCTCTCTTCAACAACGAAATGTTTCAAACCACTTCCAATTGTTCAGTGAAAAAAGCCATATACACCCAGAGAGAGGGATGTGAAATGTGGACCACAACATAACATTCTCATACTCTCGATTGATGTTTGCTTACATTGTGTTTCCTTTATCTGATATGTCTTTCGTGTAGATACGATTTTTCTTGCACAACAATAAGTGTGGAAATATGTATACATACATTCAATTTGTCAAGTATTGTAACATAATTAACATGTAGTGAATATCCTGCCATCTAGGGGAGGGGTGGGGAGTAGGGGGGAAAATTTGTAACAGAAAGCTATGTAAGGATTAATGTTGAAGAATTACCCATACATATGTTTTGCAAAAAAACAAAAACAAAAACAACAACAAAAAAAAAAACCCAAAGGTGGTATGATCTTGAGAAAGGTGTGTTTACTACTCTGTTGGCCTATGCTCTCTCAGCAAGCAACAACAAACATTATTTTCTGTCCTAGAACTGTGACCAGGGGCCCAGGTACTCTTCAGCTGGAAGCTCTGGCATGGTAGTGCTCCTCCTCACCCTAGAACTTTGACCCAGATTCAAATACAGGCAATGCAACAGAGTCTTGTCCCTGGTGCCAGCAAAACCACATGAATGGTAAAAAAAAATGAAACAAATAAAATGGAAAAATGCATTTTTTTTCATGTTGAAGCAACTAAACTAAGCCCAGGCAGAAAACAGTAATGCAAAGATAGCTGGTTCTAGCATTAAAGGACTTAGGTTTAAATTTCTGCTCTTTCAATTTTAAATATGTGACCATGGGTAAATTATTTCACTTCTTTTTTCACATCTCTGTAGTGTAAGGATGGATTGAAAGCAGTTAGGCAACAAATATTTCTTGAGTTTTTGTGTGTGTGTGTGTGTGTGTGTGACACTATATAAAGTATGGGTGATATTAAAAAAAAAAGGCAGAAAAGGTCCTGCCTTCAAGGAGCTTACCTAGTGTCAAGTTTAAATAGAAAAGAATCCCTTTATCCTGCATATGGACTTAGAAAAACACAAATTAACATTATCTATGTTTTATTGTATTTTATTTATTTTGTTAAATAGTTGCCTATTACATTTTATTCTGATTTGGGCAACATTTGGGAGTTTTGTAGGTTATATGATACCTCTAAACAGATAGCTAATATCATTTCTAGGTTTCAATTTGTTATTTTTATGATTGATTTAGCTACATACAGGAACAAGTAGAAGTCAGAAGTCTGATGAACTGAAAGAGTAGGAACAAAGAAAGAGCATATCCTACCTCCCTGGGAAGTGCACATTAAAGTGTAAGTATAATTATCGAGTCTTTAAATGCTGTAATTTTCCCTTTTGATTTGTTATCACATATTTCGTTGGAGGGTCTAGTAGTAAACTATCCCTGTGATACATCTGCACTTTTGAATAAAATTGTCACAACACCCTACTTTATTATTCTTTTCCTTTCCCATGTGGTTTCCATCTGTAGCTTGTTAATAACTCCAGAGAGAATCATGGGTTCACAGTAGGGCTAACTGAGCTGTTTGAAATAACCATGCCACCAAATGAATATTTGGATCTGAGGCATAAACTTGGGCCTAAATTCATTTCAATTTGTTATCCAGCTAAGGAAAGTAGAATTCCATCAACTTTATTTTCCCATGCATATGGGAAAGTTCTTTGTACTTTCTCATTCTAGGAGTCTGCCTTCTATTCAGCACTAATTCTGGGTCTTGGGGAGATGGCTGAAACATTAGGAGGATATGAACTCTCAAAATAGTAAAAAGTCCAAAATTGGTTCAACTGAGTAGATACACTTTTTTTGGCAGTGTTCAAATATATAACATCCACCAATAGTGTAGTGTCCTAAGAGTTATGGCATCATGTTATGAAATCTTGGTGCCCCTTTGACAGCCCACTCTTTCCCAAACTAGAATGTTCTTTCTCTTTTTTCTCTGAATGTTTTTCAGTGAAGGCTCCTCTGTGACCTTGTTTCATACTGCATTGTATTTATTTCTATATGCAACATTTCAAGATTTTTTCCCTCCCTTTATATGTTCTTTATGATGCCTCTATTATTAAGTACATTCAATTCCTCAGTGACCAATTTGCTTTCGAGAGGTTAGGAAGTGGTGTTGCTGAAGCAATTGTATGTGGTATCTAGTGTTGAGCAAAGTGCAGTATAATTTGTGATATGGGACATTCCTACCCCCTTCACTCTCCCTTTAAGGTTTATTTAGAATTCAAGAAGTTGTTTTAATACTAAAAAGCCATGATCCATTAAAGAGAATTATTTAACAAAATTTCTAAAAATACCAGTGCAAATTGGTTTTTCATGAAATTCTGTTACCTTATTATTTTGTCACCAAGTAAAAGGGCTTTAAAAAAGCTGGAGGGAGAATATGAATGTCATAAATATTTCATTTCCATAGCACATCTTGCATTGTTCCTCAGTTTCAGACCTTGCCAGCAGTCAACACAGTAGTAAATTTCAGCACCTGTGGACCTGTTTTGGTAATTTATGATTTCCATTAGATTTCTATTAGAGATGGGCTGAAATGGTTCAAAAAGTTCAAGCAACTCTAGACATAAGCATAGAGTACCTGACAGATGATTTTTCTGTGGGTTTTCACAGGACATGGATTCTTGGTGCCTATTTGTTACTAAGGAGGCTATGTGAAATTTGAGATTAAGTGTCAGGAACAAATTACCTAAATTTTATGTCATTGATGAGAATACCACAAATAGTACAAACAGAAATTTCTTTAGAAGCCTCAGTCTAATTTTCTTAGATTCCAGAAGGATGATATTTATTTGTTTCTACACTGCCTAAAGAGTATTTGGGTAAATAATAGTCAAATTGTGAGTTTCCTGCTAGTTATCTCCTTTTGATATCTCTCATATAGATAGTCTTTCATATCCAGGCTTATAAGTGAAGGAGAATTGTATAGAACTTCTATGCTTCTAAATGTTGTGAGATAATCCATTTTAATTTCGTTCAGCATTAATTGTTTTTTGGGGGGTGGTGTTTCTTTTTCTTGAATTAAAGGTTAAATCTGTCTCCCTATTTCTACCTCTTGAACCAAAAACAACATATATAATTATTTCCTACATGACAGAACGGGAAATAAATGATGATAACTAGTATCCTCATCTCTTGCTCCAAAGTAATTCAAAATTAAATAATTGCAAACTAATCTTTCTACATCATAATCTTGAAGCTCTTCTTCACTCTGGTTAGGCTTCTTTGCCTTATTTGCAATTTGTCATCATTCTTAAAATCTTGTGCCTAGAACTGAACAAAGAATTTACCATAGAGAGTAGAATTTTAATAAATGTAGAACAGAAAGCTAATTCAGAGACCATCATTTAATTTAATTCTCATCTCCCCCAGATAAGAAAATTAAGGCCAAGGAAAGATAGGTTACTTGTCCAAGATCACAAAAGTTATAAGCAGCGAAAGATAGGATTCTTATATCTTATTTGATAGTTACCACTTTACTCACTGTGCCCTATTGAATAGAATAAAACTACCACTTCCACCATTTAGCATACTCTGACCTTCCTAATCATTGTCTGTAAGTCTAATATTGTAGACTTCCTGCCTTTTTCCTTATTTCAGACTTATTAGAAGACTGAATATTCAATTTCATTTGTTAAGAATAGGATTTTGGCATAGAATCTTACACTTGGAGGGGACCTTAGAAGGTATTTTATACCACCCTTAAATAAAAGATTAAAAAAATCTACTATAATATCCTGCCTACAAATGATCACTCATTTTCTGCTGGAACACATTTCTTAACAGAGACCACAGTAGCAAATAACATAAACCATTTTATTTATTATTTATTTATTTTTGCCAAGAACTATTTTTAAAATTAGAGCTTTCTTCTCACTTCTAAACATTTACCCAAGTTCTACTTCCTTGGAGCCAGTTTAATCCAAAGAATAATAATAAAATTCCATATACAAGGTAACTGGGTTAAATACTGGGTATATGAAGCTGGATATTTAATCTTTTTTCTATATGAAAAGTGTTCATATAGCTTTGGTAAGTGTATCTGCTATTATTGTGAATATTCTTCAAGCTAGTGTAAGGTCAGGCAATATTGTAAGATAGAGAAACTTTGATTAGGTATTTGAACTTTGTGTTTCCACATACCCATTTCAAATGCTTAGGAACTTTCTTTTTCCTTCTTTTTATTCATCTCTTCTGAATCAAGCTGAAATTCTGAATAAAGGATCTGATATTATTATATGCTGATGTGTGATCTGACTCATGACATTTACATTTTAAGCCATCTAAGCAGGTGTACAATCTTATTATTTTTCTTACATTAATACAATTTTTAGCATTAGCAAACAGACAAGAGTGGTATAACTTACCTAGTGGTTTAGAAAGTATACAATATAGATATCCCCTATGAATAAGACCAGCTCTCCTTTCCAGGGCTAAAGGTTTTTTAGTTGTTTGTTTGTTTTTGTCACAATAATTAATATTAATGAAAATGATCCACTAGCCAAATCCTTTCCTACATAGTGAGAATTCTTCACTGACAAGATTATATAAATAATCTAAATGCCTATAAAACTTCCCAGGATATTA
Source organism: Myrmecobius fasciatus (assembly GCA_023553655.1). Classification (NCBI taxonomy): domain Eukaryota; kingdom Metazoa; phylum Chordata; class Mammalia; order Dasyuromorphia; family Myrmecobiidae; genus Myrmecobius; species Myrmecobius fasciatus. The sequence continues at coordinate 79,956 of JAJPUD010003869.1, forward strand.
TGTATATTGAATGTAGCATATTTTACTTGAAAATTTTAATTGTACCATTCACACTTACTATTTAAAATAGAGATGTGAGATGTGCAACTGTAATGCATGTTCAGATGTATGCATTTATAGATGGATTGATCAACGCCAATATTGAGATGTTTCTATACAATATATTTTGTTTATATTAATTTAATATCATTAAATGTGCTATATTCCATTATATATATACATATATATACACACATACACATATATATGGTACTTTATAATGCATGTAGAAATATATTTGAGCACATATCTTTTTTTCAGTATATAAGGATTTAGTAATGTTGCAAAAGTATTAATTCCTTTTTAAATAATTAAAGTGAACTTAAAAGGGAATCAAGTTTTTGGGGACATTCTCTGTGTAGGTACACATACACACACGTGTGTACACATATACATACATGCATATACATGTACACAATACATATGCATTTGCATGTACACATACAGTTCTCTTTAAGTATGTATATATGCACATATACATATGTATGTGCAATGCAACTGTGTGTTGTATGTATGTATATAATCTGTATTTAAAGATAATGCATTTGCAAAATCCTTATATATGTTCATGTGTGTCTTTATGTATTTTTATATATGTATTCATACATGCATACATATACAGCTTATTGAATGTAACAAATTTGATATAAAATCCATATCAAAACATGTCACTAGCATAGGAAACTTCTGGGAAAAAAAAAAAAACACCTTTAACAATGAAGATCAGACAGTATTCTATGAAGCAAGAGTTCCAGAGAGTTGCCTGGGGCACCAAGAGGTTAATTTGCTTGCCAAGTCACAAAGCCAATATCTGTGCAAAGGATAATTTGAACCCAGAACTTCCTGATGATGAAGCTGCACTTTTACCCATTATTCTATACTGCCTGTCATATATCTATCTGCCTTTCTGTCTATATAGATTCATGCATGTGTGTGTGTGTGTGTGTGTGTATGCCTATGTATATGGGTGGACAGTACATAAGAAAATTAAATATAGAATTATAATACAGTTACAAGTGTCATCTTCATCGGTAAGAAACAATTCATATAGTTTTTGCAGGAAGCTAATGTATCTCAGTAATAATATACTTTCTCTATCTTCTACCACTTTTCAGGATATATAGTTTGAACAGTAGGACACTGAAGGGGGTTTGTCCTGCTGAGATAACGTCATTCAGAGTGTATTTTGCAGTGCTTTTCAACAACCTGAAGCATAATATTATCTCAGCAGGATGCATGCCCTTCACCTTCCAAAGGCAAGAGAAAGGGGCTCTTTTAGAAGGTCAGCAGAATTACAACTTTAAAAAATGTAATAGTTACAACTATTACAAATTTAGGAAAGTCAGTGATAAATGTCAGAAATTCCTCCCAATTCATTATGCTCAGCAAACAAAAACTTATTTAAACTATGTTTTATTTTGTTTTGTTTTAGAAACAGTTTTACCATTTATACTTTAAAGATGAAATCAAGAATGCACTGCATCATTTCATGATTTAAATGATTAGGAGAGTGACAATATGCGACAGAATTTTATTTTGTAATGATTATAGATTACATTAATATTGAGCTTTTAAAATTTGCAAAACACTTTACAAGAAGATCTCATTTGGACTTCACAAAAATCTTTGGGGTTTTATAAATGAGGAAACTGAACCTAAAGAGATCTGAAAGGACTTTCCAATTTTCATTAAGTTGAATAGAACCTATGATTCTTGGCTAAACCCCACAATTCTACTAGTTATAACACACTCAACTTTAATCCTAAGATTTCAGTGTTGAATATAGTTCAATGTTATTTAATTATTGTTATTATACTTAAGAAATATACAGAGGTGTATTTCTTTTTTTTTCTTTATTAAAGCTTTTTATTTGTATAACATATGTATGGGTAGTTTCCCAGCATTGATCTTTACAAAACTCTCCATGACAACTTTTACTCCCAGTCCCCTCCCCTCCCCTAGATGGCAGGAAGTCCACTACATGTTAATAATGTTGAAATACTTGACAAGTTGTGCAAGAAAAATCCTATCTACAAGAAAAAAAAAAGAAAATCAGAGAAAGGCAACACAATGCAAGCAAATATCAATAGAGATCATGAAAATGTTACGTTGTGGTCCATATTTCATATCCCTCTCTCTGGATGTATATGGTTTTCTTCAGTGAACAACTGGAACTGGTTTGAGACAATTCTTTGTTGCATAGAGCCATGTTCATCAGAATTGATCATCATGTAATATTGTTGTTGCTGTGTATGATGATCTCCTGGTTCTGCTCGTTTCACTCAGCATCAGTTCATGCAAGTCTCTCCAGGCCTCTCTGAAATCGTCCTGCTGGTCGTTTCTTACAGAGCAATAATATTCCATAACATTCATATACCATAATTTATTCAGCCACTCTCCAATTGATGGGCATCCCTTCAGTTTCCAGTTTCTAGCCACTACAAAAAGGGCTGCCACAAACATTCTTGCACATGTGGGTCCCTTTCCCTCCTCTAAGATCTCTTTGGGATATAGGCCCAATAGAAACACTGCTGGGTCAAAGGGTATGCACAGTTTGACAACTTTTTGAGCATAGTTCCAAATTGCTCTCCAGAATGGTTGGATCCGTTCACAGTTCCACCAACAATGTATCAGTGTCCCAGCCCTCCCACATCCCCTCCAACATTCATCTTTATCTTTTCCTGTCATTTTAGCCAATCTCACAGGTGTGTAGTGATACCTCAGAGTTGTCTTAATTTGCATTTCTCTGATCAATAGTGATTTGGAGCAACTTTTCATATGACTAGAGATGGTTTTAATTTCATCATCTGAAAATTGTCTGTTCATATCCCTTGACCACTTATCTATTGAAGAATGGCTTGAATTCGTATATATATGAGACAATTCTCTATATATTTTAGAAATGAGGCCTTTATGAGAACCATTAAATGTAAAGATGATTTCCCAATTTGATGCTTCCCTCCTAATTTTGTCTGCATTAGTTTTATTTGTACAGAAACTTTTAAACTTAATATAATCAAAATTATCCATCTGGTGTTCAATTAGGAGTTCCAGATCTTCTTTGGACATAAATTTATTCCATTTCCACTGGTTTGAGAGTTAAACTATATTACGTTCCTCTAACTTGCTTACAAAATCACCCTTCATATCTAGATCTTGAACCCATTTAGATCTTATCTTGGTATGTGTTGTTAGGTATGGGTCAAGCCCTAATTTCTTCCACACTAGTTTCCAATTTCCCCAGCAGTTTTTGCCGAATAGTGCGTACTTATCCCAAAAGCCGGGGTCTTTGGGTTTATCACACACTAAATTGTTAAGGTTATTGCCTAGATTGTCCTGATAACCTATCCTGTGCCACTGATCGACTGCTCTATTTCTTAGCCAGTACCAAATGGTTTTGATGACCGCTGCTTTATAATAAAGTTTTAGATCTGGTATAGTAAGGTCACCTTCATCTGCCTTTTTTTTTTTTTTTTTCATTAATCCCTTTGAAATCCTTGACCTTTTGTTCTTCCAAATTAACTTTGCTACTATTTTTTCTAGATCTGTAAAATAATTTCTTGGGAGTTTGATTGGTATGGCACTAAATAAGTAGATTAGTTTGGGGAGTATTGTCATTTTTATTATGTTCGCTCTGCCTACCCATGAGCACTTAATGTTTTTCCAACAGAGGTGTATTTCTGCCACCATCTGTTGCAATAAACTGCTTTGTATAGTGCATTTTGTGTCTATAATACTTATTTATAACTATATATATACACACACACACACGTGCTTTTGTCTAGGTATGGGTGTATGTATTATACATGTATATAATACACGTATCTGTCTTTACTTATTTTTCCCCACACATACATACATGAGGCATGCATATACAACATGAATAGAATTATGTATGCATAGAGATGTGCTTTGAGTGGTGAGTAACAGGATTGTCACTAGAGTATGTGATTATAGATACAAATGCTTATGCACATTTATTTACATATCTACGTATTCACATGGCAAATTTTTATATATAATTCTACCCAATGGCATATCTTTTGGGAAAGGGAACATAAGTACAATGGATATGGAATGAGAGAACATGGCTTCTAGGACCAATTCTGATATTCATCTCTTTTGTTACTTAGGCAAGTCATTTTCCTTCTCTGCACTTCATTATCCTCATCTGTGAAATGAAGAGATCAGACTAAATAATTTCTAATGCCCACCCCTCATATATACACCCCAACTCAATCCTGTTAAATAGGCATCAACTTATTTGATACCTCCCAGCAACTTTGGAAAATTGCTAACACAATTGTCTTTGTCTTTCATTTGTCGTATATTTCAGAAGAATTCTGTGGCTTGTTTCTCTGTTTTTACTATTAGATACATGGGCATTGTAAGGGTTCCCAAAGGTATATTTGGTTTCACTTTAAGACTTGATTATTGTCAAATAAAATAAATAATTTGAATTTATGGAAAACCAAAAACACAGAGAGAAGACCTGCATAAATGAAAGACTTAAGGAATATGAAAACATGAATGGAGAAGACTATCCTCTTACTTACAAATGTTGAATTGAATCAAATTTAATTTATTGATGTTTTCCCCAGTAATTTTGTGGGATTAAAGAAAATCCAGATATTTTTAACTTCATAGGATATATAAGATATGAACTGGATCTTTAATCTTTTTTATGGTTTAGACAAAGTAGTGTCGAAACTATTTCACAGTAAAGGAAAAAACATTGTTAAAAGCAAAAGTGAAACTGGATTTGGATGTAAAGAGACAGTTTTAAAAAGGTGGAAGTTTCATATTTAGAGTTAAGAGATTGGATTATTACAATGGGATAAGCAAATGGAGTTCCTTTGGAAGTCAGACAAAAGAAATGGGTTTTCACTTATGGGAAATGGTGAGTGATCAATTCTAATAACCCCATAGTATTTATCAATTATTCCTAAATATTTAATGCTATATGCTCCTTGACTATGAGTTATGAATACCATAGTCTACAAAGAATTAAAGTTGTAGGCCATCAAAAGGACAATGAAGAGTATATATAAGTAGACTGTAACTTGTTTTTCTTTTCTTCTTCATCATAATCTTATCGTCATCAATATAACTGTATAATTATGATTTTGATATCTGGCATTTATATTATACTTTAATATTTGCAATGTGTTTTCTGTACACCACTGAAGAATTATGAGATTTCTAATTTATACAATTATACGATTTCCAATCCAACACAATATTGAAATGTATTCTGATACTTTTTGTCTCTAAGAATCTCCCACCCCATCATTATACCTAGCAATAGCTAGTAGATGATTTGAATTAAAGGCACTTGTGAGTTAGATGTATTTTTATTTACCATGGTCAAATTCCTTGATCCAGAAATTGAAAGTAGTTGAGTAATTTCTCAGCCTGAGATGTAGAAGCTGTGTAAAGGTGATACATTTGTTCCAAATTGATAGTAGTTTCAATCTCTACTGTTTCTGTAGAAATGTTGACATCCCTGAATCCAAGACTCCTGGAAAAAGATGAATTCAGCCATCAAGAGAGATGATAGCATCAGAAACTCATTGAGCAAAGATTGAAATGTACCTTATGAGTCATCTAGTCTCACCTTCTCATTTTATAGATGCTGATGCTGAAGTTCAGAGAAGTTAATTGACACAATAAGTGAGAGAGCCAATATTAGAATTTTAGTCTTTTGATTTAGAATTATAGTAAGTGCATCACAAGAGATCCCTGTTTGACTTTTGGAGATCACTCTGCAAATAACTCTCCCTTTGACTCATATTATTTCCATTTTCTAGGGAGAATATAATTTGGACTTTCCTTGGGTTTAAAACACACACATATGGGTTAAAGGGACTCTAGACTCCGTGAGAGCACTCATGTTAAAAAAATGCATATGTGATATACAGCACAGCTTTGATTCTATGCAATAAAACGCATAAAATGATACACTATAGTTTATAAACAATAAAATTATCTATTTTTCTTTCTAGTTCTAATATATATATATGAAACAACCCTTTTGCTACAATAATAATAGCAATTTCCTTATATTCCAATGAGTTGTATTTTCACTCCTGAAACCATTATGTGTGAGTTTCACTTCTTTGCCCAAGGAGCTCATGCAGGTCTCCAATCACATGTTAGTAATGGCACATTCTTGTCTTTAAATTGTCTTCAAGTTCTTAAAATCTCCTTTTTTATAAATTAAGTTTTGTCTATTAGAATTTCAAAGCCATCAAAAGTACTTTCAAAATTTTTTCCTATTTCATTCTTTTGATTCTTTTACTCTTCCTTTACCTCTTTTTCTTTCTTCTATGCCTTCTGTTTTTCATCTCTGAAGGTTTCTTTCTGCTTTTTTCTTCTCAAGTTTGTTGTCTTCTCAGCTCTGCTTCATCATTTTTGTTCTCTAAGGTTCTCTTTCTGAAGTCATTCTCATCCTTGACTTTTTCTGCTCCTCTTTTGCTTTACCCCAAACCTTTTTCTATTATCTTTAACCCTTATTTTACTTTAGCATAGTTCTTTTTTCCTGCTTCAACTTCTCTCCAACTCCACTCAAATTCATCTCAGCAAAGTAACATTTCTCTACTTTCTAACTATTGCAAAACTTTTCAAGTAATTCTGTTTCCCTCTCATTTATCCTTGCTTATGTTCTGAATAAATACTTCTGCTTCTTCACCTAACTGGCATAGTCTCAGAGAAGACAAAAGTAGAAAGCCAATCTTTTAAGTACTACACAAGCATTTAAGTGCTACACAAACAGCCACCATAATCCTGGAATATATAACTAGCCATAAATATGTTATAATGGCTTATTATTAATTTTTATAGCATTGAATTAAATCAATTAAAAGGAAAAATGGTATAAAACATTTCCAAGTATATTTACTCATTGATAGAAAGCATAACAAATAACAAAACTTTGAGAGAAATCACTTTGTACCTTAACAAGGTCAATTTGTCTTGTGAGGTGAAATTTGACTGGAACTATATTGCTTTAATAATGAATGGGACAAAAAATAAAACTTATGGCATAGGTATTTGTAACATGGAAAAAAGAGTTTGTAATTATTGAGAGCAAATTTATTTGAACTGATAAATACATAGCATAATAGCTGCATCTCAGTAGTACCTCAATCTTTTACAAAATGATATTTGTTGCTTATATATTTGGTTGAATATTTGCAATTTTGTAGCTAGATTATAAAATGCTGTAGTTTCCCAGATTAGTAAATGTAGCAGTTTCCTCTTCCTCAATACCTCATTTTCTTTCAAATCAATGACCCCCCAGAAACTCTAAAGAAAAACAATACAAAACAAAACAAAAAATCAAAACAGATTTATCTTTTGAAAAGTCACTTTTGCTTAGTGTCTTAAAGTCTGTTCTGGGTGACAGTGAGCTATTGATTTCTTTATTGTACAGTGGATTCTAGTTGGAAGGTTGACCACGGCCCCTCACAGTAGTGCATTACTGCAGGCAAGTTGTCTCCTTCTGTTCTTTATGAAACTGTTTAATTCATAAAGCTTTGATGCTTAAACTGCTCCTGACCTTCTGTGCACTCTTCAAAGGGGAAAATTAGCTGCCTGGAAAAATATAATGACCTAAATCCAGCAATTTGGGACACACATGTTATAGTCTGTTGAACTTGTGTTGACTTCTTAGTACGGCATTCTTTTTGGAACAGATTGGTTTGGTAGGCCTATAATTGGAGAAAGGTGTTAATTTGTGCAGTTTAAGAATAATAAGCTATTGATATCCTATTAAAATAGCTTTTCTATTAATGATTTTAGAAAGTGCCAATATATAAGAATGATTCCTTAGGGAGAAAAAAAAAGTCATTCTTTTGTATTTGTGCTTTTAATTTACATTAATGAGAATAAAATAGTGCTCATGAAAAAGTTTATTTAATACTGTGCTGAAATGACTGTGGATAACCCTACTATTTTTCTTTATGTTAGATTCTATTATAGAATAATACTTAAAATGTCCTACCCATACTCCTCATTGCATGGCAATTAACAGGGTTTTTGAAAGTTATGTCAGCAGAGAACAAACAATAGCATATCAATCTGGGGAGACTGAGACCAGTCTCAAGCTTTATATTTTTTTTCCTGAAGGTAAATCTAGTAAAATAAAGAAAGGCTTATTTATCACCAACAGTTTGGTCACTTTAGAATAAATTCTTCTAGCAAGGACATACCATGAAGCCAAGAAAAATTGAAAATGATCTTTAGTTTCATGTTTCAGCTTCTTTAATGACTGTAGTTGAGTGATGGAAAATGGAGAAGAGAGAGCTAAGAATTGCTCTGCTTTTAAACCCATCTATAAACTTTATTCTGATTACCTCAGTCTCCTCAACTGTAAAATGAGATAGAGAAGGAAACAGTAAACCACTCCAGTATCTTTACCAAAATAAAACAACTACAAATGAATTCATGAAGAGTCAGATGAAACTGTAACAACCAAATGACATCTTTTCAGAGCATAAAAAGAATGAATTCTTAGGTAATTTTAATATGAATACTTGATGCATCCATGCTTTAATCAGTGGTGATATGCACCACTGATATAGAATTCCCTCCTCTTGGCTTCTTGACTTGTCTGATGTCTATTCTTATATTTTTATAAATCCTCCATTGAGAAATTCTCCAGTGGACCAGATGCTTTCATCTGGTTCTATTGTTATTTCAGGAATATTACTACACAGCTGTTACCTACCTGCAACATAATTTGTTCTCTTTTTCTGGTCATTCAAGAACTTGATTTGCATATGAGGCATAAAGCATATGCATATACTTCCCTTAAAAATTAAAGAATACATGAGAAAGTTCACATAAAGCACCTTGCAAAGCTTAAAGTGATATGTATATATATATATATGTCACTTGAAACTGTTCTTGTGGTAGGAGTATTGTTGTTGGCAGGAGGGGATTTGACTGAGTTTCTTTTCAACTGTAAGATTCAACACTTTTGCTAACTTAAATTTTTTGGCAAGGCAATTGGAGTTTAGTGACTTGCTCAGGGTCTTATAGCTAGTAAGTGTTAAGTATCTAAGCCAGATTTCAACTCAAGTTCTCCTGACTCCAGACTGGTGCTCTATCAACTTCATCATTTAGCTGCCCCAACTTTGCTTGTTTAAACCTACATTTAGTTAAGGTAATGTAGACATTTTTAGTAACATTACACAAAGGGTGGATAGCCATCTAGCCATTAGAGTGAGGAAAACCTGGTCCTGTGTCTTACCAACACTAGTTGTGAACCATAAGCAAGTCATCCTCTCAGCTCCCCAGACAACTTTTTCCATTTAGAAGTTGCAGAAGAGTTCATGATCTGGTAAACAGAGTTTCTTTATTGGTATTTCCCTATAATGGTGAAATTGTAGATTCAATGAAAAATAAATAAATATAATATTGATAAACATAATGAAAAGTAATTTAAACTTACCTTTTGTTTTCTTTTCATATCTATATACAGTTATGCACTCTTAACTTAAATTGGAACTAAATTTGTGATTATAATAAGGCTTTAGGTCTTAAAACTTATCTTTAGCCCAAAGTAGAACATATTCTCGGCATCAACAAGTTTACTTACAAGAATATGATTATGTGAATGTGCAATAACATATTTTAGTTTAGGGGAGATTGGAAAAAACATTTAACCAGCGGAAACATTTTGATTTGGTAAATATAAAATAGACATCTATTATAGCTTCCTTAGTTCTCATTTTTATTTCAACTTAACAGTTTCAAGAGGTAATATCACACATTCCCAAAATGGAGAAAAGAGAAAGAAACTTCTCATTGTTGGGACATGGTAATGTTACCTCCATTTGAGTTGCTTTATTAATAAAGGAGTCAATTATATCATGATGTAGTCCTATTCAACTTCTGGTCAGCTCCAGTTATTTGAAAGTTCTTCCTTATGCTGATTTTTTTTTGGGGGGGAAACTATACCTTTCTCAATCTTACCCAGAGTACAAATGCAGTAGTTACTCAACAGCAGATCCCAATAGATATAGGTACTTGCTCTAATATTTTGACCTAAGGCAGTATAGTATGCTTACATAGATTGATGGTCCTCTACTACTCTCGCCATATAGATAGCGGAATTATCATGGAGAACTGAGATGCTACATCCATTGCAACAGAGAACTGAATATCAGCCATGGATATTCAGTTTGACCATTTTTTTTTCCTTTAGGGGCAGAGAATGCAATCACTATGTCTAGGTTTCTTATCCTGAACAAAAATCTTCCTCCTTACATATACACTACATCAGCCCATAGGGGAAAATTAAGAAAGATTAGAACCCAAGTTAAGGCAACAATATCAGTCACTTGGAGAAGATAATCATTGCCATTTTTTGAAAATGGATTACTTCTAATTAAAAAGTACAATACAGGTATGTTTAAAAGCAACTGAAGCCCTTTTTTCTGTATCACTTTGTATGACAGTTCATTAACTATTATTCCTATGGTTCTCATGAGCTACAAAGTGAAATATATATATATATGTATATATATATATATATACATATATATATATGTGTGTGTGTGTGTGTGTGTGTGTGTGTGTGTCTGTGTATGTTTCTCTGAATGTGTATATAGGAAACAAAATGAGGATTAACTGGAACCTAACTGGAAACTTCAATTAACTGCAAATTTATTTTCTGAAATCTCCTTTTAGGAGAAATAAGTAAAACAAAGGTAAACAAGGTCATGTCAGAAATCAAGTAAAAATGCACACACACTCAATTTCTAGGCTACCTTGGGGTTAGTATACAATCTCTCCAAACTCTTATAATTATGGTACAAGGCAATCATTTGTATTTGTACAGCACTTCATACTACTCAAAGAGATTTCATAGACATTAGCTCATTTCATTCTCATAACAGGCTTGTGATATAAGGCAGATATCATTATTCCTATTTTCCAGATCAGATTAAGTGACTTGCTGAGGGTCACATAGCAAATTAGTTGCAAAGCTGGGACAAGGACCTGGGTCTCTTAATGTTTGCCCAATGCTCTTTCCACTATACCATGCTGAATGAAGAATGTGGGGACACTATCAGGTATGGAGTTGTCAAAAACACATTAAATTTGGTGTTTTGTACTAAATTATATTTGCTTTTTGTTTTTTAAACTGAGTTCTTATCTGACCTACAATGGAATTTCAGTGTCCACTATTTGACCCGATCTCATTACTGATGACCTGTTCGATTTTTGACGTGAGTACTTCACCCCAGCTGATGTAGACTGGTAGTCCCCTTCTCTATGGGAGTCATTATAACAATGGCAGACTTGATTGGCTTTAATGCTACTGCATTCCTGAGGGTAAGCAGTCCTAGCCTCTCTGGTAACAAGAATTACAGTTACATTGGGCTTAAATGTATTTGAATGCTAGAAGGATCTATAATTTCATTAGTGTACACTACAACCCCTTCATGAATTAGTCGATAGTTTCTGAGACTTATTATAGCAGAAAAATTAGCCAACCAATGAGTACATACCCACAATGGTCTATGAGGGGATGAATTTCACCTAACTTTTTTATTCTGGGATAAAGGATTTATCTTCTATTTCTAAGTTTATCCTCAAAGCTTTTCCACTTGCTGGAAGCTATCAAAGCTTTATTTTTTTCTTAGCTATATTTATTATTGCAGAAAATTAAAGGATTAGGAGACTTCTATTGTTTTTTTTTTATTGTAAATGCAATTCCAGTTACTCAGAGCACCAGCCCTGAAGTGAGGAAGACCTGAGTTCAAATCTGGTCTCAGACACTTAACCTTCCCTAGCTGTGTGACCCTGGGCAAGTCAGTTAACCTCAATTGCCTCACCAAAAAGCAAAAAAAAAAAAAAGGTGTTTTTTTTTTCATGTCACTTTAATTTTCTTAACTCTAAAATGGGAATATTTTAGTGCTCTCTAAAGTTTATGCCAATCCTTAAATCCCACGAAGCAAAATTTTTGTTAAATCATAAAATTCTAGTTAATGGGGCTTTTGTACTCATGATAGTATTAAGGAAAAATACCCTGGATTGACCATAGTACCTTTTTTTTAAAAGAGTGTAAAGTACTCTCACACATATAACCACATACAATCACTATGAACCACTGGAATTTCATTGCACTAAATGACTCATTTTAGTCTAACAGATAAGTATGTAAGTATACAAAAGTTAAGATAATCAAAAAAGTTGCAGCCAGAAAGACCTCCCTTTTCATCTGTGTTCAAAAGCAACATACATTTACATTTTATTTATTTTTATTAAATCTATCCAATGTGTTCTAAATATAGTTTATGCTATACAGGTCATTTTGTAAAATGAGTGCAGTATACCCTACAATTAACCTCATTTCCTCCCTAATGCAAGCCAAATATCAAGAAAGTGTGTTATTTGTCAGGCAATATGTAGTTTCAAATGCTTCAGTGAAAGGTAGCATTTAGTGACCCCAAATAAGTAATTTACTAAATGTACCCTGGCTCCCTGAGTTACTAAACATGGATGAGCTTCCCCCACTCCCACACTAAGCATATATTAATCACTTTCATTCAACAGAAGACTAGGTCTGCTAGGAATGAATAATAAGCTTTCCTTTCCAACCAGACTCCCACTTATGTGTCAAAACTCTTTCTAAGAAAAGGGAAATGAAAGTTCAGGTCTCCTCCTCAGATATGTGTGTATAGTATGCACAGTAATTCAGTGGAAGAAAACTAGAGTGATAGAAAACCATTGAGTTCTTTGACAGGCATCCATTTAAATAATCATTCCATTCACAAGGACAAAAGAAATTTATTCCAAACCTAATCTTTCAAAAATGACATAACAGCAAATCTGGACCAGGATTAGGATTTATAGGGACAGTAGTGGTGGAAGGGATTAACATTTTATTTCAGATTGGCCATGTGGCTCAACTTAATAAGGGGAAAGCAAGAGTCAATTGAACTTGTTTGTATTATGCTAGGGATTGAATTTGTTATTATTATCAGTGTCATTATTACTGGTATCATTATTATTAGTTATCAATATTTTTCTAAGAACTGACTAGAAAAAGTAACATTTTGAGACATTATTTAAACAAGTAATTTAAAAACCTTAATTGTAACATCTCTTAAATGGAACTAGAATTAGGGGCAGCTAGGTGGCGCAGTGGATAGAGCACCAGCCCTGAAGTCAGGAGGACCTGAGTTCAAATCTGGTCTCAGACACGTAACAGCTGTGTGACCCTGGGCAAGTCACTTAACCCCAATTGCCTTAGCAAAAAAAAAAAAAAAAATGGAACTAGAATTAAGTTAACTAATTTAAAAATTTAAAAATATCCTCATTTCCCTCAAAAAATGCATTGACACTTTGATGAATTTTATGTTCATACTTTAACACAACTAAAGCTTTGCTTTAAAATAAGATGTGACTTGTTATGGATACACACATACACACACTCTGTGTTTTTGTACACATACACTTTATATATATATGTATATATATATATATATGTATGTATGTATTTATGCTTTAATTTGATGGAATTACAAAGGATATCTCATAAGAGAGCAGATCTTTAGTGTCAAGAAATGAAGTTTCAGTTGCAAGAGGAGAAGGATGATATTTTGTCCTTAAGGGGAGGGGGGAAAGGAACTGTTATTATTCCAACATCCCTCTGATGAAATGGCAGCTAAATTTTTGGGCAGTGCTCATATTTCGCAGCAACATCCCCCAAATGAAATCTGTTATGGAAGTTCCCTTGATGGTGACATGTGTTTGAGTGGTAGGGTGATTGAGTAGGTGGATGTTTAAAGATATATTTGCTGTGAGTTTCCGTCTCTACCAACAATGATATCAGGACATGAAAAGCTTTTGGAGAGATTAACTTCTGGAAAGAGAAGCAGATCTGGAAGTCCTCAGAAATCCCCATCTATGAGCCATCTCAAGATGAACTTGTTTAAAATTCCATGTTGCTTTATTCTTTTAAAAAGCTTTTATTGCCATCCAAGTTAAGACCTTACCTTCAATTTGGAGACAAGCCTGGAGAATTAACTATTTCAGTTCCAAAACAATGCCTACACCTGAGATATTTAGCAGCTGATTATCACAGAATTTGGAATGGAAAAACAAAAAAACCTAAATTCTATTTTTCAATACTAGAAATTATTTTCCTTTAGTCTCTTTAGGTGTTGTTTCCCCTTGATTGTGGGGCTATGATGATTAAGGAATAGGTAAAGGTCTTGTTTTTATTGCTGTTCACATTTTCTATTCAAGTATAAATTAATTTTGTAGTTTATCTCATTTCATAATAAAAGTAGCTGAAATACTAGACTGAGAAATGTACAAAGATCTCATCAAATTGGAATTCCTTCTCCAGAAATCTAGAGATAACCTCCTGCTCCTCTCTCTCCACACAAAGAAAGGGAAAGATATAATCATATAGGGATCTGGACTAATGCAAAATGTCAGAAAAAGAGCCTCAAAGGAATTGTGCTTCATCACATTACTCAAAAAAGTTAAAAAACAATGTAATACAAAACAGCCAAAGAGAAAATGAATGACTAGACATAGATGTATATACACTGAAGAAAATGTGAAAAAAGAATCATTAAAAAAACTATTTAAAGGAGATTAGTGATTCAATAAAAAATTGTAGAATAATAAAAATGCCACTAATAATAGAGATGAAATAGAAATACATAAGATATTCTAAGAGGTGTCCTCATCTTGACAAATGACACATTTAAAGAAATTTTTAAAAATCATTATCCAATCCACTTTCCAGAACAACCAATCCAATAATTGTCCTATGTATAGGATATTATATATCTCATTTCCATATTATTTAATTTTTGTCTTCTACTTTTTAAATACTATCTTTTCTCACCCCTCTTCTTAGAATACTTAGCTTTCTTCAAGTTGCAGTTCAAGTACTATGTATTTACTTCTATGTTTACATTATTTTCTCTTCAATATCAGATAAGCTCCTGGGGGGCAAGAACTACTTTTATTTTAGTATCCTCAGTGCTTGGCATTGTATCTGGAAAAACAGCATCTAAAGAAATTCTTGATGGATAAATGATTAATTGAATGGATGAATAAATAAATGAACTGGAAGTAACATAGGAAATTTTGTCAAAGAGTTTGCACCTGAGCTAAGTCTTGAAAGAATTAAAAAAAAAACCTGCTCTGAAAGATAGATAAGAAGGTATGTAAGGCACAAGGAATAGTTTCTATGAATATCCAACTGCAAAAAATAGACTTCTGAGTTTTAGAACTCAAAAGCAATTAATAGTTATATGGTTGGAATATAGAATTTGTGAATGATGATTACAGAAAATGATGTTGCAAAGCTTATAGTAGGAGTTGGTATTGATAATTTAATGCCAGGAGGAAGTAAATGTTTTATTCTTTCATCTGTGTGCTCAACTCCAATCTGTTGTTCTATCACCAAACCTATAGTTTTACCTTGATTCCCCAGGTTTCTGGGTTTTCTAACATATGCACATGAGTGGCATTTTTCCCCACATGACCTTTTGCTTAGTTGTTCTGAATTTACTTTCCCTTTCTTCCACCATTATCCATAGGCCTGGTACTGTTATTTAACAATGGAACATAATATTTTTTAACCTGCTCCTCTGCTTGCCTGATGATATGACAAAATTATTTTCAATAAATAACATGAATTAAAAGAAATAATAAGGAACCAACAATCTATTTTTCTTTTATTGTAAATGAAATCATTTTCATATAAAGATATTTCAATAAAAGAGAAAAAATAATGGCTTATTCTTAATTTCATTAATATGTTCTTTGAAAATGCAAAAATTCTACAATGCTTTCATATTATTCTTTCTACATAAAGAATGATATTATTTCTGTCTTTAGGCCTTAACTTCTATAAAATTGTTGATTACTTCTTCAAAATTGATCTTCACCTGTTAATATTCTATTGGGTAAAGGCAATGTTGCCACAGTAAACATTTTATTTTCATTAATAGTAGATCAAAGAATATTTTTTTAATTTTCATTTTGAAAACTTTATTTCACATGAAGGGATACAAAAATAGGTATAAAAAGTCTTAATCAGAATAACTTTAGCAGATTCATCATTATCAGTTTTTTTAGTCTAGTGCTTACTATTTGCCAGATACTGTCCACTTTACAATTATCATTTCATTTGATCCTCACAAAAATTCTGAGCTGGAGGGATTATTTTTATCTCAAATTTGATAGATGAGAAAATAGAGGCAAAAAGTTATTAAGTAACTTGCTCAAAGTCAGAAGGGTATTAAGTATTTGAACTTGTCTTTCTCTAGATTGGCACTCTATTGTGACACCAACTGTCTTAAAAAATCTTTTCAAATCAATTTAAGCCTATTCCAATCCCATTTCAAAGTCAATTTAAATAAAGTTGTAATGTGTAAAAAATCCTACTAAATCAAATGACTGATAAATTGTTTCATTTTCTCAATTTATTCTTTAGATTGAAAAACAATTAAAAAGTTAAAAGGAATACATTTCAATCTGAAAGATATTTAAATTCAGTAAAATATTTAATATATCAATTAAAATTTGTACTTACAAACAAAAGCTATTACCTTGCAGTTGGTGTTCTTGTTATTTGAAATTTTAAGTACAAATTAAAAACTCTAAAGGGTTACAAAGAATTATAGAATCTCTTTACCTAAAGTTTTATTCTTCATATTTCTAGTCAGTTTGCTGTCATTTTTTACTTTCAACATATCATTCAATTTAGAAAATATATAATCTAGTATGAATTGATCACATATGTGAATTTTGCCTTTTTCTGACATTTTCATCATGTCCTAGGAAGTTTATTATAGAAACAACCTCATCATCTTATAATATCCCAATAGTCTTTAAACTCTATTTTGGTATCATCTCTATCCCTCCAATTGGATGATGAAGACATCAACTCCCAAATCTTAATTTAAGAGAGGAGATAAGCTTAGAACATTTCATGTCTCATCTAACTGCATTTCTTTGGGAATTTCTGACTTTTTCAACTGTATAGCAGTTTTGGCTACCTTACCTGGTTCTCTCTCCTTTTTAGCTCATTTGCTTTACCTACATTCCTTCCTTCCTTCTTTCTTTCCTTCCTTCCTTCTTTCCTTCCTTCCTTCCTTCCTTTTTTCTTTCTTGTTACAAATTGTGTCGCAAATGTTTCTCTCCCTCCCTTCCTCACACACCCTTCCCTAGACAGTAATATATAATAAACGTACACAGTTATTCTATGCATAATTCCACAATTATCATGCTGCACAAGAAAAATCAGAACTAAAAGGAAAAAAAATAAGAAAGAAAACAAAATGCAAGCAAACAACTATAAAAAATGAAAATGCTATATTGTGATCCAAATTCAGTACTCAGAATACTCTGTCTGGGTGTAGACGACTCTCTCCATCACAAGTCTTTTGGAACTGGCCTGAATCATCTCATTGTTGAAAAGAGCCACATCCATCAGAATTTGTCATCACATAATCCTCTTGTTGCTGTGTACAATATGCTCTTGGTTCTACTTACTTCATTTAGCATCAGTTTATGTAAGTCTCTCCAGGTCTTTTTGAAGTCTTCCTGCAGGTATTATTATTCCATGGCATTCATATACCATACTGATTTAGCCATTCTCCAAATGATGGGCATCTACTCAGTTTCCAGTTCCTTGCCACTACAAAAAGGGCTGCTACAAACATTTTTCTACCTGTGGGTCCTTTCCCCCTTTTTATGATTTTTTTGCGGAACAGGCCCAGCAGAGACATTGCTGGGTCAAAGGGTATTCACAGTTTGATAGTACTTTTGGCATATTTACAAATTGCTCTTCATATGGTTGGATCAGTTCACAACTCCATCAATAATGTATTAGTGTCCCAGTTTTCCCATATCCCCTCCAACATTCATCATTATTTTTTCCCTCTCATCTTAGCCAATCTGAGAGCTATCTAGTGATACTTCAGGGTTGTTTTAATGTGCATTTTTCTGATCAATAGTAATTTAGAATATATTTTTTCATATGATTAGAAATGATTTTTATTTCTGCATCTGAAAATTGCCTGTTTACTATTTATCGATTAAGAATTGCTTATATTGTTATACATTTGAGTCAATTCACTATATATTTTATCAGAAGTCTTGGATGTAAATTTCCCCCCCCCCCAATTTTCTGTTTTCCTTCTAATATGTTTTTTTTTGTTTGTACAAAACCTTTTAAAAATTTTGTTTGTACAAAAACTTTTGAACTTAACATTATCAACATGATCCATTTTGCATTCTATAATGTACTCTAGTTTTTCTTTGACTTTCTTCTCCAAAGATCTGAAAAGTAGACTATTTTTTGTTCTTCTAATTTACTAATAGCATCACTCTTTGTGACTAAATCATGAACCCATTTTGACCTTATCTTGGTAAAGGGTGTTAGATGTGGGTCAATATCTAGTTTCTGTCATAATAATTTCCAATTTCCTCAGCAATTTTTTTTTCAAACAGTGAGTTCTTGTCCCAAAAGCTGGGGTTTTGGGGTTTAGCAAACACCAGGTTATTATAGCCATTAACTAGTGAACCCATTTCACTGATCAACTATATTTCTTAGACAGTACCAAATGGTTTTGATGACTGCTGCTTAATAATATAATTTTAGGTCTGGTACAGCCAGGACACCTTCATTTTCATTTTTCATTAATGCTCTTAAAATTCTTAACCTTTTGTTCTTTTAAATGAACTTTGCTATTTTTTCTAGCTCTGTAAATTAATTTCTAGGAAATTTGCTTGGTATAGCACTGAATAAACAGATTAATTTAGGAAGAAATATCAGTTATTATATTAGCTTGGCCTACCCATGAGCACTTGTTATTGCTCCAGTTAAATAGATATTACTTCATTTGGGTGGAAATTGTTTTGTAATTGTGTTCATATAGTTCTTGACTTTGTCTTGGCTGGTAGATTCCCAAATATTTTATATTATCTACAATTCTTTCTTTCTTTTAGCTGGAGTGTGGTTGGTTTGTCTCTGAGCATTAGCTAAAATTAACAAAAATGTCCTAAAAAGGACAAGGATAGATAAAGGCTTGGAGGGAACTTTTCCCTGTGCTACCTTAAGCAAAGCTCCTATTTACTCTTCTTAGCTTCATGCTCACACATTTAACAAGTGGATTCTTAGTGATTCATATTGACTCATTATGCCACATTAATCCCTTAAATCAATTCTTTGAATCTACTAATGCTTGTTCCAAGTGTCTAATATGAAGTAATGCACCCTGTGGGTGCTTAATAAATGTTTCTTAACAGATGAACTGACCATTTGTTCAACTTTCTGGGGGCTTTTATAAATCCTTATGCTAACGTCCAAAGTGCTAGTCATCATACCACTTTGGTGTCACTTGCAACCTTAATGAGTATGCTCTCTCATTATTGATGAAAATATTAAATAATTCTGGGCTCAGATCCAGCTCTGTGCTATATTCTTTTAGTTGGTATTGCATCATTTGTAACTGCACAGAGAGAATTACTTTCTTGCCAGTTATGCACTCACCTACCAATTATAACATACTGCATATTTTCCAATTTTATTTATTAGTACCGTATATTATAATGGCAAATCAAAAGCCTTCCTAAAATTAATATACTGTACAGTGTGAAGATATTGTCTTCTTTTCCTTCCATATATCAGGCTCACATAATTAATAATGAAGGAATTGTGTCAAGGTATATTCCTATCCCAGCAATATAGGCTGTCATCTTTCTGGCCTTACATTAGAGCATATGGAGTATCTTCTGTGTCAGGGGATTGATGGGAAGTATAAATTTCCCAACTTTAGGAAGAGACTGAAAAGTTATTTAAAGTAGTTCTGCAGTAAGGGAAAAATCTTCTAGGATCTTTTTTTAAAAATTGATTTTAGAGATTGAATCTTTATCTAGACCAGCTTGGAAGTGCAATAGCCACTCATGCTCTCCATTGATATTGATTAGCCTGGAAATTTTAATCTCTCTTTTCTTAACCTATACTAGTTTTTCTCTTAGAGATCCTTATGCATCCCTGTTCTCTGGGCATCCACTGATGCTATACTTTGTATAGATTTCCAATCAGTTTCAGCTAGACTGCTCCTCAGAACTCCCAAACTCAAGCAATCCAGCAGTTTTAACTTCCTCTAATTGCAGGGATCATAGGCCTACCCTCCTATTCTCAGCCTTCTGAAAACTTGTAGATTCATGTTAGGGTACAGCAATAAACCAATGAAGAGAGCTGCTATGAGGAACTATACTTAGTCACAGAGACAGAAGATAGAGACAGAAACAGAGAGAATTCAATGGTGGCTATTTTCCAAGCACTGTGGTAATCCTTGGGGATATAAACAGGAGGAAACAAGGTATTCCCTCCCCCTGGGGAGGTTATATTCTAATGAACAGCGAAGATAGTGCCAGAAGTGATGTGGGGGCCTGGGCAGTAGTGTAGGATAAAAAGATGATTGATTATAGCTTGAGCTGTTGGAGCTTTAACTGGCACATTTTTCCATTTAAATAACTATCTTCTGAGCAAGATTTTGCTCTCCCATTGAGACCATGTATCCCCATTCTCTACCTAGCATTGTCTCATTGATGCCTGGTGAACTGGCATTACTTACTCTTGAGAATTTCCTGCCCTCTTCAAATCTTGCTTATTTGCTTTCTATAGTTTCATGATTGGTTTTGTTTCCAGATAAAATAAGATAATATTTGTTGAATTCTGAGAGAATGAAGGAGGGTGTGCTTTAAATAAGTGAATCAAACTGTGCTGAAGGACCAAGGAGAAAACAGATGTACCAATAACCCTAAAGTTAAACATGAAAGTCTGTATTCCAGCTCTCTGTCTTTGCTTTTCCTTCTGTCTCTGTTTGTCCCTGTCCCTTTCTGTCTCCGTCTCTGTCTTTTTGTCTCTTTTTGCCTCTTTCTGACTCTCTTTGTTCCTCTCTGTCTTTCTGTCTCTTGCCTCTCTCTATCCCTGTCTCTGTCTCTGTCTCTCTGTCTCTTTGTCTCTGTTTCTTATCTCTCTCTGTCCCTGTCCCTGTCTCTGTCTGTATGTCTGTCTCTTTCTCTATTCCTCTCTCCCCACAGTGGGGTATCACATAACAGTGAGACTCAACAGCATTGATTAAGTACCTAGGGATGAAAGACCACTGAGTTCTTTTTTAGTCTGCTCCCTTAGCATGCTTCATCAGTCTTTATCTTACTCCTTCTTTGGAAAATAGATAAATATCTTAAAATAAGCAGCTGCTCTTATCAGTTCTAAGCTCCTATGAAGCAAAGGAAGGCAGGGCCTTAGAAGTCTTTGGGAATTCCCCATCCTGATTCATTGACTTGAGGTAGGGAGCATTTCTATTCATCTTTTAATCATTTATAATTTCTCTCTTGTAAGAAAACTCATATGGTCCTATGGATAGCAATTCCCAACATAAAATTGCTGTCTGCCCTTATGCAGGTGATACTTGAGCTAAACCTCAAAGGAAGATTATGATTTAAAAATGTAGATTTGAGTTGGAAGCTCATTTTATATTCATAGCAGATATGAAAAGTTGAGTTTAGGAAATATTTAGTGGTTAGATTTGGCTGGGATCTATGGGGCGGCAGGTCATGGGGGAGTTGTGAAATAAGCCTAATAAAGCAGGCTTCGTCCATATTAGGAAAGTGTCTAAATACCACATTAAGAAGTTTATGATTTATCTTTGGGGATAGCAGAAGATTTAAAATTAAGTCAAGCCTATGTATCAGAGGATTTTTATTTTGGCAACTGTGTTAATTTTGATTAGAGAAAGGACTGATTGAAATCAGGGAAATAAAATAGCAATCTATTATAATAGCTCTTTAATATTTCCCTCTCTATAGACTTCTCAGCCTACAAACATTCGCATGTCTCTCATAGTCTAAAACAAAATAAAATAAACAAAAAAGCTCTTCCCTACATCCTAGTAATTCCTTGGGCAACTATCCTTTATTTTTTTTGCCTTTTTAAATTAAACTTCTTGAAAAGTAGTTTGTATTTGCCGCTTTCAAGTCTTTATCCTCTCATTTCTTCCTTCTGCCCTTTCTATCTTGTTTTGGTCCTTTTTATTCTGTTGAAATATGATGATTAAACGAAATCTTTAGTAGTATATATTGCTAAAAAGGGCATCTTGTTTCAGATTCTATCTTTAACTGTTACGAGACTGAACTTACCTGTTTCTACTCTCTTGCTGTTCCTTCTTTATCCCTTTGTATAATTCCTTTTCTTTCTTTAATCTCTTTTATTTTGGCCTTGGCTTGGGGTTCTATCATATGCCTTTGTTTCTTCTGCCTTAGTAATGTTTTTACTCACCATAATTATTCAAATGAACTCATATTTATGTTGGATATTCCGACATTTCTTCTGAGTTTTGGACAGATATTTTCAATTAGCTACTGGGAATCTCTGCCTATGTAGCCTAAGAACACCTTAAGCTGAGTATATCTTCAAATTCAAATTCAAATTCCATTCCAAAGAAACTGCTCTTCTTCCCAACTTCCCTATTAGACTCCTCCATTGTCTGACATATTCGTTGTCATAAAATCTTTCAAATACATTCCCACTATTATCTCTAATTCATGACTTCATTTTACCTTCCCTTTGTATAAGGTTAAAAATTTCTGATATGTAAATAGAACTTTTAAGTTTTTTTTTTTTTTTACAATGCTTTATAAAGAAAAGCAAATTGGACCAAAGATATCTCTCTTTTTTTGTCTCTGTCTCTCTTTGCGTGTGCTTCTGATATTTCAAATGCAATCCCATTGTTTCTATCCTATTACACATATAGATACACACACACACATACACACGCACACGCATATATATATATATATGTATATATATATAATTTGAATTTTTTAAGAGCAGGATTTTAAAATATTATAACAAGATACTTTACATATATTTGATCCTTACAATAATCCAATGAGATAGGTAATAAGTGGCTTTTTAAATAGGGTCCATACCTTCAAGTCTCTTCCAATCCATATAATGCCAAGAGGTTTCCAACTGACTTTTTAGCCTAATAGTAAAGAGTTTCTAGAATGTGACTTTAACTATATTTTCATCATCCCCATTACTACTCCGTGCATGTAAATGCCAACTTCACAAAAATTAGATTACTTTTCATTTCACAAACACACTCTTCATTTACCTATTTCTCTACATTGAGGTCTTACAGAAATCAATTCTCTATTGAGTCATTTCTTACCATGTTTATTTTTTCTAATTTCTATATATTCTTTAAGCTCCAATTAAAATTTAATCTTCTATAATATTATCTCCCTAATCTCCTAATGCAAGAGAAATTTTAAATATATGTAACACATTTAAATATTTGATTGAATTTAATATATTTATTTAAAACATTGGTTTAATTAATATATTTATTAACTATCAATAATTAATAAATATAATACATTTATTAAATATTGATATGTTCTAAAATATGTATTTTAAAAGATTCTTTGTTTCAATATTTAGTTTCTATTTTCTAGAAAACAAATTTATGGCATGATATTGATATATGCAACAAAAAAAGAATTTTGTCCTATTTAATTTGTACAACTTATATTTACTCTTTGGCAAGATAGAATAGATATTTAGAATACAAATCTATCCATCTATCTATGTATCTCTCTATTTATCTATCCATTGAAAAGTAGAATAATAATAATAATAATAAAATAATGATGAAACAGTGCCTTGTCACTTTCCTTAGGCACAATAATAATTTCACATACATATTTCATTATATACAGGATCTGCATGAGCATAAAATCAAAGTTTTTCCTTGGAAGCCATGGTTTCATTTACTTAGCTTCCAAATGTGTTTAAGATAAGAGTTGTTATTGGTAGGTAAAAGTAAATCAAAATCCTCTCAGAGTGACACTTTGGCAAAGTTCAGTAGAAAGATCCTTTACTTCCAGAAACAAGTAAAGAAGGTGATTTGGCAGAGGAATTTTTTTTCTTTGTCTTTTTCTGAAGAAATTGGGGTTAAGTAACTTACCCAGGGTCACACAGCTAGGAAGTGTTAAATGTCTGAGGCCAAATTTGAACTCAGGTTTTCTTGACTTAAGGGCTGGTGCTCTATGCACTGCACCACCTAACTGCCCCTACCCAACAATTTTAATACTGATAAAATCATGAGTCTCAAAAACCAAATAAATAGTCTAAATTTCTTTAGTGAGAGAACAAAATGAGGAAACAAAATCTGAAGAATCATAGTCCAAAGAATAATCATTCTGATTAGGAAATAACCAAGGAATCCCAAGTATAAAAAATAGAAGGAAACAGTTAAAATATAATAAATTCAGATTTAGAATGAGGATTGGAAAACAAAAATCTTGACTGAAAATTCTAATTTTTTTATGATTGTACTTTTTCAACAGCATGCAAAATAAATATATAAGCATTGTTATTTAAAATAGTTTGTCAAAATAGAATGTTACCAGATTTTTGGCAGACATAATCTCCCTTGTCCCATCCTCCATATTGTTCTTTGACATTTCTGGTCTTATGCTGATATTCAGGGTTTCTACCACCACTTTTCCACGGACCAGTACTGCTATATTGTTCCACCATTGAATATAGAGTATATTTTATGTTGCCTGCCCTTGACATGGTTGGTAGTAATTGATGTGGGCACCAAAACTCCTATTTATGGCTCAGCTAACACTACATGCTTAATGTTTTTAGAGGCAGCTAAAATAACACTCAATAATAGGAGGAGCAAAGCATTGGGCACAATGGTACCTTTATTGCTAACTTGTATTCATGTGACAGTTATGAGAATATAAAATGGGCTAAGAAAAGCATATAAGCATTCTATTGCAGTTAGTTAAGTAGAACATCCTTTTAAAATAATGTTTACAGCCCGGGATATTTGGCAAAGATGATTGTAACTCTTCACTGGAAGCCTTGAAAGATAACTTTTTGTGTTCCAGTTTTATAATATGTTTATAGATGTTATAATTTTGGATGGACTATATAAATGGAGCTGGTTCTTTTTTCTGCTATTTCTAGTACATTTGATGGTTAGTAGCTAGTTAAATGTGTAGGCAAAGGATAATTTAGCTGCCCTCTAACACTTGAATGCCTCATATTGCACAATCAGTGAATCTGGTGTCACATTAAGGCAATTCTTATAATATAATCAAAGTTCTGATGTTGTACCGTCCTTTAGATGAAACAAACTAATGAAATGTATTGACCCTCCTTGTGCACTTCTGAAGCAAAATGACTAAGCGACATTGAGGCAACATGAAATACATTGACATTGATTGTGAAGTCTGCATTCCCAGAGTCACTTTGGTGCCTGATTAAAGTGTCACATTGACAATATAGCCCCTTTTGAACAGGAAATTAATACTAGCCTAGTAGCAAAGAATATTCTTCTAGACTGAAACTTCCATGATCTCTAATCTTTCTCAGAAAAAAAAAATTGACCATATCTAGTACCTTGGCAGGGCCTAGCATTTTTATAATGATTACAGAAGAATAATCAGAAGTGTCATCACTCTAATTATTTTTAATGGGGTATGTAAGGTTTTCTTTTCCTGGGTCTGCATAACCCTGGAATAAGATGGCTGAGAAAAAAAAATAGGATCTTTGCCTATGGAAAAAGTGCCTTTCCAAATTTTATTTATCATCTATAAGGTAGAGGTGAAAAGGAAATCAAGAGAGCATGCCTGAAGGGCATAGTAGGATTTAGTGATGGACAAGCAGAAAAGCAGCCTCTTTAATGGGAGGGAGGATCATTATGACTATAACAATGATCACTGCCTAAACTCTGGGGATTATCAGTACTAGCTATGGCTAAAGATGAATATATTTTGCTTCATACTGTCCAATTTCAGGTTCCATTAAGAATGAACAATAGACTAAACATTTAATTTAAGCTCTAAGTAATTAAAATTACCATTATCTTAAAATAAAAATTAAGACTATTTATATTTTTCATATGACAGAAAAAAAGTCTACTGATTTTTGTTGTTCCATTAATGGGGCTATTGCACTGGGGATTTAAACATTAACTTTTACTGGCAAAAGATTTCACCTTTGTTGAGATGAACTGCTTTTCTAGACTTCAGAGTGGAAAAAAAAACAACAAAAGAACTTGCTAGATAAAAGATCAAAGAGTAGACACACCTGGTTTAATACCCTACTTGCCCTCTTCACATGAAGGATGTTATTACTTTAGGTTTCAGTTTTCCCTCTGCTTCATTAACTTCTCTTCTATGTTGCTTAATAATTCACTCACTGGACAATGCCATATTGACATTATCAACATTGGTAGATAAGTAACTATTGTACCATATGAAGTTTTTTCCCAAAAAACCTTTTTCCCTTGTATTATAGAAGATGTATGGATGCATGAAAGTAAAGCAGGAGATAGGTGGGATGGATGCGTATCTGCTTCTGTCTTTAGGCATGTTTAAAGGTAGTAAGATCAAGAGGGTAGACACCCAAGCCTGACTTCCTCCTGACAGATGTAGTGCCTCATAATCAGTGTGTTGTTATTGCTTTGTGTACCATGCCCATTATGTTGGCCTTTGCTTCTGTGATTTTTCTTCCCTGCTGCCTTACATCATTGGAGAATAAGTTCCTTTTCCATCTGTGGCTGGCCTCCTCTCTTGTTCCTTGCCTGCAGGAATATCTTTTGTTATGATTTGATATGTTTTAGTCACGCTGTGCCATAGTAATAAAAACAAGAGGGTGGGAACCAAGATTTCAGCTGCCCTTCGTTGCCCTGGCTTACCTTCATGAAGAATTGTTGATTTGGAAGCACTGCTGTTTGGCTTTCCTTTTCGCTTTTAATTCTCCTTCCTTGCTGAATTACATAGCAAACAATACCTACTCTTTATTTCTAAACTCATACTTCCACCTAAACAAAGATTTTTTTTTGGCTCACTAATAAGCAAAACTTGAAAAAAATAAAGCCAAAAATTTTTGTTTTAGTTTTGGTTGTTTTTTTTTAAGTTGTTAGTGAAGGTATTCAGTGTTATAAAGTATATCATTCTCTCCATTCTGACATTCCAGAGGCTCAAAAATTACATAAACCAATTATTCTATCTGAATTTTTTATATTGAAATGGTGGTAACAAGAGACCTATGGGGTTTTCAGCTAAGTAATCTGAGGATCATCTTCAGCTTTTATCTTTTTGATACTATAATTTACTTGAGCATAGCAACTAACTTTGCCAATCTCTACACAAAATAGTAGCGTTTTGTTAATGTTAGTGTTTTGTAAAAGTCCATATCTATTGCCATTTCTTTTTTTCTCCTATGTTTTCTCAAGAGGTCTTCTATAAATTCCCTTCATGGTGGTTTTTTTGAATACACTAAAATTTAAAATCCTTTTTCAAAATTGTATTCTTAAATTTAACCACCCACCAAAAATTTTTAAATGCTTTATTAATGCTTTTAAAAACATCCCTGTCACTTCCCAAATGACCCTCTTTACCCAGTGGTATTCTCTTTTATAAAAAAAGAAATGAATCAAGAAAAATAAACTAATACACTGGCCATGAATGAAAACCCACACTTCTTTGTTCTGAAGAAGGATATTACATTTTTGTCCTCAATCTTCTGTCTTTAGTCTTTGAAATGAGCAGAATTCTTATGTCTTTCAGTGTTATTTTTTCTTTAAATTATTTGTGATTGTGACTTAAATGATCACAAGATAAACTGGTTCTATTCACCTCTCTCTGCATCTGTTCATACAAGTCTTCCACTGAACTTTTCATATTTGCCATTTTAATAGAGCAATAAAATTCCATTAGTGTTTTATACCACAATTTGCTTAGCCGTTTCTAAATTTGTTGTTTACATTTTCTCATCTAAGGATTTATAAAGTAAGAAAATATAGTGAGGGATCATCATAGAAAATGAAGAAATTCAGCATCTTCATGGTGATTAAGTTAGATATTAGAAAGAACTTGTTTTCATATTAAACTAGGATACTAAGAGAGTTGTGACATTTCCATGAGTAGAGATCCTTCTAGGCACAATAGATAATCATCTGCCTGTAACAGTATTCCAAATTTGCCAATTAGCAAGGGACTAAATTAGCATAGACCCTTTCAGCTTCAAGTACCTACAGTTCTAGCTTGATTTTAAATATATCTTTTTAAAGAGATTAAAATTAATGGTCTCTCACAGGAAGACAAGGACTTCTCTTTAATAAAGGGAACAAACATAAAGCAGAAGCTATGAAAGATGGAAAAGAAGTGCAGAATTAGTTTGAGCTATTGTTAAAAGAGAGAAAACGTCTGGGCACCTCAAAAAATTTTCTTTTCCTCATTATATTGTTAAAAAAAAAGTCATTGGCTTTTCCAGCTACAAGTAAAATATGGTAAAGTCTAGGTATTTTGTAACCTTAGAAATGGATATAGGGTTTTTATTCATCATTGGGACCATAAAAATGCTTTGACTATTCCCTCTAAAACTTAATCCCTTGATCTGTTGTTGTAATTGCTCACTATATATAAGGAATCTTCATCAGTTTAAGATCTAAGGATGATTAGAAAGGGGTCCTAAAGTATTTGTTGCACAACACTTCTCACTTAAAAAAAACATATATTTTATTTTCTTTCTGGGAATAAAAACAAGAGGAAAAGGGGTATTCCTTTGTTTTTGTTAAAAGTAACTAGAAAGACTACCATTTTTATTATTTGTTTTGCTATGTAATGTCCAACATTGGCACTATCATTTGGTCATAGGTATACCCTTGTGAGTATCCACATCATTATATATTTGGGACAATTCACCTAGAAGGATGGCTATTCCAGCCTTATAATGCTTTTCCTTAGGCACTCAAAAGGGCTTTCTTAGAAGGGCCATGAACACTCAATGATTGCTCTTATAAGCAGTCCCCAGAGCAACAGATCTTCTGTAGTTTTCTTTAATGGAGTCGGGATGATGAATTTACATCTATATATCAGAAACATTGTCTTCTGCCCTACATTACTAATGTCAGAAAATTGCCACTATATAATTCATCAAAGTATTTCTATAGACTCTCTCCTTTATTATCTTTTCTCTTGCAAACTGTATAATTTGCCTTCATTCTACGTCAAAAAGGGAAACTTTAATCTTGCCTGGCTGCAGACGATGGTCTTTGCACATTAAAGGGATTGAGGAGAAGGTAGCCATTGCAGGCTGAAGGACAGGTGCAAAATAGCAGGAATCATCAGTCATATTGTGATGGTTCTAACAACTGGGCAAAAACATTTCCAGGCTTATAGCTTAAAAATGTTCTTGGAATATTTGTGACAAAAATGGAGAGCCTGTTTATTCAAAGTATGCTTTTTTCCCTTCAGAATTACTATCCTATATTTGTTTTTTAAAACAAAAAAAGTCTCCATTTTCTTCTATTATTCTTTGAGAACTTTAATAACAGAAGATAATAGTAAAGAAAGGACTGATAATGTTATCTTAGTACATTTCCATCCCAATAGCATAATGGACTCTTTCGTAAATGACAAACCACCTTTATTGATTTCAGAGTCCCTAGGCTTTGATGTTAAGATATTTATTCTACTGTTCCCATGGAGTTTGCTCTTATGGTTCTAGTATAGGGCTAATTGAAGTTCATAATTCAAATACTGATACTGACAGGTATCAGTCATCAGGTGAAGCATCAATAATCATACATGTATTCCACAAATGTATTTAAACTATAAGCTTCATAATATAATTAGAAATTTAACAAAAAAGTTTTGAACGTTGGTTAAAACATCTGAATGGTTTTGGAAAATTGATGGGGGTAATGTTCATTTAAGTTAATTTACCTTGTTTTATCTCATACTGAACTCAACAGGGAAAGACTGTCTTGTTGACAATAGCAGGTTGCCTGTAATCAAATGGGACAAAGGCATCAGAAGCAAAATATTTTTCAAAATCTGTAATATTTCTATTCCTAATAATAGCTAATATATATGAAGCATATTTAGGTTTATTAAATGCTCTACATGTATTATTTCACTCAATCTCATAACAGGTCTCCTATTTGATCCCTATTTTTCAAATGAAGAAACTAGTGCAAATTAAATTACTTGATTATGGTCACAAATGATTAAGTATGTCAGAGAGAATTAGAACTCAATCTTTCTGACTTCCATGCCAGCCCTCTAGTACTACAACTCAACACCTCTATTCTAGGTGAGAAGTATGTGTGTGTGTGTGTGTGTGTGTGTGTGTGTACAATAATATTGAAAGTAGATATGAGAAGGTTGTGGCAAGAGAGAGCATAACAGAAAGTGTAAGAGAAAATGAAAGAAATGATTTATCTTTCAAGGATGCTTTGGATATGTTAATTCTTTTCTATATCAATATTATCTTGAGTATTCTTTAAAGATATATCCTCCATTAGTTTCAGGTTAATTTAAATTCCAACAATTAATTTTGTGAAGCAGAATAGATATTAAATCCAAATCAACAAATATTTATTATGTGCCTACTTTGTGTCAGACAGTTTGATAAGCACTTGGGATACAAAAAGACACAAAAGAAATTCCCTGACCGCAAAAAGCTTACAATTCAATGGGGAAGACAACATGGAAACAAATATATACCAAGCAAGCCATGTATCATATAAATATAAAATGATAAAAAAAAGAAAGAAAACACTGAATTTAAGAAGAATTAAGGAAAACTTCTTATACAAGGTGAGATTTTAATTGGGGTTTAAAGGATGTTAGATAGATCAGTAGTCAGAGTGGAGGAGAGAGAATTTTCCAGCCATGAGGGATAGCAAGAGAATATTCTTGGAGCTAAGAAATGGAATGCATTGTTTGTGGAACAGCCTGGTGGTCAGTGTCACTAATCTAATAGTAAATGTCAGGTCAGGAAGACCTATCTAGGTTCAAGTCTTTCATCTAATATCTATCTGCTATATGGACAAGTCAATTAACTTCTCAATGTTCTAAGATTTTATTTTAAAATTTTAAGTTATAAGAGTTATAAGAGAATTTCTCACATGCATTGGTGGAAAGATTTCATCTATCATGAGTTTACTTCACTGATGAAATCATCTGGATAGAAAACCACAAAAAAGCTTTAATCATCCATTCTGTGGGTTAAATTAGTATTCAGAAGAGGCTTTCTGTGAAAATTTTATGTATATATGTGCGTGTATGTATATAAAATATGTTTACACATGTATATATATATATATATATATATATATATAAACAAAAAAGATAAAATCAGTAACAACTTATCATATAAAGCTAATAACCAAACACTCACTAGATACAACTCATCAACTACTGGACCCCTATCCCACATATCTCTTTTATTTTTCAGACAAATGTCTATTTATATCCTTCCTACTTTCTTTTTTTCTAAACCCTTTGTAATTAGTCTTCTGGCCTCATCATTCCAATGAAACTTCTCCATCCAAAGTTAGCATTTGTCTCTTAAATTTGAAATTTAATTGCCACTTCTCAACCTTTATACTTTTTTAACTCTCTGCAGCATTTGCCAGAGATGACCAACCTGTCCTCCTGTCCATTCTCTCTTTTCTAGATTTTACTGTCATTTCTAGCTCCTGGTTCTCCCACTACATTTCTTATCCCTCTTTATCTGTCTTCTTGATCATTCATTATCTATTCTAAACCTTTTAATGAAATTATTTCATGATTTTCTGTCTAAGTGTATATCTGTCTATTCAGTTCAGGTCTTTTCATTAGGAATGTTAGAAGGTCCTCTAATTATTAAATATCCATGTTCCCCCTAAGGAGTATTCTCAGTTTTATTGAGTAGATTATTTCCTAGCTCCTTTGCCTTCCAATATATCATATTCCAGGACATTCAATCCTTTTAAGTGAAATAGCTAAATCTTGTGGCACCACAATATTTGAATTGTTTCTTTTTGTTACTTAAAATATTTTTCTTTGACCTGGAGCCACTGGAATTTGGCAATAATATCACTGGGTTTTCTTCATTTTTGGATCTCCTTCAGATAGCGATTAGTGGATTTGTTCAATTTCTATTTTATCTTCTGGTTCTAGAATATTAAAGCTGCTTTCTTTTATAATTTATTGAAATTTGATGTTTAGGTTCTTTTTTTTTATCATGGCTTTCAAGTAGCTGCATAATCATTAAATTATTTTTCCTTCACCTATTTGTCAGGTCTGTTGGTTTTCCAAGGAGATAGTTAACATTTTATTCTAATTTTTATTCTTTTAATGCTGCTTTTTTCTTAATGTCTCATGGAGTTATTAACTTTCGTTTCCCCAATTCTAATTTTTAAAGAATTACTTTCTTTAATGATCTTTTTTTCCAATTTGGCCAGTTCTATGTTTTAAGGAATTCCTTTCTCTGGTGAATTATTGCACCTCTTTTTCTATTTAACCAATTTTGCTTTTTTAGGGAGTTCTTCTCTTTAGTAGATATCTGTGCTTCTATTACCATTTAACCAATACAGTTTTTAAGGTTTTATTTCTTCAGTAATTTTGTACTTTCTAACCAATCTATTGATTCTCTTTTCATAATTTTCTTGCATCATATCAATCTCAATTGTTTCCTAATTTTTTCTCTACCTCTTTTATTTGATTTATAAAATGATTTTTGAGCTATCTTAGGAATTCTTTTTGGGCTTGTGTCCAATTTACTCTTTTTTTCTCTCTGAGGCTTTGTTGTAATTGCCATAATTACCTTTTTCTGAGTTTTGGTCTTGATCTTCCATCACTGTAATAGCTTTTGGTTGTTGTTGATGATTGTTCATTTTGTTAGCTTCCTTCTTTTTTCTTTTTTTTTTTAATAAAGCTTTTTATTTGCAAAACATGTAAGTGACCTTTCAACATTGACCTTTGCAAAAAAAACTTTTTTTTCCCAAGCTTTTCCTTTCCCTCCCCCCGCCCCGCACCCCTAGATGACAGGTAATCTAATACATGCTAGATAGGATAAATTATATGACAAATACAATACATGTATACATATCTATACAGTTATCTTACTGCACAAGAAATATCAGATCTAGAAAGAGAAGAAGAAAAAAAAAACAACCTAAGAAGGAAAACAGAATGCATGGAAATATTCACAGAAATGCTGTGTTGTGGTTCACTCTCAGTTCCCACAGGCCTCTCTCTGGATGTATATGAC
>JAJPUD010003869.1:123130-223918 GCA_023553655.1 Myrmecobius fasciatus
TTTCCCCCCCTTTCCCTCCAGTTTCCTTATAAGTAAGTCTATTATTCCCTCTGAGCAAAATCTGATGAGATGGAGATTAACCCAATTCTCATTCCCCTCCCTTTTCTCCCCTCAATCATTATAGGTTTTCTTTGCCTCTACATGTGATGTAATTTCCCTTATTTTACCTCCTTTTCCTCTTCTTCCAGTGTTATCCCTTTTCTACCTTTAATTTCTTTTTCAGTTTATCATATCATAAGATTCATAAAATCACTATAAACATATAATAATAATCATAAAATCACAGTAATCATATGATAATCATAAAATCACAGTAATCATATCATAATCATAATGTAATAATCGATTCATAAAATCAACCCTCATTCTATAAGTATCTATAACATAAATATAGTTCTCAAGAATTATTTTTTCTTGTTACCTTTTTATGTTTCTCTTGTGTTCTGTGTTTGTAGATCAAATTTTTTGTTCAGTTCTGGTCTTTTCAGTAGAAATAGGTGAAATTCTCCTATATCATTGAATGACCATCTTCTTCCCTGGAAGATAATGCTCATTCTAGCTGGGTAACTTATTCTTGGCTGTAATCCAAGTTCCTTTGCCCTTTGGAATATCTGATTCCAGGCCCTTTGATCCTTCAAAGTAGAAGCTGCTCGGTCCTGTGTGATCCTAATTGTGGCTCCCCGATATTTAAATTGTTTCTTTCTGGCTTCTTGTAATATCTTTTCCTTGGTATGATAGTTCTGGAATTTAGCCACGATATTTCTGGGGGACTTAATTTTTGGGTTTCTTTCAGGAGGTGATCGGTGGATTGTTTCAAGGGGTATTTTGCCTTCTGGGTGTAAAATATCAGGGCAGTTTTCTTTTATGATTTCCTGGAATATACTGTCCAGGTTCTTTTTTTCATCATGGCTTTCAGGAAGCCCTATAATCCTTAGATTGTCTCTCTTAGATCTATTTTCCAGGTCAGTTGTTTTTCCTAGGAGATATTTCATGTTTTTCTCTATCTTTTCATTTTTTTGTTTTTGTTCAACTGATTCTTGAAGTCTTACTGAGTCATTAATTTCCAATTGTTTGATTCTAATTTTTAATGTCTTATTTTCTTCAGTTACTGTTTTTAGTTCCTTTTGCAATTGACCAATTACATTTTTTTGTTCATTGCATTCTTTTTCCATTTTTTCTATTTTATTTTGCAGTGATCTCATTTCGTTTCCCCATGTTTCTTCTAACTCTCTTTTAAGATTTTTTATGCAATCTTCAAAGAAAGCCTTGTGACATGGAGACCAATTTATGTCTCTCTTTGGGGCTTTTTCTGGAGTTGCTTTACCTTTAGGGGCCTCAGGATTTGAGGTCTGTTCTTCCCTCTCTCCATAAAAGTTGTCTATGGTGAGAGCTCTTTTTGGCTTTTTATTCATTTTTTTAAAGGTGTGAGGTCTGTTTAGGGCAAAGGTGGGACAGCTGCTTTAATTTTCCCTGGGGCAGTTCTGCTGATTGAGTTATTTCAGGAACTGGGCAGTTCTGCTGATTGAATTATATCAGGGGCTGGGCAGTTCTGCTGATTGAATTATTTCTGGTGCTTATCAGTTCTGTTGTTTGATTGATTGCTTTAAGGTGCTGTGTAATGGCAGCTAGGTCAGATGCTCATCAGGGGTTCAGTGGTTCACAATCTATCCCCCTCAAAAGGCAGACCCTCCAAACCACCTGCCCACAATCAGGACAAATTGTTCCAAGAGGCTTGAAGAAGACTCCCAGGTGTATGAAAAGCACAACGCTCCCACTCCTGTTCTGACTCCTGTTCCAGCTCCCTGCTCCAGCTCTCTGCCCGGGTCTCCCTGTGCTGCAGTCTGGGTTCAGTAGGCCACCCCCTGCCCCATTAAAACAGACCTGTTTTGAGGTTCTTCCAGAGTATCTTCTTGTAGAATCGTGTTGTTCTCCGGGTATTGTGGATTTTTTTGCTTCAGAATCAGTCTAGAGGCTTCATATTTTGTTGGTTTGAGGGGAGGTTAGAGGAGGTTACAGAGAATCCTGTCTGATCTCCGCCACCATGGCTCCACCCCCGGAAGGAAGTCCTGTTAGCTTCCTTCTTGACTTTCAACTTTATGTTAAAGATGAGCTCTGTTTCTTGGGTGGGGGGGATATTGTCTCAAGCATCAGGTTTCTCATGCTGATGTTTTCAGACTTAAAATCTGTTTCTAGGGGCAGCTAGATGGCCCAGTGGATAGAGCGCCCTCCCTGAAATCAGGAGGACCTGAGTTCAAATCTGATCTCAGACACTTAACATGCCCTAGCTCTGTGACCCTGGGCAAGTCACTTAACCCCAATTGCCTCAGCAAAAAGCAAAAAAGAAAAAAAAAACTGTTTCTAGAATTGCCTTGGTGGGTCCACACTGTATTCTAGGTCCAACCACCTCTGGTGAGAAAGACCTTTTCTACAAATCTCTTAAGTTGCCTTGGGATGGAAAAATGTTTCATGCTGACCTTTTGCTGATTCTGACTCTTCAGATTTTGATTTCAGGTACTAAAGTTA
This sequence comes from Myrmecobius fasciatus, assembly GCA_023553655.1. Taxonomy (NCBI): domain Eukaryota; kingdom Metazoa; phylum Chordata; class Mammalia; order Dasyuromorphia; family Myrmecobiidae; genus Myrmecobius; species Myrmecobius fasciatus. The sequence goes on from JAJPUD010003869.1 coordinate 125,654, forward strand.
TTTAGAGAGAAGTTTTGGGGAGCTCAATTAAATCCCTGCCTCTAGCCTGCCCTCTTAGCTTTGCCCTGTGCTTATTTGTTGTTAATCATTAGATTATCATCCATTATGATCTTTATTAAGATATCAAGTTCTAGTCTCTGTCCTTAACTTATTTTGCCTAGATTTTCTATAGGTTTTTCAAACTCAACTTGGCCAAAATAGAATTCATTATTGTCCCAAGCAAATAAATCTCTTTTCCTAAGCTCCCTATTTACCAAGATGGTAACATTATCTTTCTAGCAACTCATATTTGTTATCTTTAACTTGTAACATTCATTTATGTCATTCAGTTGCCAAATATTACTATTTCAATGTCTCCCACAATTCTTGTAAATGTCCCCTTTCCTTCTTTTGCATTGCCAGTAACTGAGTGCAGGCTCTCATCACTTCTTGCCTACACCATTATTTGAGTTTTCTGTTTTGTCTTTCTATCCTGAGATTCTCCATACTCTAATCTATAATCCAAAAAACTACCAAAGTGATGTAATCCATAGTGCTGTTCTGTCACATCCTCCTACACAATTAACTCCAGTGATTTTCTTCATGAGTGATTATCAAGTCTTTGCAGCTAAATTTCTTTACAACATAGCTTCATCCTACCTCTGCACTCATTTTATACATTCCTCCCTTCCATATACTTTGAAATAGTGTTCTACTTGCTGTTCCACATATATGTTCCATGACTTGAACACATGCTTTTATACTAACTGTCCCATATGCCTAGAATCCCCATATTTACATCTGCCCTTAAAATCTTACTTTTTTCTGACTCAGCTCAGTCACTTTGTTCTTTATAAAGCTTTTCATAGACATTCCAGATACTCAGGAATTCCATCCAAAAACTATTTTGTATTATTACATGTAGATTATGTATATAATTACGTATGCATTTGTTTTCCCCAACACAAGCAATATATATTTACTAAGCAGCAACTATGTGCTAAACACATTAGGAAGTATTTATCAATAAAATTGTTTGAAAAGGAGATTGTATCTGATAAAAGATCTAGATAGATATTCATTTAAGTTTGCATATTAATTTGCCTAATTCCCCGTATTGGAATCATTAAACTCCAACTCCAAGTATACAGCAAAATTAATTAAAATAATTTGTTGCAGCTCAACTCAAAACCAAAGCAGGGTTTCTTGACCATGAATCATGTGACATAATTAAAAACAAATAAATAATATTTTCATTTTGAAAAGCCACACATTAAATCTTTTAAAATGCATATGGACAATGGGAAAAATGATTTTGTGGAGGAAAAAAGAATTTTAAAAATAGTCTGAGGATATATTCCCTAACTTCACTTGTTCATATCTCCTTATTTCATTTGATTAACTCAGCCTGCAGAATGGATCTCATCTAATAGAATATCTGTGAGAGCAGAGACCATTTCATTTTTGTCTTTTAATCCTCAGCATCTGCCACAGTTTCTGGCACATATAAGTTACTTAATAAATGCTTATTATTTTATTGATTTTGACAAATTATAAGGATCACAAGCTCCAGAACTAAAAAAGAATCATAGGAGTATTCTAATGCAATACCTTAATTTTATGGATATAGAACATGAGACTTATTGATATTTAATGTCTTTCTCAAAGTTACATAGGTAGACCTGGGGAATGAATCCAAGGTCTCTGTCTCCAATTTTGAAGTTCTTTGCACTTTCCCAGGCTAACTTTCCCTTTGCCAACTAGACAGGAATTTTTTTTTAAAGAGGAAGACCAGAAAAGAATCATGGAATTTGAGAACTGGAAAGGTTCTTTAAAATATTCTATTTTGAGTTATGCTTACTGATAATGAAGACAATGCATTTAAAAGATGTTTTATGCTCTGCGTATTGTTTATATACTTGATTTTCAGAAAAGTCACATTGTAATAAATCTCATGAATGGCCATCCAAGTTCAGTTTGAAGACTTCTAGTGTCAGATAATTCACTGCCTTCCAAGTCAGTTCATTCCTCTTAGAGAAGTTTTATATTTTGGGGGAGTCTTTCTAATTATGAAACTGAATTTTGTCTCTGTAGCTTCAATGACTTGCTTTTGATTTTGCTCTCTGCTTACAAGGAGAACAAATCCAAACTCTGTTTCCCAAAGCAATGATACTTTGAACAATTGAAGTCTTCATATCCCATCTATGTTATCTGATTGTCTTAGTTTCTTCTTTTAGAACACAGCTCTGCTTGAAAGCTGTTTGATAGCCATCACATTTCTTTCAAACCATGAATTTTACCCTCCATATATGCACTAAAGCTTCAAATTTTTTTTTGGTTGTTTGATTTTTTTTCCATATTTTTTTTAAGCTTTTTATTTGTATAACATATGTATGGGTAGTTCCCCAACCTTGATCTTTACAAAGCTTTCCAATACAAATTTTACCCCCAGCCCCCTCCCCTCCCCTAGATGGCAGGATGTCCACTACATGTTAATAATGTTGAAATTAAAGCTTCAAATTTAAAAAAAAGTCAATCCTTTACATAGCTAAACATTTCAGGAGGGTGATGATCATGAGTCTGCCATTTCATAGGTGACACCAGTTTTTAATCTGTAGAATAAGTGTTAACAGTACTTCTTCTACTTATCTCATATTATCATTGTTAGGAAAACATTCTAGAAACCTTATAATATAGAAATAAGAGGTATTAATTTAGTGTGTGTGTATGTGTGTGTGTGTGTGTGTGTGAAAGAATTAATATATATTAGTTCCTGTTTATATCACCCATCTTTCTCCAATATATCCTTCTTCCCTTAATTTTCCTGGAAGCAATCATCCTAAAAATGAGTAAATTAAAACAAGATGAAAAATTTGACAAAACCAACCAACATATAAACCAGTCTAATATTGAATATAACTTTCCATATCCATAGATCTCACTTCAACAAAAAATTAGAAAAGAAGTATACTTCCTTTCTTTCTTGGTTCAGGCTTAGCCATTATAATTTCACAGCATTTAGTTTCTTCCTTTTTGGTGCACATTTGTGTTATTGAAGTTGTTATAAGCATTGTTTTCCTACTTCCACTTACTTTACTTTGCATGAGCTCATATGTTTTATGTTTTCCTATATTTCTTGTAGTCATCATTTCTTAGAACGCAGAAATATTTAATTTTGTAGTTTATTTTTGGTCAAGATCTTTCATTTCATCAGTTCACAGAATTCCCATAGAGGAAATTGCCAACTGATGTTTACCATCACTTGTTCAACTTATAACTTACAGATTTGGATATATAGGGCAATACTGAAGAATCAAGTTACTTGGCCAGAGTCAAAAGGAAGAATGTGTCCAGGAAGGAACTCAAATCCAGCTTAATATATACTGACTCTGAGCCCGACTCTCTGTTAATAATTTCACTGTTTTCAAAATGTGAATTATCATTTATTTATCAAATTTCACCTATTACTATTAGAAGAAAAATCTATAAGAGATTAGAGTTAGGGCCAACAAGAAAATCATTAACTATGAGGAGTAGAAGGATCTGTGAAGTCATTTAGTACAACTCCTTGTTTTTTGCAAGTAAGACTGAGATCCAAAAATAAATTGTCTGCAACTATTGTGTAAATTACTTCCACATGATCACATAGAATGATAGTAGCTAGATGATGCAGTGGAAAAAGTGATGAAGTCATCCTACCTCAAAAACTTCTTTAATTGTGTAAGTTTGAGAAAGTCATAAACTTTTTCATTTTTAATTTCTTTCTGTGTAAAGTACAAATAAGTTAAATTACTTCCAGGGTTGTTGTGAGAAATATGTGAAGTAACATACAGAAAAGAAAAAAATTCTGCTTATTGTTATTTTTATTGTCATTATCATTATAATAGTGCAAAGCCCCTTTGAGAAGCCATGTAAAATGTTTCCCATTTTATTTCTCTCTATTGTCCATCACTGGGTAGAAAAGAAGAAATACATGCAAATAAAGGCATAAGTTCTAGTCAAAATATAAAAAGAGGTTTTAAAAGTTTCTTCTCTGAGGCCATTCACACAAGCTTCTTAATTCAAGTCATCACCTCTAATGTGGGTGCCAAGTTCTGCACTATAGTACAACTGCTCATCAGTGCCTCAGAGTGAGGAAAAGTCATTTCCCTCTCCTGCATGTAAGATAAATAATAATTTAAAAAGTGATTCACTTGAAAGAGCTTACATATGTCTTCTCATTTCATGTCCTTGCTTTCTATAAGCTTGTTGCTCTGGTATTTTTTGAGACTCAGAACACGTGGGGCATTTCAAAACACCAACTATTGGAGATAAAACTGCTCTGGGCCTACGGCACAAAATGTAGGGCCACATGAAAGCAAAATAGGATGAGAGCTTTTCAATCAATTTGATGAAAAATTTAAGTTAATTAAAAGAATGCTCTATTTTTCCCTAGAAGGCGACACTGATCTTTATTATTAATGCACACCAGTGTTTCATAACTGTGCATAATAATGGCCTGTAACATCAGGCACAATTTCATCCAGAGTCTAATTTGTTACAAAATCTTTTCTAGTATTCTTCAAGCATGGCCTTTGCCACTGCCTCCCTCATGCTCTTGGGCTAATTCCCAACTCCTAAAGGATATCTTACTTTATGCTTTCACCTGAGAATTAATTTACTAGATTGTTTTTAACTTTAAAGCTTTAAAAAATCATCTAGAGAATTTTAATTTACTTTCATTTCCTTTTTATGCTTTATGTTCTATTAATAGAAATGGAAACAAGGCATCATTTTCATACAACCTCAATGTATGCTATAAGAGTCCATCTAACCTCTGTTCAGAAGGAGATTGAAGGAAGAAATTTGTTTTGTGCAAATGATCAAGTTTATATGAAAACAATAATAACAGAAATACTATACAAATCAGAGTGGGGACATGGTAGAACAAGCTTTGAATCTGGAATCAGAAAGATCTCAGTTTTAATTCTATTTAAGCTATGGAGTAGTTGTGTGATCCTGGGAAATTAACTTAACATCTCAGCCTCAGTTTGCAAATCTGTCAAGAATACCACCTAAATCGTATGGACATTGTAAAGATCAAACAAAAGGGCATGTAAAATGCTTTCTAAATCTTGAAGCACTAAACATGTTGGCTACTAACTATAAATAGTTGTATATATGTGTATGTACATATATATATTCATCTGAATAGTAATTTATAGAATATTAAATATAAAAGAATTTGTTGAGGATCAGTTTTATCTGAAAACTATGAATAACCTGACAATATGATCACACATGAGTAATAGTTTTCATTTTTTCTATGATATATTCTGTTAAATACTCTATGAGATACATGCAAATGTAGTTTGAGATATAACTACATCTTTGAAAAATTACATATTTTATTGTGAAAATAAGGCATACATTCATAAAACAAAAAATAATACAAGATTGTATATGAAGAAAGGACAATTTTATTGGTAAAGACTTTTAAGAAGTATAGGAAAAGGTAGTATGGTTTAGTATAAAGAATACTGGACTGAAAATCAAATTTGTCTTCTAATCTCATCATTTTTGCTAGTGTCTTACAAGACCATGGGAGAAGTCAATTCCTCCCTCTATGACTTTCCTCATATGTAAAATTAATGGGTAAGACAAATTGAGATCAAAGAGTTTTACTAATGCTAACATTCTGTAAAATCAACACCATCAGCATCATGATAACAATTAACAATTATATAGTACTTAACCATTTTTATTTTTTTGAAAACTTAAATATGATTTTAATCTAAATAAGGGATACAATTTAATTGATTTGCTTTAAATTGTGTTGAATAATTTATGATAATCATGCTCTACCTATTGGCTTTTATTTAAGTTGTAAGAAATTTCAGTATTTAATTTTATGTTGCTAATATTTAGAGTTGGAGTTTCATGGACAAATTTTGTAAAGTTGTGGGAGATGCTATTGTTATTTCCATTTTACAGATGAAGAAGCTGGGGCAGACAGAGGTTAAATAACTTAGCATGATCATAGAGTTAGTAAGCATCTGTTTCCTTTTATGAAATACTTAACAAGTGTAAATCAAAACTCTCATTAAAAATGTCTACTGAAGAAAAGCATCCTAACTCCTAAGGCAATACATTTCAATATTTGAATAGTTCTACTGTTTTATTGCTTAGTTTTTGTTCTGTTTTTGTTTTTTTTTCAAGTATAATTATGTCCCTTCCATATGCAGCACACATAATCATCACTATTATTATGTTTAAAAGAAAATAAAAAGAATCAAGTAAAATCAATTAACACATGAACCGAGTGAACTATTAGATGAAATATTCCATATCTATATTCTCCATCTCAGAAAGAATTAAGTTTTATTGTCTCAATTTATAGTTCATCTCTTTTGAACAATTTTGAATTGGCTGAACGCTATTTGTATTATTTTGTTAGTTTCTTTTTTAGCATAGTTGTCAAACCATAATTATAAATAATTGGTTAAAATTAACATAAATGAAAGATTAAAAATTTCACTTTGTGTCTGTTGCACTATCTGGTTTTAAATTAAGGAATGGGAAACCCCTTTCAGTACAAGCTCATTATTTCTAAATTTCCTATTTCTTTTTGTTCATCCTTTGTTTTCTAAAAGGATCAAGAATATCATAGGTGATACCTTGATTCACGTGTGAATTAGATTTAAGTGGAGCAGAGTCATTCAGAGTCATGAACCTAACTTTCTTTTCTACAGTCATTGCGGTGCATTGGCAGGACATAAGTGAAGATGACTAGTGATGGTTCAAAATGCAATGAGTTATCTTGGAATTTTCAATGTCTGACCAGGCTCTAAATATCCCATAGCACCTATTTCAACCACCTCCATAGCCATTGGATCAAATTATTCTCATTTATCCATTCTGGCAGGGAAACTCTTTACATGTTTGGGGTAGACGTATTCATAACTCACCAATGTGCCTGAAGCCTGTCACCATTTTTCAAGATGATTTTAGTAGGATATGGTGATTTTTTATATTACAGCTTTTTAAAATCACAGCTGAGAATTGAGTCCCAAAGGTTGATGAGAAGCCCTGAAAGGATCTAAGCAACCCCTCACACCAGAGATGTTAGTTCTCACTGAATACCCCATACATTCACCATTCTGTTGCTACTCAAGCCTTGTTTTTGACCCCAGCCTTTTATTCCTTTTGCTTGGAAGGCTGGGAGGTAGAGTACCAAACTCCTCCCAATGCCTTCCTCTACAAAGGGCAGAAAATAGACTTTTAGATCATTCCTTTTTGCATCTTCTGCCTTGCCTGGTTTCAGCATTATAAATAACATGTCCCAATATTGCTTTTTATCCCCTGTTTTTCTGTTCTTTTGCCTATTTTCTTCCTATTTGGACTGTGAGATCTTCGAGGGAAAAAAAAAACTACCTTTCTTCTTAATAATTATATCCTAAACCCTTAGCAAAGTGCTTGGCATAACTTAGGCAGTTAAGAATTTTTTTTTTTTGGTGGATGGATTTATTAGAGTGGATACACCTCTACCCGTATATATGGCTCCTGCAATTCCTTGTTTTCCCAATGACTAACAAAATGTCTGGAACAGAGGAGGAACTTGGTTTATTTTTTTATTAGTTCAATAATTTCTATATTTTATCTTCACTAAATTGAAATGTTTCATGTTAGGGGCTGACTGTGCCAGTTCCCTTGGAAAAACATGAGACCCTGAGCAAACTGAGTGTCACAAAGAACAAACACCACAGGATTGATAACATGGCCTCAAGGGCAAAAATTTCTTTGTGTTCCATGCCTCAGTTGTTCCGATAAGCAGCTCTCTTTCCAGGCAAGAGCTCTGGGACTTCTTCTATGCAAATTACATCTTGTTTACCTCAGCCTGTGGCCGCAGGCTTTGCAACATTCTGAAGTATAGGAAATAAAAGGAGGGGAACATACAGAGAAGTAGAGAGAGATGTGAGTGCTTGCTTGAAGAGGCCTTAATAAAATGCCTACTAGTCTCATCTTTCCTGGATTGTGACTCCTTTTGTTGAACACACTGGTCTTGTCTGGATACAAACCAAAGACCTGGAGGAAGTAAGGTCCAGTTACTCACAGGTGTAGAACCTGGCAGTTTCAAAGCAATTTTTTCCAAATTTTTATATTTGTTATCTATTTTATTTTATCTGATGATTTTTATCAAGAATTTTCCTCAGTTGTAATGAGTATCTATTCTTATTCTCAATTTTTTATTTTGTCATGAATTTTTAAAAATATTCATATTGTGAATTCATTTTAAGGTATTTGTGGTATCTGAGTGAAAGCTAGGAAGCTGTTCAAGCTCTCCCAGTTTCCTTCAAAAACTACATGAAACCAAGCCTCTGAATAGAGTCCGACAATGAAACCACTCTCCAGCTCAAGATAGATTGGAAAGACTGAAAGAAAAATCAATCTCACTATAGTATTGAGCACAGCATAGACAGATTTTGGAAAGTCCGTGAGAGCGTCTTAAACATAGCAGATCAGCAACTGAGACCCTTGGTCTTGGCTTAGGAAAAGAGCACACCAGTGTGGCAGTCTCCATTCCCATCTCACAAGGCAAATTCTGGTAAACCAGGTTGTTTCCTAGAAAGAGGGTAAAGTTATCTCCTGCTATGAGGGTAGAGTTACACAAACAAAAGGGGCCCCTGTGCTTAAAGTTAAAGCTTAGAACTGCTCAGAAAACTTGAGACAGTGCTCCATTTCCCCCAGGAGAAGAACTCAAGGATAAAAGGCACAAAAAAGAAAAACAAAAAGAAAAGGAAAGAAAATGACCAAGAAACAGAAAAAAAAAATCACCATGGAAAGCTACTATGGTGACAAGGAATATCAAAACATCAAATCAAGTGAGGTCAAAATGTCCACAGAGCAAATCTCACAGAGTGATATGAATTGGTCTCAAGACCAAAGAGGCTTCTTGTAAGTGTTCATAAAAGATATTAAAAGGTTAATAAGAGAGGTAGAAGAAAAATGAGAAAAGAAATATGTTATGCAAGAAAGGGTCACCAGCTTGGGAAAAAAGGCAATTCTTTAAAAATACAATTGATGAAATGCAAAAAAAAAAAAAAAAAAAAAGAAACAAACAAACAAACAACGCCACTGAAGAAATCAATTCCTTAAAAAACACAATAGGCCAAATGCAAAAAAAAAATCCCCTGAAGAAAACATTATCTTGATAAGTAGAATTATTTGAATTGAGAGATACAAAAAGCTAACCAAAACAATCACACATTAAAAACTAGAGTGGGACAAATGAAAGCTAATGGCGCTATGAGACATAAAGAATCAGTCAAACCAATGGAAAAAATGGAAGAAAATGTGGAAAAACAGTCTCCCTGGAAAATAGATCCAGGAGAGAGAATTTTAAAATTTTGGTCTACCTGAAGCCTATGATCAAAAAAAGAGTATAGATAGACTTCAAGAGATCATAAAAGTAAAACTGCCTCAAATTCTAGAAATAGAAGGGCATATATTCATTGAAAGAATCTATCAATCACCTCCAAAAAGAGATCCCATAAAGAAAACCCGAAGGAACATTGTTGCAAAACTCCAAATCTATACTCTTGGGGAAAAATATGGCAAGCTGCCAGACAAAAGCAATCCAATAATAATGGAGAAACAATCAGAACTACCCAGAATCTGACAGCATCTTCAATAAAAAAAACTGGAGGGGCTGGAATACCATATTCTGGAAGACAAAGCTCTTGAGGTTACAACCAAGAATTAACTATCCAGCAAAAATGAGCATCATCTTTCAGAGGAGGAGACAGATCTTCAATGCAGAAAGAGATACTTTCCATTATTCCTATTGAAAAAAAAAAAACAGAAGTAAACATAAAATTTGATTTTCAAACACAGTACTCAAAAGAAGCATAGAAAGGTGAAGGGGGAGGGGTGGAGCCAAGATGGTGGAGAGCAGACAAGACTATCTGTGACCTCCTCTTATCTTTTCTCAAACCAACAGCAGATTAAGCCTATAAACTGATTTTGGAGTCAAAGCACCCCCAAATATTTGGAGTACAACACATTCTCAGAAGAAGTTACCTGGGAATAACTTCAGGACAGGTCTATTTCAATCAGGAAGGGGAACAGTTTGTGGAGCCCAAACAGCCATGCAGGGAGACAGGGCAAAAAACTCAGCAGGAACTCAGACCAGGCACCTAGGAACCTTCGGTGAACCTCTTAGGTTACTCTGTCCTGGTTGCAAGCAGGTGGTTTGGTAGATTTGCCTTTTGTAAAAGGTAAGTTGTAAATCACTGAGCCCTGTGAGATCTGGACCTAGCCCCAATTACCCAGCACTGGAAATCAATCAGCAGAACTTCCCCTAGGGCAAATTAAAGTAGCTGTTACTACTTTGCTTTGAACAGACCTCAAGCCTTAAAAAAATGAATAAAAAACAAAAAAGAACTCTCACCACAGACATCTTTTATGAAGAGAGAGAACAGCCATCAGATCTTGAGGTTCCTAAAGGTAAAGCAACTCAGTGGAAGCCACAGAGGGAGACATGAGATGACCCCCATTTCACAAGGCTTTCCTGGAAGACTGCATAAAGAATCTCAAAAAAGAGTTAGAAGAAAAATTGGAAAATGAATTGAGATCATTGCAAGAAGGATATAATGCCCTATAAAAGAGATATGAAAAAGACACTAATTCACTGGAAAACAAAATTGGTGAAAAGGAAAAAAGAATGTAATGAACAGAAAATTCAATTGGCCAATTACAAAAGGAGCTAAAAGGTGACTGAGGAAAATAATACACTAAAACTTAGAATTGAACAAATGGAAGTGAATGACTCAATAAGACTTCAAGAATCAGTCAAACAAAAACAAAAAAAAATTAAAAATAGAAGAAAATATGAAATATCTCCTAGTTAAAACAACTGACCTAGAAAACAGATCTAGGAGAGACAATTTATGGATTATTGGACTTCCTGAAAGACATGATGAAAAAAGAAACTTAGAAAGCATCTTAAAGAAAATCATAAAAGAAAACTGCCCTGATGTTTTATAATCAGAAGGTAAAATAGCCATCAAAAAGAATTCACCAATCACCTCCTGAAAGAGACCCCAAATTCAAATCCCCAAGGAATATTGTGGCTAAACTTCAGAACTATCACACAAAAGAAAATATATTGCAAGCAGCCAGAAAGAAACAATTCAAATATCTAGAAGCCACAATTAGGATCGTGCAAGATCTATCAGCTTCCACCTTAAAAGATCAAAGGGTCTGGAATCTGATATTCCAAGAGGCAAACGAACTTGTAATACAGTCAAGAATAAGCTATCCAGCTAAAATGATCATTATCTTTCAGGGAAGAAGATAGATAATTAATGATATAGGTGAATTTCACCTTTTTCTAATGAAAAGATCAGATTTGAACAAAAAAATTGAAGTCCAAATACAGAACTCAAGAGAAGAATAAAAAGGTAAAAAGGAAAGCACTCTTAAGAACATTATTTCTATTATGGGTATACTTAAAGAACATGGTTATAATTTGATTTTTATTTTGATAATATTGAAAAGAAACTAGAGATAGAAAGGGGATTATAACTGAAAAAAATAATAAAAGGGAGGTAAAATAAGGCAAATTATATATCACAGAGGCAAAGAAAACCTATTAAAATTGAGGGAAAGAAGGGTTCTTAAGGAGATGTTAAAGGAGGGAAAGGGATTCACATGTGCAAAAATGTTTGTGGCAGCCCTTTTCGTAGTGGCAAGAAACTGGAAGCTGAATGGATGCCTATCAATTGGAGAATGGCTGAATAAATTATGGCATATGAATGCTATGGAATACTATTTTTCTATAAGAAACAACCAGCAGGATGATTTCAGAGAGGCCTGGGGAGACTTGCATGAACTGATGCTAAGTGAAATGAGCAGAACCAGGAGATCATTATACACAGGAACAACAAGAGTATAAGATGATTTGAACAATTTTCAGATGATGAAATTAAAGCCATCTATCATATGAAAAAATATTCAAACTCACTATTTATTAGAGAAATACAAATTAAACATATCTGATAAGTGTCAGGTAGTACCTCAGATTTGTTTTAATTTGCATTTCTCTAATTAAGAGTGAATTAGAGCATTTTTTAATATCACTATGGCTAGCTTTATTTTCTTCATCTGAAAATCATCTGTTAATATTCTTTCAAAAAGACAACTAAGAGAGAACCTGAATTCTATATAAATCAAAGTGATGACCTTATAAATGATTTAAAGATAAGTTATTGAGAGGTATCTTAAGGATTACATAATCTCCAGAACAAAATATGAGAAATTGAAAAAACCTGGAAAGACTTATGTGAATTGATGCTTAGTGAAGTGAGCAGAACCAGAAGAACATTGTACACAGTAACAACATTGCGCATTGATAAATTATAATTGATTTAGCTCTTCACAGCAATACAATTATCCAAATCAGTTCCAAAAGGCTTATAAGGGAAAATGCTATCCACATCCAGAAAAAGCTATGGAGTCTGAGTGCAGATCAAAATATACTATTTCAATCTTTTTGGTGGCTTTTCAACTTTGTTTTATTTCTTCTTTCACAACAAAAAAAATCAATGTAATCTTACAATGAATAATATAACCTATGTCTGTTATAATTATACATATACAATATAACATTAAAAAAGGGAAACCACAAATTGCTGCAAGTGAGAGGAGGGATTCAGGAAGACTATAGATTCCAAAACAAATTAATTACATATCCCAATTTCTTCTTTTAAAAAAATCAGTGATTTGAATAGTATAGCATTATTTCACATTCAGGAAAGAATAGAGAAGAGAAGGAAATTTAATTCTCCAAAAAGCAAAGGAGCTCACAATTTCATCCAAAATAATATATGCTGCACAATGAGCTCAATCATCAACTTAAAAATACATGGTAATTAAACAGGATGGATATTTGATACATTCCAAAATTTCAAAAAATTAAGATTCACTGGGTACAAAATTAGTCAATTTCTACCTGTCAAAAATCAAAACACTAGAAAATTAAATATAGATAGTTATTATGAAAATAGTAATGAAATCAATTTTACATGGTTATTATTTTAAAGAGATTCTTTTCTGAGAAAAGAACAAAGGAGAAAAGGGAGTTAAGTAAATAAGAATTAGGGAATACTTAATGCATTGGAGAAAAGGAAAATGGAAGAGTTGAATGAATACTCTACATACTACCTGTCTTAGTAACCTAAAAATGAGTATATTTCATGAGAGAGAATAATAGAGTGGGAATTTGGCAGGAGGAGGGGGAGAAAAGGTTAAGCAAAGAAGTTGTTGAAAGGTTTCCCAAGCGCAAGGGTGAAGATTTTGAATTTGAATATCAGTCACCAAACATTTATCATGCAACCGCTACATGTCAGGCATTGTGTGAAAGGAAAAGATATAAAGTGAAAAGCAAAAATATTTCCTCCTCTCAATAAGCTTTTATTATAATAGGGAAACAATTCAAGAACAATCTTATTTTTGTCTTTTTTTTTATCCTTAGTACTTAGCACAATGTATGACATATGGTAATGGGTTAATGAACTGTTACTGGCTTATTGCATATTTGAGCTGGAGAAGAATTCTATGAAAATAGTAGGCATGGATGTGTTGCAATGAGAATCATTGGAGGGAGCATCCAAATCAATATTACAACATATCCATTTCAGTATTTGTATTTATATGTCATTTCCCCTTATCTTCAAGTATGCCTTTGAAGCATTTCTTGTGATGAAGAAAAGCATCTAGCAAAGCTAACTGAAACTGTCACTGTGTCTGACACTGTATACTAAATTATATTTTTGTTGTTCTCTACCTTTCTAAGTGAGATAAGAGTAGTATTTCATTGTTACTTCTCTAGGACTGAATAAATACAATTCTGCAGTGTTCAACTGAGTTTTATTTTCATTATCACTGATGCTATTGTGATCTTGCATTTTTCTCCTCTTTTCAGCTTGATTCTATCACTTAATAAAACTCATTCCATATTACTTAGACTTTATGTTTGTCATATTTTCTTTAAGTTACAGTCATATTTTATCACAGTTATATGCAATAATGTTCAGTAATTTCCCCTTCAAAATCTAGGTTGTTTGGTATTTGCTATCACAATACAGGCTATAAATGTCATTCAAATCCCACATCATAACAATTATTATCATGTAGTCATATGCCAGCTACAAATTCTTTGAGCCTCAGTTTACTCATATATAAAATGGGAAACTATAGAGATCAAATGAATTAATATAAAACTCTATATAAATATTAGTTATTATCCAAGCATTCTTAGAAAATAGGCTAAGATCTAACTTTTAAAAAAAATACAACTCATTCTAAACATGAACTGAACTAATGACCAACAACTATTTACTTATCCAACCATATGTGAATAGGTGGACTTAACTATTCCTATATAAATAATATTTATTAAGGGATTATGTGATCACTTGTCAGTCACAGCTAAAGAAGACTGGACTGTGGAGGCTATCTGTTTTAAAGATTTGACACAAGATCATGGAGTGACGTTTGCAATGATTTACCCATTTCTGAAAGTTCTCTTTCTGCCTACCTCCAGAGATTTTGTGGATTCTCTACACATACACAGACTATAAGCAATGCAAAGTATTAAGTTGTGTAGGATACAATAAATAAAGGATTCATTTTATCCCTTTCCAATAAATAAAAAACAGATGTATCTGTGTTTGATGAAAAAAGAAGAGAGGAAAGTAAGACATTGTGCAAGTTGAAATATGTGACATGGTGCTTCTGAAGCTGCCCACCACTCTAAGGTGTAAGGAAAGAAGAACATATTTTTCAGCCAAGAATGAAAAAGCGCGTTATTTTAAAACAGGAGTCTTCATTTGGTATAAACTTAACATCACACCTATATATAGCCATTTGCCAACTTTTAAAATGGGGGGATGGGAATGGAAAAGATCATTTGCTTGTGACAAATATCTTTGCCTGATATTGCAGTTAATAATGAAAATATATGTGATAAAAGAGCAGAAAACACCTCCTTTGAAGGTATGAATTTTTAAATTCTTTCAAGACATAGTGATGTTCCTATAGGATAGTTAGGACTAATATGAATGGAATTTGGATGAATTAAATTTCATAAAGGGAATTTCAGCCTGAAACAATGTGACAAAAGATAAAATACACACACATACACATATATGTACTGTGCACACATAGTAAAACATTGTGACTGTAGATATATTGTACCTATGTGTATATGTATATACATCTATATGTATATATACATATATGTATGTGTATATAAATATAGCTCAATGTTCTTGGGAGTTGTGTCAATAGATAAGAGGATAAGAAATAGACAAGACTAATCAGAACAGAGTACAATGGTTAAAACCCTAGAAAGGGGATTAAAAGTCAGCTTTACCATATACTAAGTATATGACTTCATGCAAATTATATGATTTTATGAAATTTTCTGCTAAAGACTTGAGGCCTTTTTCTTCTTTTTTTAATCTTTTTTTCCTATATTGAAATATTGAAGGAATGCCATTTTTCTCATTAGAAGGATCTATACTAAAGTCCATGGTCATTCTAATACTGAAAAAACTTCTAATTTCATGTTTCATTGACATTCCCCCAATCAAACAATGATCATAATAATACCTAACCATCTGACCTGCCTTTTTCACAATTGTTCTGACAACGAAATGAAGAATAATACAGGAAAAAAAAAGAATTGCTATGTCTTGTATAAAATAAAATATGTAGTATTAAAATATTAATAGTAATTACATTCTGAGTAAGTTTTTGTTTAATTGGTAATATATCACTTGATTTCTCCAATAATATACACAATACATTATGCAAATTTAATGCTCAATACTGACATATAAATGTACATCTATCTCATGGGATTATCCACTAAGACCTGAAAGAGATTTTGTAGTTCATCTTTTCCACCTTTCATTGTACAGATGAGAAAACTGAGTCCAAAGAACATCAAATGACTTGCCTGATTATACAGATAGTAAACTTCAGCTATGGAAATAAATCCCAATTCCTCTGAATCCAGAGATATTACTCCTTCCATTATGTCAAACTTGTGTCTCTCTGTTTATCTCTGTATCTCTCTTTTCTTCCTCCCTCTCTCCTGCTCTCTCTCCTTTTCTTCTCTCCCTCTTTTTTTCTCCCTCCCTCCCTTCCTCTTTCTCTGTCTCTCTGTCTCTGTTTCTCTGTCTCTGTCTTTGTCTCTGTCTCTGTCTCTCTGTCTCTGTCTCTCTGTCTCTGTCTCTCTCTCTTTCTCCTGCTTTGCTTTCTCCTCCTCCCTTTTCCTTTTCTCTTCTGGAAGTCTTGTTTTACAATATCATTAAGATGTTAGTGAAACTGAATTCTTTAGAAATATATCAGAAAAATCCAATCTGAGAAGGCTTTAACTTAGCCCCAGTTCAATCTATCTTCTGAGACTATCATAGCTAAGTAGTTATAGTTTCAAAAATAGGACCCTGCCCAAGAGGGAATACAACATTTCCCAGAGAAATGCTATAAACCAGAGAAAATATAGAAGAGTAAGTTCTGTGAGGCTGTCTTCAATATGGTGAAATAGTAATAGAAAGGGATAAGAAGGTCAGAAGAATTTCATAGTTTTTAGATCATCAAGAAACAATCAAATTACTTGAAATGTGGGGGAGCTATGTGAGGGTTCAATGACCAATCATACTACTGGATAAAATATGCTACTTTATGTATTTAATTAAATTAAAATAAATCCTTCATTAAAACATTCAGTAATTTTTTTTTCCAAATTCCTGTTTTCCTTCTAAATTTGGTTGTATTATATTTGCTTTTGAAAAAGATTTTTAATTATATATAATTACAATAATCCATTTTACTCATGATCCCCTTTTTTTCTACTTTGATCATAAACTCTTCCATTATCCATAGATCTGACAGGTATATTTTTTCTGTGCTCCATTAAATTATGATTTCAGCCTTTAAATCTAAATCATTTTTAAAAAGACTTAAAGTTCCACACAAATGATATTTTCCTGGGACAGCCAGTCATCTCACATAGAAGTGCTTGACATAAGTTTAAGAAAATGTCCATGTGGACATGGAAACACTTGAAGTTTATGACAAAACATATGCCATGCAGGATAATGAGGTAGACAATTATTCAAATGCAAATTCTAAATTAAATGAACAATATTTCAATAAGTAGTGGACTTCTGTGGAATTACAAGCATGAAGAATGACAACGAAAAATATATCTTAAATAAGTGAAATGAAAAATGACAGAGGTTTATAAACTAAATCAAGCTTATATCTACATGTTTTAATATGTTCTTCAAGATGATAAAGGTGAAGAGTTAGATATCATGAGTACTTTTGGAATATTAGAAAAAATAAATTGGCTACATCTTATGCGGAAAAAGAAGACTATAGCTAATGTAAAAGCAATTTTTAAACGAACTGACTAGATTCAATTAGGTAATGTTTTGTTTCCTTGAGCAAAGACCCAAATCAATGTTAATCAGAAGGAAATTAAAAAAAGAAAATAGAGGATACAATAAAAAATTCCACAAAATCATTTTAAATTAGGTACCTATGCATAAAAATGAAAAAATGGATAAAATGTTATTAATGTGTCATTAGGATTTCCTACAGAAATGGAAATGATGCATACTAATATCCATATAGTTCCCCCAAGAAAATATAAACCATTTTAGCAATAAAATACTTTTTGTTTTCATCATGCTGTAATATATGGCATCAATAGAAATTAGGTCAATTTAAAAATATACTTATTTATAAACCCCTACATTAGAAGAGTAGAGAAGACATCCAATTTAGCCAGATCATTGTGAAAAACTTTAAGAGTTAGTGGGAGGAGAAAAGGGGATTGTTAATGAAATATGCATGTCAAAATTTTGGAAAACCAAATATATATATATATGAGTTGTTATTCAGTCATTTCCACTGTGTCTGACTCTTCATGACCCTATTGGGGCTTTTCTTGGCAAAGATACTGAATTGGTTTAGCCCTTCATTCTCCAGCTTATCTAAGAGATGAGAAGACTGAGGCAAACAGGATTAAATGATTTGCCCAGTGTCACACAGTTAAGTGTCTGAGGCTAGAACTCAGGAGGAGGTCTTTCTTATTGTAAGCACAGCACTCTTTCTGCTGTAACACTTACTTGTCCTAAGATATAAATCTAAATAAGTACAAAAGAGGTGATAGTAAAAGATTAGGATGAGGAACCAAAAAGACTGTGAAAATTACTTTTAAAAATTAAATCTGGTTCCTTAAAAAATAACAAAATTATTAAATCTGTAGCAAATATGATAAAAAGAGTAGAAGAGAAAATAAAACCAAGAGCAAATGAACTAAGCAAAATCACAATAAAACAAAAAAAATAATAAGAGGAATTATCCGAAATTACTAGTCACAGCAATATATTAACAAAACTAAGAATGCAAAGTAAAAAAAACACCATAAAACTACCAAATACCCAAAATAACATAATTCCAAATAAATCATATAATCTAAACTTAGAAAAGGAACTAAAATAAGATGATGAAGAAATTTTTAAAATTTAATTTAATAAGAAAAAAACATTATCTTTCCTAGTGAATTCAGGAGAATTTTATAAACTTTTAAATATTTGTGCCAATGTCATGCAAATTATCCAAAACATGTGAAGAAAATATATTATCTCATCTTTTCATGACACAGATATGCCTTTATAACTAAAATTTGGAAAAATAAATTAATTGTGATGTTATCATAATAAGGAACATAAATTCCAAAAACAAATAATGTCAAGCAGACTATATCAAGATATCCAAGAAATCATTCATTATAATAAGACTGGATTTACAGAAATTATAAAAAAATAAATCAATTTTAGGAAAACAATGTAATTAATCATATTAAAAACTAAGGCATTTAAAATCACATGATTATCTTTGTAGATATAGAAAAATAAACTTTGGCAAAGAAAAATCCCAATGTGTGCTTTAAAAACCTTACAAGGTATCAAAATCAATTACTTTTTAATCAATCATATGAAAGCTCCTGTATAAAACCAATGGCAAATATTATATGCAAAAAGAATATACTAGAATTTTTTCCAGTATGTACAGGAGTAAATTAAGGATGCTCATTCTATTATTACTTAATATTATAGAAATACTAACAATAGCAATAAGGAAAGAGAAATTACATTAGTAAAGACAAGGAAGAAATAACAATATCTACAAATAATGAGTAAATTGTAAAAAAAATATAGGAAATCAGCAGAGCTATATAATGAAACAGTTCATAAAATAATTGAAATAAATACACAGAAATTAAAAGCATTTTTTTAAAACTAACAAAATTCAATAAGAAAAATATGAAAAGTTATTCAAATAACTACAAAATACAAAAAATATTGCAAATATTCTATGTAATCTATCAAAGTACATAGAATAATTACATAGGTCAAATTGTGAATTTTTCTTAAAAATAGAAAAAAAGTTTCAAAAATATTCTTTGTGTATCTGTCGTGTTACATAAGAAATATGACAATACGACTAAACATTAGTTTTATTGCTATATAAATTGAACTCTCTAAGTATAATATAGATTTTGATAAAATTTGTATAAACTAAATATCTAGAATTTTAAGGGAAATAATTTTAGAATATTGTGATTAAGGAGGAAATACATTTTTAGACTTTAAAATAATATCAGAAAGCAGCAGTTTTTAAAATCTTTTGATATTATATCAAACATACAAGTAGACCAATGGAACAGAGTAGACTAGGAGCAATCAGTAATGATGAAATTCATTAACCCAGGGTTCAACAAACTAGAAAACATAAATTTTATATGGAAAAATAAAAAATATCTATTGATTAAAAAATTGCTGGGAAAACTGGAAATCAACCTAATAAAAGCAGACATAGAGAAACATCTTATACTATATTTCCTAATAAATTAAAAATGTAATGTGACCTCAATATTAGAGATCATACCATAATAAACTAGAAAATAAGCAAGTTACATACCATCACAGATATAAGTATATGGTTAACTTAACAAGAGATAGAGACTTTTAAATTGCAATATTGATAACTTTGATTGCATAAAATTGGAAAGCTTTTTCCAAAAAGCAAAACTGATACATTATGTATAAGAATGGAAGTAACTAATCAAACAAGAAATCAAATTTTTATTCCTAAATTATCAGATAAGTGTTATGTTTTATATAGTGTATCTTATAGGATATAATTTATTGGAGATTACAAATGTGTGTGCATATATGTGATTATTATATAGAAAATACACTCAAATATAAAGAAGTATTTATTATATGCACACAGCTATAAACAGTTGTACATGTTTATAGATTTATATGTCTATGTATACAGATATTTTAATGAATAGATATAAAGGCAAAAGTCATTCCTCAATAAATAAATCAGAAAAAAAAATCAAGAGGATATAAAGAAATAGTTCTCAAAAGAATTGCAGACCATTAAAAGCCATATGGAAGAATGATCCAAACTATTAAAAAAAATATAGATAAAAAAAACCCTACTATTTTCACGTCATATTCATCAATTGGTTAAAGATGACAAAAATTAGAATGGCCATTCTTGGGAGGAACATAAGAAAATAGGCACACCTGTATATTACTGGACAGACAAAAAGTAAAAATATTTATAAAATAATTTGGAATTATATAGATAGAGTGATTAAAATAGCCACGCCCTTTAACCCAAATATTATACTATGGTTCTTTTATACAAAAAGGACATCATTAAAAAGAATATTACTATATATACCAAAATATTTTTACGATACATATTTTAAGTGACAGTAAAATATAAAATGTCCATCAATTGATGGGATCAATTTATCAGTTGCTGTGATAATAAAAGTAATGGTATGTTACTAGGTTTTAATACATAATTAGTGGGATAAAAATAGAAAGACTTGAAAAGACTTACATATTTAGATGCACAGGAAAATAAGTTGAACCAAGAAAGCAATATCAACAATATAAATGAAAAGAATAATAATCACCAATTAAAATTTAGTTTTTCAATATTATGGTGTATATGTAAAGAATTTATATAAACTATTCCTAATCTATTCATTTGAAGCAGTGGAAAGTTCTAAGTATCATACATCTTATCCATTAGCATACTTTTAAATGAATTAATTGACTTTGATGATATTCTCCTCTTCTTTTTTTTCTCTTTAAAAACATAATACTTGTTATGTTAATGGAATATATGTATATATACACATGTGCACATATATGTGTGTATACATATATGTATATGTGTGTATACGCACACATATATGTATGTATACAAAATATTACTTGCTATGTATGTGGCAGCCCTTTTTGTAGTGGCAAAAAACTGGAAACCTAGAGGATGTCCATCAATTGGAGAGTGGTTGAATAATTTATGGTATATGAATGCTATGGAATATTATTGTTCTATAAGAAATGAAAAGCAGGATGATCTCAGAGAGGCCTGGAGAGATTTTCATGAACTGATGTTAAGTGAAGTTAGCAGAACCAGGAGATCATTATACACGGCAACAGCAAGATTATACAATGAACAATTCTGATATACGTGACTCTCTTCAACAATGAGATAATTCAGTCCAGTTTTCAAGGTCTTGTGATCAAATCAGTCCCTTATACCCTGAGAGAAGACTGTGGGAACTGAGTCTGGTTCACAACATAGCATTCTCCCTCTTTTTGCTGTTGCTTGCTTACATTTTATTTTCTTCATCATTTTCCTTTCTGGTTTGATTTGATTTTTCTTTTATAGCAAGATAATTGTATAAACATGTATGCATATATTGGATTTAACATATATTTCTCCCATGTTTAACATATATTGGACTACTTGCCATCTAGGGGAGGGAGTGGGAGAGGGGTGGATAAAACTGGAACACAAGGTTTTGCAAGGACTGATGTTGCAGAAGTATCCATGCATAAGTTTTTCTTTTAAGCCTTTTATTTACAAAACAAATGCTGGGTAATTTTTCAGCACTGACCCTTGCAAAGCCTTCAGTTCTAAATTATCTCCTACCCCACCCCAGATGGCAGGCTGTCCAATACATGTTAAATATGTTAAATTATATATTAAGTCCAATATATTTTTACATATTGATACAGTTGTCTTGCTGCACAAGAAAAATCAGATCAAGAAAAAAAAAAAACTGAGAAAGGAAACAAAATGCAAGCAAACAACAGAGGGAGCAAGAATGCTATGTTGTGATCCACACTCAATTCCACAGTCCTCTCTCTGGGTATAGATGCCTCTCTTCATCACTGAACAATTGGAAGAGAGCCATGTCCATCAGAATTGACCATTGTATAGTCTTGTTGCATAATGATCTCCTAGGTCTGCTCATTTCACTTAGCATCAATTAATGTAAATCTCTCCAGATCTCTCTGGAATCATTCTACTGACCGTATCTTACAGAACAATAATATTCCATAAGATTCACATACCATAATTTTTCAGCCATTCTCCAATTGATGGGCATCCATTTAGTTTCCAATTTCTAGCCACTACAAAAAGAGCTGCCACAAACATTTTTGCACATGTGGGGGTCCCTTTCCTTCCTTTATGATTTCTTTGGGATATAAGCCCAATAGAAATGCTGCTGGGTCAAAGAGTATGCACAGTTTGATAACTTTTTGAGCATAGCTCCAAATTGCTCTCCAGAATGTCTGGATCCGTTCACAGTTCCACCAACAATGTATTAGTGTCCCAGTTTTCCCACATCCCCGCCAACATTTGTCATTATCTTTTCCTGTCATCTTAGCCAATCTGACAGGTGTGTAGTGATATCTCAGAGTTGTCTTAATTTGCATTTCTCTAATCAATACTGATTTGGAGCATCTTTTCATATGACTACAAACAGTTTCAATTTCTTCATCTGAAAATTGTCTGTTCATATTTTTGATCATCTCAATTGGAGAATGGCTTGAATTCTTATAAATTTGAGTCAATTCTCTATATATTTTAGAATATTTCAGAACCCTTGAATGCAAAAATTTTCCCCAGTTCATTGCTTCCCTTCAAATTTTGTCTGCATTAGTTTTGTTTGTACAAAACCTTTTTAATTTAATATAATCAAAATTATCGATGGTGTTCAATTATGAGTTCCAGTTCTTTTATGGGCACAAATTCCTTCCTCCTCCTCAGTTCTGAGAGGTAAACTAACCTATGTTCTAATTTGTTTATAATATCATTTTTTTATGTCTGGATCATGAACCCATTTCAACCTTATCTTGCAATATGATGTTAGGTGTGGGTCAATGCCTAGTTTCTTCCATACTAGTTTCCAATTATCCCAGCAATTTTTGTCAAATAGTGAATTCTTATTCCAAAAGCTGGGGTCTTTGGGTTTGTCAAATACAAGATCACTATAGTCATTGACTATTTTGTTCTTTGAACCTAACCTATTCCACAAATCAAACTGCTCTATTTCTTAGCCAGTACCAAATGGTTTCAATGATCACTGCTTTATAATATAGTTTTAGATTTGGCACAGGTAGACCACCTTCATTTGCTTTTTTTTCATGAATTCCCTAGAATTTCTTGACCTTTTGTTCTTTAAGATTTGCCCTTTTGTTCTTCCAGCTGAATTTTGTTATTTTTTTTCTAAGTCAGTAAAATAGTTTCTTGGGAGTTTGATTGATATAGCACTAAATAAATATGTTAATTTAGGTAGTATTGCCATCTTATATTTGCTCGACCTGTCTAAGAGCACTTAGTGTTTTTCCAATTGTTCAGATCTGACTTTATTTGTATGGAAAGTGTTTTGTAGTTTTGCTCATATAGTTCCTGACTTTCCCTTGGCACATAGATTCCCAAATATTTTATATTGTCGACAGTTATTTCAAATGAAATTTCTCTTTGTATCTGTTGCTGTTGAGTTTTGTTTGTGATGTATAAAAATGCTAATGGTTTATATGATTTATTTTGTATCCTACAACTTTGCTAAAGTTGTGGATTATTTCTAATAGTTTTTGTTGTTTTGTTGATTCTCTAAGATTCTCTAAGTATACCATCATACCATTTGGAAAGAGTGATAACTTGATTTCCTCATTACCTATTCTAATTCCTTTAATCTCTTTTTCTTCTTTTATTACCAAGGCTAGCATTTCTAATACAATATTGTATAGTAATGCTGATAGTAGGCAACCTTGTTTCACCCCTCATCTTAACTGGGAATGGTTTCAATTTATCCCCATTACATATGATGTTTGCTGATGGTTTTAAATAGATGCTACTATTTTAAATAAAAGTCCATTTCTTCCTATACTTTCTAGTGTTTTTAATAGGAATGGATGTTGAATTTTATCAAATGCTTTTTCTGCATTTATTGGGATAATCATATGTTTTTGGTTAATTTTGTTATTGATATAGTCAATTATACTAATAGTTTTCCTAATATTGAACCATCCCTGCATTCCTGGCATAAATTCTATTTATTCATGGTATATTATCCTAGGGATGATTTTCTGTAATATCTTTGCTAATATTTTATTTAAGATTTTTGCATCAATATTCATTAGAAAGATTGATTTATAATTTTCATTCTCTGTTTTCATCGTACCTGGTTTAGATATCAGTATCATGTCTGGTCATAAAAGGAATTTGATAGGAGTCCTTCATTCCCTAACATTAACATAACATTTTTATGCTCTCTATTGAGGTTTGCTTGCATTGTGTTTCCTTTCTCAGATTTTTTTTTCTTGTAGATAACGATTTTTCTTGCACAACAATGATAAGTGTGGAAAGATGTATACATATATTCTATTTGCCAAGTATTTTAACATAATTAACATGTAATGGATTTCCTGCCAGCTAGGGGAAGGGTGGGGACTAGGGGGGAAAGTTGTAACAGAAAGTTTTGTAAGGGTCAATGTTGAAGAATTACCCCTATATATGTTTTGCAAATAAAAACCTTTAATAAAAAAATTTCTAATAAATGTTTACAGAACAAATGGCCCATCTTTTTTTTTACAATATTAATTCATTATTGCAACCTGCTTTCTAAAGCCTTCCAAAATTGTGCTTGAAGATGTGATAATACCATAACTTCTTGTAACTCCTACTCTTCTTTATTCTCATCTTTTTTTCTGCTATACATATTTATCTCTAAATATGTAAACCCAATAAATCATCCTACTAAAGTCACAGAAATCCCATTAAAATAATATATATATATGTATATATATATATATGATTAGTATATGTGCATAAATGTATTGTGTAAATATGTATTTATTATATTGCTAGTGGCACAAAGCCCAAGTTTTGGGAACTAATTGACACTAACAAAGAACAAAAACCTTCATCTTCCTACCTGGAACACAACCAGAAAGTCATAAAAACTGGGAAACATTAACATCATAGAAAAGTTGTGGGGGAGGAAAAGAGATATAGACATATAATTGAATTTAAATATCATATAAAGGTCAAAGGCACTTTTTGTTTTTCAGTTGACATGTGGTTCCAGAAGACTACTTTATATTAAGAATTTGAGATCACAGTCACAGAATCATGGGTTTCAAGTTGTAAAGACCCTTAAAAATTTAGTCTAATCTCCCTCTCAATATAGAAATCCCCATTCTGAACTTGTGAACATTCTTTTTTTTATTTTATTTTTATTTTATTTGCATAACATATGTGTGGGTAATTCTTCAACAATAACCCTTACATAGCTTTCTGTTATAAATTTTTCCCCCCAACTCCCCACTCCTCCCCTAGATGGCAGGATATCCACTACATGTTAATTATGTTAAAATATTGGCAAATCAAATATATGTATACATATTTCCAAACTTATCATTGTTGTGCAAGAAAAATCTTATCTACACAAAAAATATATCAGATAAAGGAAACACAATGTAAGCAAACATCAATCAAGGAGTATGAGAATGTTATGTTGTGGTCCACATTTCACATCCCTCTCTCTGGGTGTACATGGCTTTCTTCAGTGAACAATTGGAGGTGGTTTGAAACATTTCATTGTTGAAGAGAGCCACGTCCACCAGAACCAATCGCCATATACTACTATTGTTGCTGTGTATAATGATCTCCTGGCTCAGCTCATCCCACTCAGCATCAGTTCATGCAAGTCTCTCCAAGCCTCTCTGAAATCATCTTGCTGGTCATTTCTTACAGAACAACAACATTCCATAATATTCATATACCATAATTTATTCAGCCATTCTCCAATTGAAGGGCATCCGCCCAATCTCCAGTCTCCAGCCACCACAAAAAGGGCTGCCACAAACATTCCCACACACGTGCCCCCCCCCCTCCATGACCTCCCTGGGATACAAGCCCAATAGAAATGCTGCTGGGTCAAAGGGCATGCACAGTCCAACAACTTCCCGAGGGTAGCTCCAAACCGTTCTCCAGAATGGCTGTATGTGTCCACAGCTCCACCAACAATGCACCAGTGTCCCAGCCCTCCCACACCCCCTCCAATACTCATCATCAACCCTTCCTGTCACTTTAGCCAACCCGACAGGTGTGAAGCGGCACCCCAGGGCCGTCCCGACCTGCACCTCTCTGATCAATAGTGACCCGGAGCACCCCCCCATATGACTATAAATAGTTTTAATTTCATCCTCTGAAAATTGTCTGTTCACATCCCTCGACCATCCACCGACTGGAGAACGGCCTGAATTTTTATAAATATGAGACAATTCTCTATATATTTTAGAGATGAGACCTTTATCAGAACCCTTAAATGTAAAGATGATTTCCCAATTTATTGCTTCCCTCCTAATCTTGTCTGCATTAATTTTCTTTGTACAAAAACTTTTTAACTTAATATAGTCAAAGTTATCTATCTGGTTTTCAATTAAGAGTTCCAGTTCTTCTTTGGACATAAATTTATTCCATCTCCATAGGTCTGAGAGGTAAACTATATTACGTTACTCTAATTTACTTATAGTATCATTCTTTATATCCAGATCATGAACCCATTTAGATCTTATCTTGGTATGTGGTGTTAGATGTGGGTCAAGCCCTACTTTCTTCCACACTAGTTTCCAGTTTTCCCAGCAGTTTTTGTCAAATAGTGAGTACTTATCCCAAAAGCTGGGGTCTTTGGGTTTATCAAAGACTAAATTGCTATAGTTATTGCCTAGTTTGTCTTGTGATTCTATCCTATTCCACTGATCGACTACTCTATTTCTTAGCCAGTACCAAATGGTTTTGATGACCGCTGCTTTGTAATATAGTTTTAGATCTGGTACTGCAAGTCCACTTGTGAACATTCTTAATGGTAATGAGCTCACTACTTCTTTTGTTCTCTCTTGAGGTAAATGAACTTCAGACTGAAAAGGGCAGAACAAATAACTGGGACTTAATTTTTACAACATTATAATTTCTGCTAATTGGAAGTAGCTAGGAGAGTCTTGCAAAAAAAGCAAGAGAGAGAAAAAGAGATTGATTTCAGAAAGGTAGGAATGAATCAAGAGTGTATGGTATTATTAAAAACAAAAGAGAGGAAAATTTAGCAGAAAGGATAAAAAAAAAGTAGTCAGTGATGTCAAATCCTCCTCATGACTTACAGGAGACCAAGGATTAAGCACTCACTTTGGACCTGGAAAGATTATTTTTACCAGAAGTACCTTATGTCTTAAGCAAAGGAGTGAATGTCATGAAGTTCCACCATCAATATTTTGCAAAATACTTTAGAGGTCAAGATAATTTTCTAATCTATGTTTCATATGAGGATAGTCATAGAAGTCTAAATAAAATCTAGGGAGAGAGATAATACAAGTTAGGAGTACGTTTGTGTAAGAAAGAGACAGAGAGAGAGAGAAAAAAACCGACTCTTTAACTCTAATAAGACTTCACATAATTAATATTTTAGATGACAGCATCACTCTATAAAAAACAAAATATACAGTTGAACCACTTTTCCAACTGACTTTATAAATACATATATACACTCATATGATGACACATATAGATGTCAGGGTCATCCTGTAATTGCCTAAGTTGGTTAAATTTTCTTCTCAGGACTGGCAAGAAGACAAAGAAGAGCTACACAAGAAAGATCTTAACATCACTTAAAACTGCAATGATACAGTTACCAATCTAGAGCCAAAATATCCTAGAAAATGAAGTCAAGTGGATCTTTGGAAGCTTTTCTAACAATACACCTAGTATAAATGATGGAATCCTAGCTGAGCTATTTAAAATGCAAGAAGATGATATTAAATTCTGCAGCCAATGTGTCAGCAAATTTATAAAACTCAATAGTAGCCATTGGATTGGAAAAAAAATAATAATTTGCCTACTAAACTTAGAGAAGAGCAATGACGAAGAATGGTCAGATTCCCAGATAATTGAGATCATTTCATATGCTAGAAAAGTATACTTAAGATTTTGCAAGCTAGGCTTTAGCTATAGTGACCTAAGAATTACCAGGAGTGCAGGCTGTTTTTAAGAGGCAGAGGAACTATAGACCAAATTGTCAATATTTGTCAGAAAATGGAGAGGGCAAAGGAGTTCCAGGGGAAAAATTACTTCTGCTTCATTGGCTATACTAAAGTCTTTGATTGTATGGATCGTAACAAAATGTTTCAAGTCCTCAGAGTGATGACAGATCATCTTACTTCTCTCCTGAGAAAAGTAAATGAGGGCCAAGAAACAACAATGAAAATTAAGTGTGGCACAATTTTTGATTTAAGATTGGAAAAGTATGACAAGATTATGTATTTTCATCTTATTTACTTAAGTTATATGAGAAAAAAACCACTAAAATGCCAGGATGGAGGAATAAAAATATAGTATCCAAGTTTTTTAGAGAAATATTAATAGTTTCAGCATACAGATAATACAACTCTGATGGCAAAAAGTGTAGAAGAATTAGAAAAAAAATTTGATGGGGGTAAAAGAAGAAGAGTATAGAAGCTTTCTTGAAATTTAACAGTAAAAAAAAAGGAAAAAAAAATAAACAAACAAAAAGAAATATCTAAGATCTTGGCAAATGGTGCTATCACTTCCAGGCAGCAGTGTCAGTTTTTGTATTGTTCGGTTCAAACATCATTGTAGGCAGCAATTGTAGTGCTGAAATTAAAAGACACTTGTTCCTTGGAAGGAAAGCTATAGCAAATGTAAACAGAATACTAAAAAGACAAGATATCACCTTGCTGACAAAGGTCTATATAGCCAAAGGTATGTTTTTTTCCAGTGGCAACATATGGTTGTAAGAGTTGGACTATGAAGAAAACTGAGCACAACAAAATTGATACTTTCATATTTTGATGATGGAGAAGACTTTCTAGAATTCCTTGGACAGAAAAGAGATAAAATCTGTCAATATTTAAAGGAATTAACACAAATCATTTGCTGGAAGGCTAAAGAATGAAGTTTAAATTTAAGACTAAATAATGAAGCTTACATCTAAGCACTTTGGTCACATAATGAAAAGATAGGACTCATTAGAAATTCCTTAATTTTGGAAAAGATGAAAGAAAAAGAGAGAGAGAATGGGAGATTAATAAAATGGATAGATAGTGTCATGGAAGCAATGAGCAAGAGCTTGATCAGATTTCAGGGTATAGTGAGGAAATAGAAGGTCCTGGTGTGATGTGCTATGGTCCATGGAGTCATGAAGCATCAGCTATGATTTAATTATTGAGCAACAACTACAAAATGGCTGCAAGTCCAGAATGAAGACTGCAACAGAGAATAGTAAAAGTTTATTGTCAATCTAGAAGAATGCTTTTAGGTAGTCACTATATACTGAAATGCTGCTGACACAGATTGCTGATGTGCCTCTGAAAGGCTATTAAATTATTTGAAAGAAAACATTGAAGTTGTTAGCTTTATTATTATTTTACCATCTTATCATCAATACTCCACCAAAGATCAGACAACCACTGGCTGTAGACAACCACTGTGTCTTGAAAGAAACTATGGAAGATTAGCCCAAGTAGAGAATATGCTTTTTGGAATCTTCACAATAGTAAGCCAAAACCATCTCCCAAACTAAAGAAAAATAGCCAGCAAAAGGAAGGAGCCTCTCTTATTTCTGATGTTCAACATACAATAATGCAAAAATCACTTCCTCAGTATTGGAAGAAAAAAGTTAAATGGAATTAGCTTTCAACATTAAACCATTACAGGTTATAATTTATTTCAGAAAGTCTAGAGTATTAGGGTTGGGGGGTACTTATGCTGATAATTTGTTATGTTCCGGGCCCAGTTAATGACCTTTTACATATGGACTTAAGTATACTCAGTAGGTACAATATATTTAAAATGTCACA
This sequence comes from Myrmecobius fasciatus, assembly GCA_023553655.1. Lineage (NCBI taxonomy): Eukaryota > Metazoa > Chordata > Mammalia > Dasyuromorphia > Myrmecobiidae > Myrmecobius > Myrmecobius fasciatus. The sequence goes on from JAJPUD010003869.1 coordinate 155,956, forward strand.
ATGGATTGAGCCTAATTGATATCATTAGAGCCCTAGTCCTTTTGCACTTGGCCTTTGAGATGTTGGTGTTACTAAGAAAGCTGCTTTTGATTTATTTTGCTTTTTGTCTCTTCATTTTGTCCTTCTTTTCTTTTCCTAAGTTCTGCTCAAAGGCCAAACTTTTGAAGGTTAGGAACTTATGATCCACTTCCAGGGCCAGAATATCCTAGTTTAGAAATCTGTTTCTAAAGGCAACACTTCTGAAGATTCACTTGGCATATCTCTTGGTCAGTGAGTGAGGTTCAAATAAGGGACTCCTTCTGAATAGAACACAGTAAAACATTTCAGTCAGTTCTCAGATGTTTCCTATTTCTATTTCAGGAAAGGGGGAGAAAGTATCTTCTTGCCCCAGCTGCAACCAAGTACTTGAGGCTCCTAAGTGAACTTATATAACTTTTCTCTGATTAGCTTCAACTGTGTCTCCTTTGCTTTGTTCTGAATTTTCTTCTTCAGTCTCACTAGCATAATACACAGCAACAAAACTCACAGTAGAAATGGTATAGGTGATCAATACAAATCAATAGAAATCTTACAGTTTGGCTTTCTGTTCTAGCTAAAACAGTCTTATATGTGCTCATATAGACTATAGTAAGTAAGCTTATGTATTTTAGATTATTTTCAAATTTCTCCATTTGTCAAAGAAAAAAAAATCTCAAATCTATTAGCCAGAGATTGTGAATTTGCAATTATTCTGGCATTATGATTTTGCAATAATTCTGACAGTAACCAGAATCTGAATGTCCCATCTAATACTAGGGATTGGATTGTCTTTTGTATAGTTGGTCTTATCAAAATAATTCATTAAAAACAACTAAACACATCACTCTTGAAATTTTGTATGTATTCTCATATGTGCAAATGGAAAAAGGAATAGGAAGAGCTCTTGGAGAATTGAATTATTAAATTATCTATTTGGGTGAAGTGTGGAAGAGAGGGGCAGGGAGAGGGAGAAAGGGAAGGAGAGAGGATAAGAGAAAAAGCAAGAGCACTTTAAGATGCTGAGAATCTGACCCATAGTGAATTCTAGTATATTATTTTGTTTATTAAAAAAGAACAATGAAGGGACAGCTAGGTGGCAGAGTGGAGAGAGGGCCAACCCTGAGTTCAAATCTAGTCTCAGACACACTTCCTAGCTGTCACTTAATCCCAATTGCCTCAGAAAAAGAAAGAAAGAAAGAAAATAATAATAATTAATATTAAAATGCTTCAGATATATCATTTTCTTCCCAAAACAACCTTTTATTGGTAGATATCATTATCATCCCCATTTTAGAGAAGAGGAAATTCAGCTTTAGAGTGATGAGGTGAATGCCAAAGGGAAAGTCTGAACCCATTTCTTCTTGATCCCAAGCACCAAATAAACCCAGGGCACCATCTAAGTGCTTAGTTTCAATGAATTTTCATAATTCAGCATAATGCATAGTAAAAGCCATCTTTTTTTTAATTCACTCACTCATTCATTGATTCATTGGTACTATTCTTTGGATCCACAGTATTCCATATTCCAAGGGTGGAATAGATTCAAGAAAAAAACATTTTGTTTTGTGTAGGCTTTTATGTTTGTTTATGTATAGAGAAGGATAAGGGTAAAAGACTGCCTAATTTTTGGGTGAAGTATGATATTTTAATGATTGAATGAAAAAGAAAATTTTCTTTTTAATTTAGATCTTGGAGAGACAAATAAAAGTGAGTTATATATCAATCAGTCAATTGTTACTTAACTAGAATTTGGCTTTTTTTCAGAAAAAAAAATAATCCTTTCATATGAAACAACTTACAACTAATTTGTTTCTTAATATTCTTAGCATTGCTGAAATAAGACTACTTTTACCAGGCAACAGCAATAAATGAAAATTAATGGGTTTCAGCATATGGGTTGAGATTAAAAAATAATGTGGCATTCCACAAGACACATATTTAAATCAGCTATAATTTTGTAGTAGTCACATTTCATACTAGGCTAAACTTCCCCAAAATTGTAAGTAGCTCTTTTCTCACCTTTCAGACTACTCTAGACATTATTACAAAGGAAAAACTACTTTTCATAAGATCTGATTATTACCAACAACTAATGCATTCTTTGAAACTTTTATATCCTGCAAAATACTTATAACTATAATAATACCCACTTGTATAATTTTTTGGGTATGCATGTGCATATATATGTATATATGTATATACATTATATATCACTAAATTTCATTATTTTCAGTTAAGATGGAAAGATAGTGTGCTTCAATGGAAAGAACATTGATCTTGGATTCTTAGAATAATTGTTTCCTATACTGTCTCTATGCCATTGGCAAGGGTGCTCCTTGTAACAGAAATACATTTTCTCCTTCTTGATGCTTATTAGCACCTCTGGCTTCTTCTATGTTTCTATTCATACATCACCTCCTTTAGAAATTTCTTCATGATTCCACATTTTGTTAGTGTTTTTTCTCTCTATTCAAATAATCCTGAATATATTTCTGTTTATATATTATATCAATGCAAGAAAATAATGGCTCCCCAAAGGAGGGACACACACATTGACAGACCCTAGCTTAAAAAAAATCCTTCTTTAGAGGATCATAAATATAGAGCTAGAAAGAATCTAGCTTCCAAATAGTTCATTTTAGAGGTAAGAAAATTGAGATCAAGCTTCAGGGTTAGTAAATATAAAAATGCTAATGTAAAAACAGGATTTGGCTCTCTGACTCCAGGGTGAATACTTTTTCCAATGTAGCAGACTGTCTCTTTGGCATAACACAACCAAGAAGCACAACAGAGAAGTAAAGGAATGAACTGGGTCACAAACTAGCAATTTCTTTTAAAGGAAAGAAAAACAAAAATTCTCTGTTTGAGCTTTTGTTTTGTTTTATGCTTCTCTTTCATTTCCATCCAAGCTTGGCTCCAGGCACCACGTGCTTCACCTTAGAAGAGAGTTTCAGTGCTTTTGGGAGACTAGAAATTTTGTAGAGCAGGACTAATGGAGAAGCCCCAAAGAGGCAGGGTTTCTTTTGCTTGGGGGATGGGAGAGAAGCACATTACAGCCTCAGCAAAACATCTCAAGGAGAGGAAAATCTCCACTTGCAAAGCTTCATTCTTTAGAATGCTTATATCTCATTATTAGCTTACCTATATCTTGCCCTCTTTCCCCAGGTCCATCAAAATATGAGATCTCTTACTCAGGAAAATAACACTGGGCCATTAGCAGCCATTATCAGTTAGTACATTTTTTATGGTCAGGGAGCTTTCTTAGACTCCTCCCATGGGCTCAGATCACATCGCTATAAATTTCCTCCAAAGCCCCTTGTTCCTTTGTTACTTTCCTTGATCCTTTTGGCCTTTCACTCTCATATTCTTTCTCATTCCACAGTCTCCTTCCTCTCTTTCTTTTTGTCCCTCTTATGGCATATGCACCTTGACCCAAACCCTGAACATATGTGAGATACAAAAAGTTCACCAACTATGATCAACAGTAAATAAATCCCCTCACCCATATTAAGTTACAACAGTTTTATTTCCACCACCACCTCCTTCCATTTCTCCCTTCCCCCTCAATGTGAAAAGAATATGAACTCGACATTAGGCCAGTGAAAGCGGATGAATGGGGTTAGGTCAATATTGGATGTAACCCTAGCACTGTTTCTTGAAGAGGACCTAAAGGACAAAACTAAAAGTACTTTTTTCAAAGTTGGGAGGGTAGAGGGACACATTAATTATTAGCTTAAAGAACCAATGTTTAAGAATAATCAAATGAAAGCCAGGTTTTCATGTCACTCCCCATTTAGAACCTTTACTGACTTTTCTTCCCCTCCCCCTCCTCTTCTACTTCCTCTTTTCTTTCCTCTCCTCCAAAAGAAGGTAATATTTTTTTTCTTCTTCTTCTTTTACAGTTTGTCCTGTCAAGGTTTTCTTCAGAATGATGTCAGAGCCCTTCCCCTTCTGTGTCTGGAACCATTTTAATCAAGATAAAGTCTCCCTGGGATACTTGTCAAGGTCACCTAAAGCCACTGTTGTACTACCTGTACAACAAAAAGACCCAGCTTTCATGAAGAAGTTTTGAGTTGAAAAGAATGTTTCTATTCACTACATTTTTCCAACTTAAAAGGGGAGAATGTTAAAAGATCTGTTCTCACACTCAGAAGCATCAAACTTTACATATTTTGTTTCACCATAACCTGAGAAGACCAAACTATTCCTGGAGAAATCCTTTCATTCCATTTCAAGAATAACATCCTGGAACTGATTAAGGACCTGACCCAATCATAAAGCAGGTGCCTAACGTTTTCAGGAGGATTTTTTTTTCCACATGAGGTTATCTTCTACAGATAGGTAATATGGTTTTGTATTTATAACTTACAGATTAAAACTGATTTTAAAAGTAATAATTTAAAAAACTCATGGCAGCAAATGTTATATAACTTTCTGGTTGAACTTTCAAATGGAATATCTCTCACATACACACACCACATACACACATACATTCATAACTAACTACAGTGTGGTAGAATGGATTGAGTATTGGGTATAAAAGGGGGATTAGATGTGTGTATGTAGATAAATGACATAAATAGGGAGAGAGGCAGTGACAGAGACAGAGAGAGACAAAAGCAAAGAGAGACAGGAGCAAAGAGACAGACAAAGGGGGAAGCAAAGAGAGGGGGTAGAGACAGAGAGATAGAGGGAAGATAGAGTGAGAGAAGAGAAAAAGACAGAGAGAGGGAAGGAGAGAGAGGGAGAGAAAGAGAGAGAACAAGAGAAAGGAGAGAAAGAAAAAGGACAGAGAGAATGGAGAGAGAGACAGAGAAACAGAGGTAGAGAGGTGAGACAGAGAGGAAAGGGAAGTAGAGAGGGGAGAAAGAAAGAGAGAGAGAAAGAGAGAGAGGAATAGAAAGAGAGAGAGAGGAATTGAGAGATAGAAAAGAGAGAGAGAGAGAGAAAGAGAGGAAGAGAGAGACAGAGAAAGACAAAGACAGAGACAGAGATGGAGAGACAGAGAGACAGAGAAAGAGAGAGAGAGAAAGAGAGGAAGAGAGAGGGAGAGAGAGGAAGAGAGATGGCCAGAGGGGAGAGGGAGAGAGAGAATAGAAACATAGATAGTGTGTATCTGTACATGTGTTCAACAGCTGGAGTCAGACAGAATTATCTTTTTGAGTTCAAATCTGGCCTCAGACAATTCCTAGCAGTATGACCCTGGGCAAATCAACTCTATTTGCTTTGATTTTTGTCTATAAAATGAGGTGAAGAAGGGAATGGCTGGGGCAACTACAAGGTGTAGTTAATAGAGCACCAGCTCTGAACTCAGGAGAACCTAAATTAAAAATCAGCCTCATACTTCCTATTTGTGTGATCCTGGGCAAGTCACAACTCCAATTGCCTTGGGGGAGGGGTGGGTGTGGGAAAAGAAGGAAATGACCAATCATTCCAGTATCTTTGCTGAGAAAATCCCAAATGAGTTATAGAGTCCAATACATCTCAAATGAATGCATAATTACCAGATATATTTATTATTGATGGGTAATTATTTTCTCCCCTTTTTACTTCTTCTCCCCCTACAAATATAACAAGTATCAATACTGATAATGTCCCCAAAAGTCTCATTCTGCATCTTCTATCCTTGGCCTTTCTTGCAAGGAGCATTGTGGGTCAGCATCTGTTATCTAAAATTGTTTGACCCTTTCATTTTAAAATTGGGAAAAGTGATGGCTCCAGGAGTTAAGTGTCTTAACCAAAGTCCCAAAAGCCCAATGGGCTATAAAATAGGATTTGAGCCACAGATAAGGTTTGACTTCAGAACCAGAAGTTATGTTGTTTTTTCTCTACAGGAATTTAGGAGAAATAAGGAGTAATATTCACTACCTTAAAATATAGACATTATCCAATGTGGCCACACATGTCACTGATGGCAAGGAGCTCATCTTTTTGACAGGCTGGTTGTTTATTGTTATTTCCTAAGGGCAATCTGTCTCTATCTTTTGTTGTTGTTGTTGTTGTTGTTGTTGTAACAGTCTTTTTTGTTGTTGTTGGAACACTTTAGCCCTTCAACATCTAGCTGAGAATAGTTACACTAAAGGTGTCCTGTGGAGGGGAGAGGCTTGATAGGGGGCAATGATACAAAGCAATATCCCCACAATTTATTTTTATAATTGCATTATAGTCATTGTTTCTCAAAACATGACAAAAATTATCAAATATAAAAGTACGATCTCTTGTTTTGGGCCGTCTGGAGTCATAGATCTGAAACTGTGATTTCATTAGTCTAAGAAGCACCCAGTGAGTAAATGCTCTTTGACAATGAAGGTCAACAGCTGCTTTTCCACTTGGGAGTCTTGGAGTGTTGGCTGGAGTACTCAGAGTGGTGGCAAAGAAATGTAATGACCCTCTTGAAAATGGAAGTGCCAAAGGAGATCAGGCACAGAATGATGATACCTTCATAGATGCCGAGTGAATTCTGTGAATTTTTGATGATTATGAATCTCTGGTGAATATACAGTTTGAAATGCTATTTTTTCCTATAGTATCTTTCATGATACTATTATATCATAAAATACAGAATTTTGTTTCCAACATTTAAGTCTAAGTGAATATTCCCATTTCACTTAAAATTATAATGAAAAATAAAAATTCACCATATTAAAATGTATTTCCATTGACATGGTTCAGGGGTGGGGCAGGTATATTAAATATAAGCTCTTGTAAGCAAGACCTGTTTAATTTTTTTTTAATCCATACTATCATGTGCAATGCCTGGAATACAGTAGGTACTTAATAAATATTCATTGAAAACAAAACAGTTTTAAATTTTCCAAAGAAATCATGAACATGTTGGTTAAAATCTTATATTAGCTATTTCCTTTTGTAACCCTGGTCAAGTCACTTAAATTAATTGAGGCTTCATTTTCTCATCTATAAAATGGGAATAATAGCATTTGCATCCCTTATTTTATAAGACCATTGTGATAGCCAGATGACATCCTATATGTAAAGTCCTTTACATCCATAAAGGTTTTATAATCAGTTATCATATCTTTTGGGAAGAACAATAGCATAGTAGATGGCATGTTGAATTTGGAATCAGGAAGAAGTGAGTTCAACTTCTATCTCAGACTCTTGAAAGTTATATAACTTATAACAATTACCTTCATGTCAATGAGCTTTGGTTTCCTTAATAAAGCTGGTGTAAAAATAGCATCCCTTAAATGACACATCCCAAAAATATCCAGGAAAATCATATAAAATAATTTAAGCAAATCACTTTCTTTTAAAAATTAAATAGTCAAGCATAGTAACCCTAAATGTAATTTCTGATATTGGGGAATCCCAGGCTGATAGGGAGATATAGTTACAGTAGAACTAAGCCAATCACATGACCACACTAAATCTGGGGTCATGAGCTTCCAGGAGGCAGTGGAGGAATGAGGCTGCCTGAGGAAATACTAGTTTATATAGGTTCTACTTTATGCCAGACACTGTGCTTCGTGTTTTTATTTTGTTTTAACAAAACAATTTTCTCATTTATCTTCACAACATCCCTGCAAAGTAGGCACTATTATTTTCCCCCATTTTCTAACCAAGAAAACTAAAGCAAAAAGGGGTTTAATAACTTATTGAAGTTCACACAACTAGTAAGTATGTTCCTGATCCTAAGCCCAATGCTTTATCCAGTGAGTTGTTAACAACTTCTGAGAAGAGGAGAAATTGCTCAGGTTGGAGACCCAGCAGGTTAAATCTCCCTTGCAAATCAGTTTTGGGATTAGGCTCTTGAGTGGTCACTACACTTCCAGCTTTGATGGAGAAGGGAGAAACAGTCTCCAAAAAAATAGTGTTATGTAAACATGAATTATGAAGATGAATTTCCCTGTTTTCCAATACAGAAACTCCCTCCTCTGGTATCTAGAGATCTTGTAGAAGAGTAATTTGCATTTCTGCTTCCTTCTCCAAGCATATAGCAGCACCTTTTTTTCTCCCATCTTTCTTCTCCTCCACCTCAAATAAACTTGATTAGAATATAGAATGAGTGCCCTTTCAAAAAATGCAGTGGCAAAAAAAAAAAAGGCAAGTCTTTCAAGGAACCTGATTCCTTCTTGCCAACTCAGCTGTAAATCCCAGTTATATTTCTCCTGCTTTGCTAAAGTTCCATTTATTCAAATGTATTTATAAAGCAAACAGCAAAACCACCCACTGTCAGATGCTCCCACATATGCATACATAGACACTCTCAACAACCCATGCAGCACTGACAGGATGCACAGCTGTTATATTTTACGCTATTTGAAGCTCAATAATTAGCGCCTGTTAAAGAAAAATAATAATAATAAAAGGCGTTGTACTATCTTGCAACAAATTGCTGGGATCAGAATATCCAATTTATCAGGACCTGCAGAAAAAAGGAAGATTCCTGTTCTAATTTCATAAGATGTAGCTGTCACTATTACACTTGTCAGCACTGTGATATCAACAGAAGGCTTTTAGTATTTCTAACAGGGAGTGACATTTTACCTATTATCTCTAATAAGAGATAAGATAAAGTATAGTCTTTGACTTTCACCTTAAATTTTTAGGGTTTTTTCTACTTAATTATTGTTTAAAATGCCAATACTTAAATCTTCTCCTTAGCATTAAGACACCAGCCTCTTTCTATGTAGATGTTCACTCCAAGACCCCTAAAGCACTTTACAGGAAGTAATTCTCTAATGAGATCTCAGTGAAGCAAATATTGCCTCCCTGTTTTTCAGATGAAGGAATTACAGCACAAAACAGTTGATATCTCCAAAAGTAGAGGACCATGCTTCATTCTCTAGTCTCTGGTCCACACCAGAATTCCTAGTCCACTCTATAAATAAAGCTAAAAAGTATTTTTGAAATAATAAACTATCAGCAGTCTATGAGCCAGATTCTGTAGTTTTAACTTTGGTGAATTTGAACTGACAGCAGTGGGAATTCTTCATACACAAGAGTCAATTAAGATTATGAATCAGGCCCTGGGTAGGTGCACTCAGTGAAAATTCAAAAATACTTTGACACTTGAGATATGAATGGGCCAGAAAGGTCAAGGTTCTGCTGGCTTCAGTGTAGTCAATCCTCTCTGAACCCAACTAATACTGTATTCCTTTAGAAGCATCATTTTAACTCTCTCAGTTTTCCTCATAATTTCAAAATAAGTACCACAACGCTTCTGTCACTAACTTCATGGCTGATTAGCTAGCTAATGGACCATATTCCCATTTTATTTAATCCAAATAAAATATATGATAGCTTTAGTTTTGCTAGTCCAATTCTAGAGAATGCTAAATGGTGATTTTTTCCCTCCCAAATAAATCCATCTTTATGTTCCTACTCTGTTATCCCACACTACATAGAGACTATATTTACCCTGCAGCCCCTATCAAAATTGAATACCACTCAATTGAGTAGTGGGTATTCTATTTTTTCTCCAATGATTCTCATGTTGACAATCACTAGTACATTTGATGCTCAATTCAAGGATGACTCATCTTCATGCAGAAAAATTAATGCAATGTCCTTCTTCACCTGGAGACAATGTCATCTTAGTTTTGCCCACATTCTTTACTGAAGTCATGCCCCTGAAGCCACCAGTATGAATTATCACTAGTTACACAAATTTCCTATGCTTCTCAAAAATTAACATTGGATATCATGTGTACTGTGCTTTTGAGTAGGTGAATGGCTTCATCATGTACTGATGCCCTCCAGTCATGTAATCTCATAGTAACAGAGTTTATGTGTGGTTGATGATGTTATTTTTGCAGGTAAGCAATCTTTCTTTCAGGAATGGCTTTCTAAAAATTTTAATTCTATTTCTACACACAGAGGGATGTGGCTGTTTCAAAGACCTGAAAAAAAAAAATGTCCACCATTTTAATTTTGCATGAGATAACATGGCTTAGTAAGTAGTACTGGACTTCAAATCAAGAAGACCTAGGTTCAATTATCCCCTCAGAAGAATTTGAGCCTGAGTTCCTTATGAGAGGTTTGGAAACAGGGACTATTTGGAGGGCAAAGAGGGGAAATGGAGTCTTTCTTTAAATCCCCAGCACTTAGCTCAGTTCCTGAAACAAAGGAGATGCTTATTTTTTTTTTAATTCATCATTAAAAATGCAGAATTGACTGGACTGGGGATTTAAATATATTGAGAATTTAGTAGAAGTACTGTAGTGGTATAGTGGGAAGCCACTGATCTGCGATAAAACCTGAAATGTAGTCCCAATTCTGCCATTAAGGAGTTACATGATTTTGGGTAATACATTTTCCATTGTACCCTATTTTCCTATATTATCTCCCTACATTTATAATTTCTGTGGCCTTTCTATCATCAAGATTTTATGGTTGAGTTGAGCCCATAATATTTACTTGAATCAACATTCTTTATCATGTGTAATAAATTAATGAATGGATGTAACAAACTATTTGCAGAACACTGTGCTAAGGACTGGATATCTAAATAGACAAATATGATGATCTATTCTAATGAGAAAAGAATATGTCCATAAGAGTTTTCAGCTACAAGGAAAAAATAAATAAAAGTTCAATAATTCTTAGGATGTAATAGTGAAGCATAGAGTAATACATCTTTAATTTCAATTTCTATGTCTGATGTTGAATCATTTGATAGTATAAAGGTCTTTGATGTTAATAAAAACTTATTTTTTTTTTAGTGGGGAGATACTCTTTAATATTCTGTGACTGCTGAGGAGGCAGGGACTGTGGCACCTTGTAGAGCCCTTTGCCATGACATGTTTCTTCCCAAGAAAACTAATGTGTATTTTCTTCATTTCTTAGAATTTCTTCATTTTTTCCTCAAGTTTTTTGAGAACAAGGAGTATCTTCCTTATATTTTTATCCTTACTATTTAAAATAATACATAGTACACAGAGTGTGTAATTTTTTTTCTTCATTTAAAGTCACATGCTACCTATTGTCTCACTTTTTGAAATTCTTATGCTTCAGTTCAGATGACTGTCTGTGAGAATTGATCTGGAAACATCTCCTTTAACTTTTTGAAATATTTACCAATATTGTTCTCTTTCTCCATTATAGGATATTCTCTCTTTTCCAGATGTTTGTGATGTTGTTCTATTCTGATTCTCTTCTTATTTATGCAATTTTACCTTCTCAGTTATAGAAGTAAGAGCTGGTAGGACTCTTGGAGATTATATCATTTTTGTGGGTTTTTTTTTTTTAAATAAAGGGTACTGCATACATACCAAAATCAAGTGCCTTTTTGCAAATAATGAATTCCTACGCCCTTCTCTAAGAGTAGAGGTATGAAGAAGGGATTTACTTTTAGTAATTAATAACAATACAGGAAAAAAGGACAGGAGGAAGGAAGGCAGAAAAGAAGGAAGAAGGAAGAAAGGAAGGAAGAAAAAAAGGAAGGAAGAAAGGAAGGGAGGGAGAAAAGAATTATTGAGTAATTACTAGCTGCCAGGCATTGTGCTAAGGACAAGGGATACAATACAGTATGAAGAAAAATAGTCCCTGCTCTCAAGAAGTTTATAACATACAACAAAATGCTGAAAAATGGAGTAAAAGAGCACAAAGATACCTATTTTGAATTCCAAAATTCAGGGACTAGTCAGGGAGACAAATAAAGGCTGGTTTATAACCTTCTACAAAATGAAGACTTGAGGAGGAACTCACAAAGGAATAGAGAAAGCCTTGTAAAGGGACATTCCAAGCTGAGTCAGCCACAGAAATAGTTAGATGTAGGAGATAACTGATGTTAAGAATGGTTTCAGGAAAGAAAAAAATTCTCATGAATAATTTTAATGGAAATAAATTTTATTACTGCTTTTGGTAAAGAAATCAATATATTTCTTAGCAAATATGTCAACCTAGTCATTTATGCATTTAAAAAAATCAGGATAGTCTGAACATTTAAATATTCTTCCTAGGAGTATGAAATGACCTATTTTCAAAGTCACATTAAAAGAAATATATGAGGAGTGCTCTCTTTGGGGAATAATGATACAATAAAAAACCTCTGTATTTGTATAAAAGCTAATCCTCCCACAGAGGTACGTCTATTAAACACAAATCAGTGTAATAAAGAAAATGGAGTGATATTTGGGCCATACAAAAAGGATTTCCATTTAAGAAAAGTAGGGGAGTTAAGATTTTGTTATTTCTTATTAGTCTGGAAGAATGCTCCAAAAACGTTTTTCAAGGAATATATTTTCAGTTTAAAAATAAACTATTAAAGGGAAAGAAAAGGTAAAACATAAAGAGAACCACTCATTTAAGTCATATATATGTGAGCTATAAAGTATATGATTTTATAATAATGAAGTCATTTTAAAATTCCATTATCAAAAATCCTAATATAGTTTAGATCACAGAAATGTATTGTTCTTTCCCTACCCCTCACATAGCATTCTTTCATCATGGTCTATTCAGAATCATTACTTGGGATTATGCCAGGGCATAATCCAGGTTTTTTATACTAATGGAGTTCCAGAAATACTAAAGGGATGAATAAAAATGCAGGTATCTTGGAAAAGTCAATGCTTTTTTTAGTTGATGTATGGGAAGCACTCTTAAGTGCTCTACCTTTGTTACCTCTCTGAATTGTAGTCAATCAATTGTCAAAAATTTTATTAAACATTTATTATATGCCAAGAAGTAGGGTAAAAATAAAGGAAGTCTTTTTCCTCATGCAAGAAGTATTGTAAATATATGATCTTGTAAAATATATGGCACTAATACAGATGAAAGGCAACCTTATCTTATAGATAAAGGTGCTGACATTTAAAGGGAACAGGACTGAAAAGAGTACTCCTGCATAAGATGGGGTATGAACTGAGCTTTAAAGGAAGCCAGGGATACAAAGAAGCAGAGCTGAGGAAGGAAAATCTTCCATGTCTGTGGAACCACCAGTGTAAAGGTACTGAGATAGTATCATCTGTGAAGAGCAGCAAATACCCCAGTTTGACTGGATCCTAGAATATGTCAAGTATGGAGTGCATGGATGTTGGGAAGGCAACAAGGGACCAGACTGAGAAGATCTTTTGATGCCTTTGTATATTGCATCATGAAGGTAATAAGGAATACTGTGGTTTATTGAATAGGGAGGTGATAAGATCTAATCTGTTTTAAGAAAATTACTATATGCAAAAGATGAATAATAGAGGAGTTCAAAACAATAAGTTATATTTTAGATTTGTTGAATTTGACATCGAGTTTGCAATATCTGAGAATTTTGTAATAATGGATGACATGGCAGTGAGTAGGGAAATATATACATAAATAAAAACATATGTGTGAATGTATATGTGTATATGCATGTGTACATATATGCATATGCATTATAAGCCTTCATGTATACACACATAGATAATAGCTAGGTAGATAGAAATACTGAATCAAATCCAGATTTGTGGGTTTCAAAGTTTGGCAATAGTATTCCTATGTATTTTCCATGTAGGATCTCTTTGAAGTGGGGATTGGTGGAATTTTTCTATTTCTACTTTTCCCTCATATTCTATCACTCCAGGACAATTTTCTTTGATTATATCTTGCATTATTGTGACAAAATTCTTTTTTTTTTTTGGTCACAACTTTCAGGTAATCCAGTATTCTTATATTTTCTCTTCTTGATCCATTCTCCAGATATGTTGTTTTTTCTTAGAAGATGTTTCATATTCTGTTCCTTTTTTTCATTTCTTTAAATTTAGGTTATTCTTGGTCTCTTATAACTTCACTGGGTTTCACTTTCCAAATTCTAATTTTTAAAGAATTGTTTTCTTTCTCAAAACTTTGTATCTTCCTTTCTAGTTAGTTAATTTTCTTTTTATAATCTTGTTTTTCTTGGATGTTTATTTATTTATTTTTAATTTTTCCTCAAACTCTCATTTGATTTTTGAAGTCTTTTTTGAGTTCTTCAATAAATTCTTTCTGGGTAGGTAGTCATTTAATGTTATTCTTTGGGGTAGAAGGGATGTTCTTTCCTATTCCCCTAGTAAGTTTCTATGGTTTGCTTTTTTCTTCTTTGCCTGTTCTTTTTTTTTCTTTCTTTTTTTTCTTTTTTAATGAAAACTATAAGTGTAAGCATCTCTAGTCCCGGGGTGGGGAGGATGATGTCTTTGTCTTCAGTCAAATTCTCCCTTCTAACCTAGAATCCCAAATCAAAAGCTCTAACCTCCTACAAGTACCAGCAGCCAGCAGAATCCCTGACCAACTGCCTCTGCAGTCACCAGATATGCTGGTTTTCAGTGACCTGGAAGCACAGCTTCTCTGCAACACAGGTAGGCCTGATGTTTCTTTTCAGGAGAGGTTCCCTTAGTCTTCCAAAACTCAGGTCCTACTCTCAGTATCCATGCTGTCCAGAAGATAAAAGTTCCTGTGATTTGGGCTAATACTCCAATTGAACCCAGCTAACTTTAGAGTTCTCTGCTTAATGCTTCTGTTGAGCTAGCGTGGAATTGATCTGAAGGAATGGCCATCAATTGGGAATGACTTCATAAACTGTAGCACGTGATCCTGATTGAATATTATTGTTCTATGGGAAATGGTGATCAGTATCCTCACAGACAAACATGAAAGTCCTCCTTTATCTTAAGCAAAGTGAAATTTACTATTTACAAATAGCAATGTTGTGGGTTGATCAGCTGTGAATTAATTTGCTATTCTCAACAATATAATAATCTGAGACTATTCTGAAAAACATATGATGAAAAATCTCATCTCATCTAAGCTCAAAGAAAGAATTGATTGTATCTGAATCCATATTGAAACATTTTTATGTTTAATTCCCAATAATGTATTCCCAATACATTAAATGTCCTCATCTCCGTCACTTAGAATTCTTGGCTTCCTTCAATATTCAGTATTTCCTTTTGCTGAAACTCTTTTGGATCCTCTTGAGTGGATGAAAGTCATCCAATTTAAGGCTTTTCTTCTATCCATTCTCTATATTTCTTATATGTTCCATGGGTATGTTGTCCTCCCCTTTAGAATGTAAGTTCTTTGAAATAAGGGACTATTTTTGCTTTTCTTCACATCTTTGGTGTTTAATAGAGTTTAATTCTGCTACATAGTAATATCTTGATAAATATATGTTGATTGACTTATTAGCTAAGATATTAATAAGTGACAATGAAAATATGTAATTATTTTCATGGAACATTTTCAGTTTAAAAAGGAAATTCAATTATCCAACAGAAAAAAAAATAATTAATCAATATAGTGTTTTTAAGCATTGCGGTGTGTTCTTTGGATGAAAATTTGAAGGAATGATTGGGGGAAGAAAGGAGAGGAGAGAGAATGGCAATCTTTCTAGTGCCCTCCAAATAATAGTAATCAGGTAGCTCTACAAATCATCTCTGTCTATCTCATCTTACCACTGCGCATATATTTTCTCATTTTTTTCCCTATTCCTAACATTCCAAAGATAAAATCCTACAAGAAAAAAATAATTCAAATATTCTAGAGTTATCATTTGAATTGTACAGCTTTATCCACTGCTACAATAAAAAATTTCAGGTCCTAGAATAATACATATTGGCAATCAAAAGAAATAGGCCTGCAGCCAAGAATATTATATCCAGTAAAACAAACCACAATTTTGGATGGGTGGACATTTAGCAGGCTTGCAGATTTTCAGGACTTTATCTCAACGAAACCAAAACTTGATATAAAATTTAATATGCAAGTCAACATCAAAGATTTATTTTAAGGACTCAATAAGGACAAACTGTGTATATGTGTGTTTTTTTTTTTAACATGGAAATATATACCATATGCTTAAAATAAGCAAAACTGGTCTAAGAAAAAGGAAAAATTGTCATTATGCTATATAAATGAGGTGCAAAGGTATAATCATATATACATATATAGTCATATATATGTATATATGTATGTACACACATGTGTGTGTGTATACATCATGAAGCTTATAGTATCCTCCAAAATATATAAAGAAATATGGAAAAGGGAATAGGATAGGGTAAGATGTGGCAGAGTATGTAGATTTATAGTAGTGGGACAAGATATGTAGATTAATGAGAACAAAAGGTATAGAGGGAGGAAAAAAGTGGCATAGAATAAGGTGGGGTACAGAAGGGTGTTTAGATTTATAGGAGTGAGATAAGATGGGTAGTTTAATGGGAATTGGATAAAGAGAAAAGGAGGGGGAGGGAGATAAGGCAAGTATTCCTGGGTGGGGAAGGTTAAGTAATAGAAAGGCAATTAAGGAGTAGGATTAAATTGGAAGAGTTAGTTGGTTTAGGAAATAAGATATGTACACAAACACTTCTACAAGGATAAGGAGTACAATGTGATAGAAAAAAAAAAGTAGGGCTAGTAATCTTTGATGTAAGAGGAAGTTAAACTTAAAAAATCAATCAAGAGAGAAATTTACATTATATGTCAGACATTAATATTGCTTTAGATCTATGTTTATATATGTTTAAATTTATATGTGTATTATGCTTATATGCATGCAGATGTATGTATGTGTGTGTATATATATATATATATAAATATATGTGTATGTGTGTGTGTGTATTTGCACACTTAACTGTAACCTGCTTACAGGAGCTGGGGTGGGGGGGAGTTGAAAGGGTAAAATAAAGAATAAAATAAAAAGTACACATCAGAGAACAAAAGAATAACCTGCAAAGAAGCAAAGAAATGATGGACAGTCTCTTTTATTATATATCTTTTATTATTATAATATTATTTTATTACATATCTCTTTTATTATTATAAATTATACCATAATTTATAATATCTTTTATTATTATAGTATATGCTTTCTTGAAATGGAAATTTATTATTACATATTTTGAATCCTCCCTGATGTTCTGCTGGGCACATGACAATGTTTTGTTTTGTTTTGTTTATTTTCCTTTTCTGTCTTTCTTTTTCTATTTATTTTTTGCTATTTTGTATTTAATTTTAAATACATCTTTTTTAAAGCTTAAAATACATTAGGAACATTATTTAGTCAACATGGTAAAAATGGAATGTAATGCAATAAAACTATAATAAAAGAAGGAAAACCAATTACAAAAACATTAAATTTTTCTAGGAGAGGCAAAATAAACTGAAATAAGGTGGTTGCAGAAGAAGTGAAAAGAGAAGTATGCAAGACAAATATAAGAAATATTGCCAAAGTTAAGTATATGGAAAGTGGAAACTAATTAGATATGAAAATAGATAGGGGGAGAAGAAATTCGAAGATGATTCTAAAATTATGTACTTGAATAACTAGGATGAGAGTTGTACCATCAACCCAAATAAAAAATTTATAGAGAGAATTGTTTTTTTGCTGAAATGATGCATTTCGTTTTGTTTAAGTTAGCTTGAATTGCTAATGAAGCACCCAGAACAAGCAGAAGAGATATTCAGCAGGGAGTAGTATGGGGAAGAAACTCTGAGTAGGAATTGGGGTGAGCATATAGATTTGGGGATTTTCCATATAGTAATATTTCAGAGAAAATATTAAATTGGATAACCAATAAAAATGTTCATGGAAGAGAGAAGAGGAGATTATGGAGGCAGGGAAGAATAAGGGGAATACAGATAAGAATAAATAAAGGAGGACCAAAGGAGGGAACATAGAGAAGAGAGGAGGAGAGATAGGAAGTGAGGATGAAAGAAGTAGAGAGAATAAGATGGAAGAGGATAGGAGAAAAGTAGACAGGAGAAGAGAAAACCTTAGGTAAAACTTAGATTTAAAAGAGAAGTTTAATGAGTAAGTACCTGAGTTCAAATCCAGCTTCAGACATTTAACTTACCAGTTATGTGACTCTAGGTAACTTCACTTAACCAAGCGCAAACCTACTGCAAAAAAAAATAAAATAAGTAAAATAAAATAAAATCCCAAACAAAGCAAAATAAACAAACAAATAAAAAAAATTTAACAGAAACATAGAATAGAAATAGAAGAATAAGTATGAAAGCTGTTGTTGTTTTTCCCTCACAAAAGCCAGTGGAAAAGTAATTATAAGTAATAAAATAATATACAATTTAAAATACCACAAAGAATTCAAAGATATTGAAAACAAAACAAAAAAGGACATTGTGTCTAGGGACAAAAAGATCATTATTGCCATCACAGTAGCAGGGACAAAAGCCATTTTGCAAGATTTTGGGGAATGAGTTCTTGGCAAGAAAGTAGAAATGGTAAGTGTAGCCAGCTTAGTGTTTCTAGGAATTTTGCCATGAGAGTGAAGAAAAAGGTTGGATGAAAGCTTGAATGGACAGTGGGGTCAGGGAAGGTGCTTTTCAAGTAGAGACCTTGCCATGTTTGCAGGTGAGAAGAAACAATATTGAGAGTAAAATTAAATAGGCATGAAAGAAGTAGTAGACTGGATGGAGCTGATAGGTTAACTATGGCAAACATGTGCAATTTTTTTTAAGATTGAAAATAAGAAGCAAAAGATGGGCAAGGACACTGAAAGTCCAAAGCAATAGAAAAGGTAAATTAATTCCATTTGCATCAGATAGATTGGCTTGTCTTAGGGAGTGAAAATAAGAAGAGTATGGGAATGAGCATAAGTGAAAGAAAAAGAAAAATTAAGGGACTGAGGGGATGAGTGAAAGTTTGGAGTAGCATAGCTAGCAATAGAGAGCACTATAATAAATGTGAAATTCTCAGGAGAAAAGTTGGGTAGAAGATCTTAAAAAAAAAAAATCTTCAATAAGCAGAAAGATCTGACTCTAGAACTAGATGTTTCAACAAGAAATTTAAAAATCCAAATGAAAATACCTGAAGTGCACATAAAAGTTCCTTTAAGATCTTTCAGGAAAACTCAACTTTAATGTGGGGAATTGAAATTTAATTTTCTATTTAAAAATAAAAGAGAATTTTGCCCATTGGATAAAATATAAACAGGGAAACCTGGGTACAAATTAGCTTTCTACAATTGCTAGTTGTGTGGTTTGAGCAAGTCATTGAAATTTTATATCTTAGGCATGTTTAAAATTTATCAACTGAGTCCTGGACCTTCAATTGGGAGAAATACTCTATATTATAAAAATCACAAATCCTTTTAACATTCTCACATTAAAAATGAAAGTAGCAGAGATCATGAATTTAATTATTTGTCTTGAAACTTGCTATAAAATTCAACCAAGTAAACTGGCAAATCTAGGGACTGATCCAAATCTTGGGCCTGAAAAACTGAAATTAAAGGTGTCATTATATGTTTAGAATTGATAATCTCATTGGAGATGCTAACTGCAAATCATGGATAATTTGTACATCTTTACAATTTTTACTTAATTTAATTAATTTGATTCAAATTAAAAATTTGAAAATAGCAAATCAATCTATACATTTTCTTTTTTTACTTTTTAAATGCTTATTTTTTTCTTGTTTTTTATGTGTATATGCATTTCTTTCTTTTTTTTCTTTAATTAAAGCTTTTTAATTGCAAAACATATGTATGGGCAATTCACCAACAATGACCCTTACAAAGCTTTCTGTTACAAATTTTTCCCCTAGTTCCCACCCCTCCCCTAGATGGCAGGAAGTCCACGACATGTTAATTATGTTAAAATACTTGACAAATTGAATATATGTATACATATTTCCACACTTATCTTGCTGTGCAAGAAAAATTGTGTCTACAAGAAAAAAAAAATCTGAGAAAGAAAACACAATGCAACCAAACATCAATAAAGAGGATGAAAATGTTATGTTGTGGTCCACATTTCATATCCCTCTCTCTGGGTGTATATGACCTTCTTCACTGACCAATTGGAACTGGTTTGAAACATTTCATTGTTGAAAAGAGCTATGGCCATCAGAATTGATCATCATATAGTCTTGTTAATCTATACATTTTCATTTAGTATATATTTATTAAGTGATTAATATGGGCTAAAAATCTGAGGCTATGGAGACAAAAAACACCATCCTTGTCTTCAAAATTTTCACATTTCAGTGATTGAGACATTATGCAAATAACTAGGTATAGATAAGATATATGCTATGTAAATTCAAATAATTTTTGTAGGAAAGAACTAGCACTAGTTGCAGGGGATGAGCAACAAAAGATCAATAGAAGGTAAAATTTGAACTGACTTTTGAAGGAAGCTAGAAGCTAGGAATTAGAAGTGAAACAGAGCTTTCCAGGTAGGAGACATTAACCAGTACACATGCACATAGTTGAGAGATGTTGAGAGTGTCCTGTGTGACAAATAGCAAGAAAATCTGTGTGGCCAGATTATACAATTTATGAATGTAAGACTGCAAAGATATAAAAGGATTGCTTTGTGAAGGCCTTTGCCTTTTTATATTTGATTTTGAAGGCAACCAGAAAAAATTAATAATTTATTTAGTAGGCAAATGTCATTAAAGGACCTGGACTTTAGGAAAATAACTTTGAAACAGCTGAGTGAAGAATGGATTGGAATAGGGCCTTGAAGTAGAAAGACAAAGCATAAGCTTTTGAAATAGTCCAAGGGAGAAATGATGGGGGCTTACACAAAGATGGTGGCTATGTGACTGGAGATAGGTAATAAATATACAAAGATAGAAGGCATACTGGAGATATCATGGAATTAAAAACAAATCCCACCACCTGAAAAAAAAAGATTTGACAATTGATTGGAGATGTAAGACACAAATTTAAGTGAAGAATAAAAGATAACATTGGATTTGCAAAGTCATGATACTACTAGAAAAACAGTGGTGCATTAGGCAGTTATAGGAAAGTTCGGAAGAATAGAAAGTTTGAAGGAAAATTAATGAATTCTGCTTTTCATACATATACTTTGAGGGGCCTATGAAATGTCCAATTTGGAATATCTAAGAATTAATAGGTGATGCTAGATCACAGCTCAGGAAAACAATAAATTCCTTTTTTATTCATTTCTTAGTCCCCTTTTTAGGGTTTTGTACAAAAGAAGGTGCCCACTATGTTGACTAGACCCCTATGGTGCTTTTAACAAAATATAAATGAGATTTATACAGTATGATCAGGCATTCATGATTTGAGATCTGCAAGACTGGAAGAAACAGTCACATCAGTGTGAACATACAGCCACTGGAATACAGGCAAGTATCTTCTCCCACCAATAGGTAATAATATGCCTGAGTGACTATTTTGACTTTCTATGATTTGGTGAAAAAAACAACAACAACATATACATGCCTTGATAAGCATTTATAACAGTCTTGTTTATAACTCCCATATTAATGTGCAAATTAAATTGATAAATTATTTTAAAAATTAATATTGATGTAGAATCAAGCTGATAAGAAAACACTTTCAGTTTCATCAAATAATACATAGAAAGTTGTTATCAATTGATTTCAAGTCATTTCCAGCATTTTGTGACCACATTTGGGGATTTTTTTGTACAGATACTGGAATAATTTGTTATGTCCTTCTCCAACTTATTTCACAAGTGAGGAACCAAAGCAAACAGGATTACATGACTTGTCCAGGGCCACATGGTAAAAAATGTCTTGGGCCAGATTTGAACATAGAGAAAGTATTTTATATTCAAGTTCATACAATAATAGAATGTTGAACCTGAAAAGCACCTAAATGTTTTCTGTTCTTAATCTTTCATTTCATTTTATATTATTTAATTTTATTGATACTTTTAAAAATGCATCCAATTCTAAATATGTGTCTTATTCCCTATGCAAAGAGCATCCTGAATAACACAGATTAAAAAGAAATAAAACGGTAGTTCAGCAAATCTGGCCAATTTATTGAGCATATAAATACATAGTTGTCCATCTTTACACTGAATCTCTCAATTGTTCTGAGATATCTGGTATGTAGTAGTATTCTTTTAAGCTTATTTATTTGCCTGGGGCCCACATAACTTGCCCAAGATAACATAATTAATTATTGGCAGAAATGACCCTAACACTCACTCTGACTATTTCCCATTTCAAACCAATACATTGTCTCTTCCTCCATATTGAGTGATCAATGATTATTTTGGAAGAGCAGACATAACTCTACTTCCGAGAAATATTTGTGAGTAAAGAAAAAAAAATCCTCTTGGATAATTAAATTCGAGACTTTTCTCCCCTTTTTGCTGGTTAAATAGCATAAGAAAAAGTTGAAAACAGGTTGTCAAAATTCAGCAATATACCAGAACTCAAAGTCACTCTATTGACTTGCTGACATTATTACAATGGGAACTTTCAATTACCCCTAGCCTGATGTCATCAATAGTAAAGACCCATGTAGCATGAAAGAGATAACATTGTGTAAGCATTTCTTTAAGTGAAAATACTATTTATGCTCAGTAAACTTTGAGTTATCACAGGTAAAATGTGGGAAAATCAGAGAAAAAAGGGGGAGAAAGTGATTTCTATCTATTTTGTCCCATAAGCAGAAGTGCCAGGACAAATCATCGAGTCTTGGGGTGAATTTTCTAGTTACAGTAGATGAAGCATCTCATAGGCTGTTTTGACGGATTGTTATCATGAATAGTCCTGAGTGTGATGAATATGCCTGTCCTATTGATGACAGAGTGGAAAAGGAGCTACTAAAATTCAGTGGATGTGAATCCATTAGAATCAGTTAGGGGAGCACGTTAGTAAAGATTTCTTACAAAAGACTGAGATAGGTTTCAGGGGAAAAAGTACCAGGAGCAGATATGTCACTATTCCAACTGAGATCTTATAGATCAAAGTTCTAGAGAAGAATAGAACTAAACAGGGGTGGTTTCTAAATCAAATTAGTACGACTGACATCCCCATGCCAAGAATATCCATATGTGTGATTGCATATGTGTTTATAGATATATGTATGTGCTTATACATATATATGCATATTCATATTACACACACACATATATATATATAAAGAGAGAGATGCGAGTGTACATACATGCACACACACACATATACATACACACAGCTGGGGAATGTTTCTCATAAAGAGCAAACAGTAAAAAAAATAGTAAATATTCTAGGATGAATTTTTTTATTTTATTTTAGGTTTTGTGAGATGTCAGGTTTAAAAAAAAAGAGGGGGTCATTCTCTGGTCTATTAACAGATGTGTCTAACATTTGGTTTCTAGAGCCAGGTTTTTATATGACACAAAATGAAAATATATTATTTTATGACAGTAAATCTCTCATCACCATTAAAATCTAATAAAACTGTTAGATGAGAAAGAGAGAAATTTTGAAAAGTTGTGTGAATCTGTCATATATCTTAAGAATTAGTATCTGAGAACTGTGTTCTTGGTTAAATTGACATTAAAAATCTTTGTTGGGGGTAAAATGTGTTCTTCTTGACTATTTTCAAAACAGAAGAAATTGCAATGCTTATTTTTTTGGATCAAAGAAAATGTTCCTTATCTGTAATCTATCAGAAGATAGTGACAACAGAGGCTTTGTTCTTTTGCCACTAAGCAGTAATGTTTTCTATTGATTAGACACTAGCCCTAGCAGGTGGACTAAAAGCAGATCAAGTAATCCTTTTCAATGCTACCTCCAGAAATTTCAATGCTCTTTTAAAGGGATTTGCCTTCAGATTCTTGGAAAGTATAGTGGTTAGAACTTTTTATTTTTATTTTTTAGTAGAGGAAAGAAATCTGGATTTGTAAATAGGGGACTTGAAGTACTTGAAATCAGTTTCAAAACTAAAGTGTATATCACTCCAGTGCAAATCATTACCTCTCTGAATCGCAATGTTCTCATCTGTAGAATAAAGTCAATAATAATGATAATACCAAGAGTGGTGATCATAGTTGTAATAGTAATAGAAGAAGAAAGAAATAGTAGTAGTAATAGTAGTGACAGCAGCTACTATTGCAATAGTAACAATAATATTAGTTAGAATTAATATAGTTCCTTAAAGTTTTTTATTCAGATTAATTTAAGAGAGAGATTATATACATTGATAATACCATAAGGATACACCTGTTTTTGATTCCCCTTATTATTATAAATTCATTTGCATATAAATCTGTTTCTCCTAATCACTAGGATTATGTCCATTATGTATATGTATATAAAACTATTTATGCATATATATACATATTTCACATGTGCAATTTATTTTCTCTTCCTTCCCCTCCTGTTTATCATTATGTTCATATACTATATGTATTATATATATGTCAATTAATTACAGTGATGATGAGAAATAAAAGCAGAAGTTGGAGGAAGAGGGTCATTATGATCATATTAACTGAGCTCATTTAGTTTCCTAAGTACACTAGCCATATGAAGCATGGCATCAGCTCTCCTGAATCTACTTCAATTCTATGTTAGTCAAATGGACAGATTCTATAACCCAAAACATTATTATGCGGTTTTGTTTGCATTTATATATTCTACTCACTGTGTAGATTGTGATTGAAGTGAATGCACTTCAATCTGTTCCTCAATTGATTATATTATGATGATTAGACATCACCATTGACATATAACTGTTCCCCTTAATGTTTTACAATTTACAAAATATTTTCTTTACAATAAATAACCTTATTAAATAGATAGTGCAAGTAATTTTTTTTTCAGACAAGGGATTTGATACTCAGAAAAGTAACTTGACAGCATTCCTTTTTTGGGGGATAAGTGAGAAATTAGTTCAGTTCTTTTAACTCTGAGCTTAGTGTTCCTAAGACATAAGAAGATTCCCCAGACAGTTCATATGTGAGGTATTAATTTCTTTTCAACTGAATAACATGTGAAAATATAATTCCTGCCTTTCATTCCCCATTGTAAGGAGTTCACTTGTACAACAGTATTTGTACAAATCTAAATATGCTATTCAAGGTACACATTTGTACAGTTTCCTCTGCTTTTTTGTCAATACAAAAGGCGTAAGGATAGTTCTGTAGTTTAAGGCTTACAGAAAGAAGGAAGTGAGGGAGGAACGAAGGAAAGAAGGATGATTGATATAGATGATATTGAAAAGAGTAAGGAGGAGACTGCAAAAGCTGATACCTGATAACCTTATTTTTTTCCAGTAAAGAGGCAAGGTTATTTACTGAGAAGAAAGTGAATGTTGACTTAAAGAAATTGGAAAGAAAGTATGTGGCCATTTTGGAAAGTATATCAGAGTGCTAGCAAAAGATGATAATATTTTTTGAAAGATTGATGAGCCACATAAAGAGAAAGGTCTAAATTAGATGAAATCTACAGTGTGCAAAAGGAAGTTTTCTCCCCAATAGTTCTCAAAACTGGAAGCACAGGTTGAAAAAAATTATTATATGAGTGAGCTACAAATGAAAATTTAGGTTTCAACTTTAATCAGAAAGGAAGTTTAGTTGCTAATCCATTAAAAAGTTCCCTTTTTACTTGATGATATTAACATCATAGTGCATTCTGTACACCTGTCAGTGATTGTGCATCTGATAGAAAAACAAAAACAAACAAACAAACAAAAAAGAATACATTAAAAATTCACTGATGTGACATCAGTGAAAGGACAAGTCTTTTTTGGGACATTATAATTCTTTCCATTTAAATTGAAGCGTATTTGACCAATGGATCACCAAATCTCATAGTTAAGGCAATTTAGCATTTTTAACTTAGTGGTTCTCATTTAATGGTTTGTAAAACCTTTGGGGAATCATGACAATGGTTCAAAATTTCTTTTAATGGCACATTAAAAAGTTAACAATTTAAAAAATATGATGAGTATTATTTCAAATTACTCTGGGAGCTCAAAGTTAAAAATCACTTATCTATTTCAGTTCTCTAATTTTGTGAACAAAAAAATCAAGAATTAGATAGATGCAAATCAAGTTAATAACAAAGAAAAGACCAGAATAGTATTTGCTAGTTCCAGTATTTGATTGAATTTGTGTATTAAAGTGGTATTTTTTGTCTTAGTAAGCAGAAAAGATCTCTCTTTTCCCTTTTTTGCATAATACAAAGCCTAGAGATATTTGATAAGTTATAATAATCATTTAGATCTCTCTATTTATAAGAATTCTGAATTATAAGGTTCTATATGCTGAACACTTTATAATACATTACAATCAGGGAACTATGAAGAAGTAGTGGAAAGCATGTAATCAGATACCAGATATGTATGTCCAAAATAGAATTCTGGATTAGTGCACTCAAAAAAAAAAAAAAAAAAAAAAAAAAAAAAAAAGAAGCAATGGATGCCTAATAAAGAGATTCTTTATTAGGGATCTACTGGGAATTTTCTTATATCAAGAAAATGAGAGGAAGGTCCTCAGTATATTGGGTTTTCCATGAGGATCAACTTACTGGAGAACATGGACAATTCACTCAATGTAGGCAGACATAGATAGTTTTCAATAAAATTGTTTGAAAGAATGCTAAAGCCAATGATATCACCAATCTAATTGGGGGTTCTTATATTAGTTGGCTTAGATTCAAATCATTTTTAACTTTTTTAAGGTAAAATAAAATCTATCCTCCTCTTAAACTAAATGTTTTACATGGAAACCAAGAATCCATTTAGGGACAAAAGAGACAAACTCTAATGGTTCCAAGGGAAAATATGCATGGAAACCTGAACCAAACAAAAATATGAATGTTACCCTCTTCTAAAAAATCAGTTACAAGAACTAACTATGTGCCAAGCTTAGTGCTAAGTTTGAGGATACAAAGGAAGGTTCAAAACATAGTTACATACCTTAAGGATTTCACATTCTAATGGAAAATTATAAATAAATATGAAAATACAAGATAAATAGAAAGATGGAAGATAGTTTCAGGGGAAGGACATTAGCTTACAAAAGGAATGATCAGAGGGGAAGAAGATCACAAAAGCAGGAGGATGTGAGGAGAGATATCAAAAGTGACCACAGTCCTTAGTGTATAGGAATTAGTGGTGGAGACAGGTAGAACACCACTATGATTCCATTTCCTACATAAAACATTTTCCTTTTCCATGGATTGGTGTTCTCTCTTTTTTCAATTCAATTACCTTGTACTTATTTGCCTGTTTGTAAAGAGAATTCACGAACACTTTCAAAAATTTAATAATTATGTTTTAATATAGTTGCTTATGTTTGCAATCTTATGTATTTTATGAATTTAAAAACTATTCTAAAAGGTCTACACTACATAGTCTACACTACACTGCCTCAGGAATCCATAGTAAAAAAACAGCTAAAAGCCTCTGCTCACCTAGAATATAAGCTCCTTGAGAAGGGGGACTCCTTTGTTAACATTTCAGCACCTCCAAAGCTTTGCATATAGTAGATCCTTGGATCTTTTTATTAAACTAAATTATATTAATAAATGTTTTTAGAAGAGTATGAAAATTCTTTGGCAAAAGTAGTAAAATTTTGTTAAGTGTTTTCTCACAATTTTCCCACATACATTGGCAATGTAAGAATAACATGCTGGCAAATCCAGAATTAGAATGCAAGAGTCTCTTGAAAGCAGACATTATTGATCAGTATACTTATGGTTTTTGAAAATAGCTATAATTAGTTAATAGTCTTTTTTTCAAAGTTAAAGCAAATTTTAAATGCCACATCATGATTCCTCTTCTTCATGAATTTAGGTAAAGAAGATTTCTCTTTGAAACACTGATTATAATATTACCAAAGCAAGCTGGGGAAAGAATGTTTATAATAAACAATGCATTGCTTCTTTTCTAGGCCTGAGGCATGTAATTTGTAGCATTCCTTAAGGTTCCTTTCTGTTCAAAGAATGGAGATCACTAACCTGCTCTGAGAATATCAGATCATCTCTCACACTTTGAAGTAAATTTGTTTGTTGTTCCATTCTTGATATTATCCAGTAACAGGAATTTACAGGGGAGGGAACTCATCAGTTATAATTAACACTGAGACCAAAAAAATCTTATAAAATGGACATGAATCATCCCTGAAGGAATAACAAGGGTAAGGTGCAAGCCAAAAGCAATTGGAATACAGAGAGAAGGGGGGAGAGGAAAAAAGAAACAAACGAAAAAATGTTATTTTTAAAGTTCTTCCTTAAGTGAAGGGGATAAAACAAAACTTAAAACATCTGTTGCATTTGTGAGCTTCAGTTTCATTTGGACAAGAAGGTAGCAATACCTCATTATTCAGATCAATCATTTCTTTTTCATTTGAAGTGAACTTTACTTGTCTTTAAATTACATATAGTAATTTATTTTCCCCAGGAACATGTAAAATAATTTTAACATTTGCTTTTTTATAATCTTTGAGTTACAAATTTTCTACCTCTCTGCCTCCCCACCTATCCCCCATTTGCTCTTCCCTGCAATTGAATAAGGAAACTATTCTATATTGGTTATATTTGGGTAGTCAATGCAAAACTTTTCCATAATAGTAATATTGTGAAACAAAACATAGACCAAACCCCCCCAAAAAACCAAAAACAGCTCATGAAAAATCAATTTTTAAAAAGTATGCTTTAATCTATATTCAAATGCCATCACTTCCTGCTTTGGGAATGTATAGCCTTTTTTTCATCATAGATCTTTAAGAGTTTTATTTAATCATTATATTGCTGAGAAAAGCTAAGATATTCAAAGTCGATCATCTTAGAAAATTACTATTACTTTGTACACAGTACATATCACTTTGTATCAGCTCATTGAAGTCTTTCTAGGTTTTCCTGAGAGAATCTTGTTTATCATTTTTATAGTACAATAGTATTCCATCATAATCATATAGCACAATTTGTTTAGCCATTCCCCAATTAATGGACATTCACTCAATTTTTAATTCTTTGTCTCCAGAAAAGAACTGTTATAAATATTTTTGTAGATATCGGTCATTTCCCTTTTTGTTTTATTTTTTTTAGCATACAGACCTAATAGTGATATTTCTAGGTCAAAAGTTATACATCATTATATAACCCTTTGGGCATAATTCCAAATTGATTTACAGAATGATTGAATCATTTCCCAACTTCAAAAATAATGCATTAATGTCTCATTTTTCTCATATTCCCTTCATGATTTATCATTTTTCTTTTCCCCAATTAATGGGGTCAAAAACAATTTTTCATATGATTATATATATTATATTATACATATTACTACATGTAAAAACTATTCATATTTCTGTTTTCAATTGGGGAATACCTCTTATTTTTATAAATTTTGCTCAGTTTTCTATATGCTTGAGAAATGAGGCCTTTATAGAGAAACTTGCTTCAAAATTATTTCAGCTATTATTGTTAACTATATTGTCCTTCACTCTCTCTCTGCTCCTGTTTATTCTATTTTCTTTCTCCTTTGACCCTGTTCTTCCTTAAAAATGTTTTAGTACCATTTCCCACAGTTTTTCCTCCTTTTTTTCTCCCATCCATCCAACCTCTTCTCTTCTCCTTTTTTCCTCCCACTTTCCTATAAGGCAATGGATTTCCATACCCAATTGAATGTCTATGTTATTGCCTCTTTGAGCCAGTTCTAATGAGAGTAAGGTTCACTCACTCACTCTGAACTTTCCCTAGTTCCATTCCAGTATAAAGGTTTTATTCTTGCCCCTCTTATGTGAGATAATTTATTCTATTCTACTTCTCCTTCTTCCTTTCTTCCAGTACATTACTTTCTCACTCCTTAATTGATATAATACCTTCATATTCAACTCATACCTGTGCCCCCTTTGTATATGAGTGTCCTTCTAATTGTCCTAATAATGAAAATGTTCTTATAAGTTATAGGTCTTGTCACCCCATGAAGGAATATAAATAATTAACCTTATTAAATGCCTTATGATTTCTTTTTCCTATTGACTTGTTTATGCTTTTCTTGAATTTTGTATTTGCAAGTGAAATTTTCAATTTATTTTTGCTGTTTTCATCAAGGATGCTTGAAAATCCTCTATTTCATTGAATATCATTTTTTCCCCTGAAAGATTATACTCAGTTTTTCTGGGTAGGGGATTCCTTGTTGTAATCCTAGCCCCTTTGCCTTCCAAAATATCACATTCCAAACCTTCGTATTTTTTAATGTATAAGCTGCTAAATTTTTGTTATCCTGAATATGGCTACATAATACTTGAACTGATATTTTTTTGACTGCTTGCAATATTTTCTCCTATACCTAAAAAATCTAGAATTTTGCTATAATTTTCCTGGGAGTCTTTATTTTGGAATCTCTTTCAGAAGGCAATCACTTGACTCTTTCAAATTCTGTTTTATTTTCTGGTGCTAGAATATCAGGGCAATTTTCCTTGATAATTTCTGGAAAGATTTTTTTGAACATTGATTTCAGTTAGTTCAATAATTTTTAAATTATCTCTCTTGAATTGATTTTTCAGGTCAGTTGTTTTTTGAATGAAATATTTCATATTGTCTTCTGAATATTGATCACAGCATAGTGTTATCGTCTTTTAATGTTTTTTGAGTTTTTCTCTCTTTTTTTTCCTTTTCAATCTGATTTTTCTTGAATAACATTATAAATGTGGAAATATGTTTAGAAGAATTGTGCATGTTTAAACTATATTAGATTATTTGTAGGAGAGGAAAAAGTGCAGAGGGGGAGAGAAAAATTTGGAACACAAGGTTTTGCAAGGATGAATGTTGAAAACTATCTTTGAATCTATTTTGAAAAATAAAAAGCTATTTTTAAAATGATTATCATGATTAGAAAGTCTAATTTCATAGATTAAACACTTTTACTCAAGGCATTTCCAGAGAAAATGAAAAGTAATATAGTCTTTGTCTAATTTAGATTCACTATCCAATTAACCTATACTGGGACTTCAAATTTTGATTTTGGAAATTAATTTACTAGTGTACATACTTTTTATATATTGTTTTATTTGTCCTTTTAATGTCTCATTTCTATGGGGAAAGAATGCATAATTTCTTAGTAATGAATCACATTAGGGACAACATTTGACCTAAGTGAACCTCAAAGAAACTCATTATCAATATTTGAGTGCAGATTTTGGCCCTTTCTTGTTAATGTGACATCATGGTCAGATATTCATAGAACAATGAGACATAGACAATAATTTCAAAGGATAGTGATATGTTAAAAAAATACTTCTTGAAACATTGTAGTTTCTGAAATGAAATCTAAAAAAATTTACATTCACCCCTACCTTGATTGAAGGGAGAGGAGTTATATGTGCTAAAGATTATTTTAAAATGTAAGTAAATATAATATTTTCAGCTTGAAAAAACATTATTCAATTAGATTAATCTGTTAAATGTTATAAATGCTGTGACTAAAATGTAGAATTCAATTGAATGTAAATCAAAAATGTTTCTCATTCATCTATAATTATTTCATGTTAATTTAAGTGTTCAGTAATACTCAAATTTATTTGGTTTACCTTAACTTAAGGTATATTCATTAATCATTTCATTTGTAAATTATTTATTAACAACTTAATGAAAAATATACTACCTTTAGGGGCTTACAATCTAACATCAATTTATAGGCTTACACAGAATAGAAACAAAGCAGTAAATGTGTAGAATTTTATTCTATCTTATAACATGAATTCTTAGAACTCACAAGAGTAGGTATATATATATAATTTGGTGAGAGATATGAGAATATTGCCTAGGAAAAGTTCAATCTCCAAGTTGTGCAGAACTAAGGCAACCATTGAAGTCCTTGCCCAGTAACCAGTTAGAACTTTTAGTGCAAAGCTAAATGTTTGAGTCTGTCAAAATAATCGAAAGAGCTGACTTGGCAAGATAAAAGAAAGGGGAGAAGAGAAAAAAAGGCCTTACAAATGTATAGTCATGGACCATGTGCTTAGAAATAGAAAAGACCTCAAGGGCCATCTAATTCAGCTTTCTCCTTTACAAAGAAAAAAAAAAGAAAAGGAGGCCCAAGATCACACAGGTAATAAGGATCAGAGGCAAGCTTTGAGCTCATGTACTCTAATTGTAAAGTCAGTGGATTTTCCATTATAAAACATATATTATCAAATAATGCAGACATTTAGAAGCATTCTTTGAATTCAGGAAGGAAGTTAATTTTGCTATCTCCATTTTAAGGAGAAAAAGAACAGGGGACCTACCACCCAGAATGGTTGAATAAGTTTTTATCTTTCACAAAACATTACCAGTGGTTATGATGAGGTGAGACCACATTTAAAAAGCAAAAGCAAAATCTCTTCACATCTAGTCATCTTCATATAGTTAAAGAAATTACTTACAAACTCTGAAAATTGTGTTGTTCTTTAGCTCAATTATTTAACAAGTTTGTTTGTGAACTATTGGTTTCTTCTGAATAATAGAATTAAAATTTGGTCCTGGGAAAATCACTTTACCCTGTTTTCCTCAGTTTCCTCATCTGTAAAAGAAGCTGGAGGAGGATATAACAAACCATTCCAATATCTTTGCCAAGAAAAAACTTCAAATGAGACCACAAATACTCTGATACTACTGAACAGTAACAAATAATTAAAATATTTTACTTGGTCATCTCAAGAACAGCCAAGGACTACATACAAAGTTCCACATCCACAACTTACTAAAGATATAAACAAACTGCATCTATTCAATAGATGATGGTCCTTCTTATTCTTTTCCACAGTATTGACAGTGTATGGTGATTTTGAAAGATTAGTGTTAATTATTCAAGTGATCCAAGTGCCAACTAAGTGTATGAAACAACTATTTTCTGTCTGTTAGGCAGCTAAAAAAGAAATCCAAGCCAGTGCTGTAGACCAAGGCCCACATGTCACCACTGCTCACTTGCTTTCCAAAGGTAGGCACAGGCCTGAAGCACATAAAGCTTACTCCTAATGATATGCCCGCATAGAAATGGCATCCAATTTTCAACATAAATACTCTAACAGTAGCCATTGTCATTAAAAATAGCATACCAAGAGAGTAGCAACACAGTGTAGCTCTACCCGAGTGGACGAGGGCCTTTGACCCAGAATAGTCTGGCTGTGTTATCATTGTCTCCCTCTCCCTCTTACACACTCTGCTCTCTCTGGGGATTGAGACCAATTCACAGAATGGTACTGGCTTTGGAGGGGGAAAAATCAATGACCTATTCTCTGGGTCAGAGATGAAATGCTGTGATGACAGCCAGCACAGTAGGAGACATAAAGGAAAATGAAATAAAAAGAATATAAGGTAGAAGGATGGGTTGGGGGAAGGGATAATTGCTTTTGACGAAAATGTGCTCAATAAGCAGATTTCTAGGGAGGAGTAGAGTATAGTTTTTTCATAAATATAAAATTGGGATTGTGTTAGTAAAAATTAGGACACCAGGCTCTTTCTTTGAATAATTAAGGCATAATAATTCAGGTCATTTTCATTTTTATTGCTATCTGTCACCAATAAATCACTTAATTTTACTTTACAGAGTTGACTATAGTTGAAGTTCTACATTGTATTCAGAGTGCTAGTGATCTATGTAACAGAGGTAACTGAGTTTTTTTTTCCCTTCTTTTTTTTATTAAGTTAAGCATTTGCTTCCAAGAAAAAAAAAAAGCCAAGAGAGTATGCTCATATTTTTGAGTGAAAGTACATCTGGCTCACCCCAAGCTTTGGGAACTTAGCCACTCCCCTTTAGTCATTATAGAAAGAGACCTGCCAAGATGAGAAATTACACCAGGAGGGGTTGAATATTAGGATTAATTGTCTTGAACCAGTGCAGTGGAGCAGGTATGTAAGGCATATTGAGGTGAAGATAATGAGGGCCAATGAATAGTTTTATTGTCTTTTTTTTCCCTATAGAAGAATATTTAAAAAATTATTTCAAGTCCTTCAGCATAGTCAAATTGAAAAAGTTTTCTGATATGCAAACATGTGCTGGTTTCTGTGCTGTTTTCTTCTTTTCTCATAATTTTAGTTAGAGGAAAAGGAGTATTTAGGCAATTTGCAATTCCTATTATAACCTGCCATCTTATTTTTTTTTTATTTTTTTATTTTTTTACTTCGTAGGTTTGATCTGAACTTTCACATTAAGCTGACCTTTGACCAATCCTGTTACATATTTTAATTTGTTTAAATTTTTTCTTAGGATAGATTTAGGAAGTTATTGATAGCAAAATGTAATCAATATTGTTGGTATTCAGAACAAGAAAAGTCTACAAAGCCTTAATGGAAGAAAATTATATACAAATCAAAATTACTGATGAAAACTATATATATACATGCATATATACACATATGAATGTTCGTAAATTATTCTATAATTATTATTTCAGTATTGTTCAGACTTTATTTTTATTCCAAATATGCAAACTGTTTCTGATTTACACTTTTATTTGCAATGTCAGCAACTCTTATGGATGTGTCATATACTTTCTCCCTCTTGAAACTACTTTTTTAAACTATAAATTTATTTACTTTTCTCTACTTTGTATCCTCACAGTGATATATAAATCAATTCAAGGGATGCTATATTCATTTTTGTTTCTTAACTGTCCCCACTTGTCAAAGAACTTTGTATTAAAAATAATGCTTATTGAATTGAATTGAATAAACTCCATAGAAATGGAATCTCAGAGTATTTTTTCAATTCAATGGTTTATAAGATTCCTTTTTTTAAACTTTTATTTTTGTTCACATTTTTTCTTTAAACTATACCATAATATCATAGAACAATAAATATGCCACAATTTCTTATTTTTACAAATTTCTCTTTTAGAAAATCTCCCACCCAAACCTTATTTTTCATGGATTCTGTATTGTGAATTTGTTTGCTTACCAAAATTTATTTGTTACCCCAAAATCGATACATACAGAACTTACAAAGTTATTCATACATGTATTTGTAGCAGAGAAAAATTTGAGACACTAGAACATCTTTCCGAACTTACATTGAGCAATGTAATTCTGTATTATTTCTGCTGTTATGTAGTAAATAAGTGTTCTTTTTATAGTTTGTTTAGTGACATATTTTTCAAATTTTTTTTGCTTTTTGTTGTGATTTCACTGTTTAAAATTGCCCTCAAGTGTAGTATTGAAGTTACATCTGGTATTCTTTTTTGTTTTGTTTGCAAGGCATTTGGGATTAAGGGACTTGCCCAGGGTCACACAACTGGGAGGTGCTAAATGTTTGAGTTCATATTTGAACTCAGGACCTCATGAATCTAGAGCCAGTGTCTATCTACTATACCATTTACCTGCCCCAATATCTAGCATTCTTAAGAGCAAAACTTCATTCAGACATGAGTTACAATACTGTTAGCCACAAGTTCAAAATTAATGGATTGGCAATGCATAAAATCCAAAAAAAAGAAAATTTGTCAATCTATAAAAGAGGTCACTCTGAAAAGTGTCAAATAAATGTGACCAATGACTCACAGTTAGCTAATAATATATTTCCCTAGGAGCAGTGATTCAGAATTTAGTAATTAAATATTAGTGTCAACGTTATTATCCTCAGTGATGAGAATCAATTATATCTAGCTGTGATACCTCACTGTCACAGTCATTCCTTTTCTTTATACCATTGCTTCTGAAAAAAATGAGGCATTTTAGTCTATTCTTTCATGGTTCTACTCACCATTTCTATAACTTGTCAACAAAAACATCCTCCTCTGACTACTGCTTTGCTATATATGTTGTTTCCTTCATAAAATAAAAACTTCTTGAGGGCAAATATTATCTATTGTATTTGTATCACCAGTACTTAATATGCACTTAATAAATTTTCTTTCTTTTGCTTTTTTCATTTTTTCTTCCTTCCTTCTTTCCTTCCACATATATTTTTCATAAAATACTTGAAATTTATAACCTACAATGTTCTCCTTCAAATGGCACATCAAAAAGACATAATTTTCTTCAACCTAAATCAATTCAGTGGGTTGCATATGCTATTATAGTTGCTATTATAAGGTCAAGATCCAGTCCTTTCAAACTGTTTGAAAGACCCTTCAATACATTGCTTACATTTTAGAAGTGCTATCTATTTGTAATTGTAACTACTCTGGTGGCCTGTGGAAAAGTGTATCATTGAGTGTCCTGGGATGTTTCTTTGAATGAAATTAACTCCCAGATATTTATTTGTCATTTTGACTCACTATAAATCTGATTCTTACTTATAAAAGTTGACTGAGATAACAATCATCTTAGAAGGGTCAATATGTCTCTGCCTATGTTTCACTAACCAAAAAATGGTTGATTATTGCAATTATTCTCAATCAAAAGATATTTTTTCAGTCAAATTTTATAATGGATATTGCAAAAATATTTAATATTTTATTTAATTTTATTTTTAATGTTTCTTTATTCTTAATACTTATAAAATAATAAAACAACTAGAAAAATAATGCAGTCTCTGTCATAAATTCTTCTTTTATACATGCTTGGAATGTTAGGAATAGGGAAAAAAATGAGAAAATATATGCGCAGTGGTAAGATGAGATAGACAGAGATGATCTGTAGAGCTACCTGATTACTATTATTTGGAGGGCACTAGAAAGATTGCCATTTTCTCTCCTCTCCTTTCCTCCCCCAATCATTCCTTCAAATTTTCATCCAAAGAACACACCGCAATGCTTAAAAACACTATATTGATTAATTATTTTTTTTTCTGTTGGATAATTGAATTTCCTTTTTAAACTGAAAATGTTCCATGAAAATAATTACATATTTTCATTGTCACTTATTAATATCTTAGCTAATAAGTCAATCAACATGTATTTATCAAGATATTACTATGTAGCAGAATTAAAATCTATTAAACACCAAAGATGTGAAGAAAAGCAAAAATAGTCCCTTATTTCAAAGAACTTACATTCTAAAGGGGAGGACAACATACCCATGGAACATATAAGAAATATAGAGAATGGATAGAAGAAAAATCTTAAATTGGATGACTTTCATCCACTCAAGAGGATCACAAAAGAGTTTCAGCAAAAGGAAATACTGAATATTGAAGGAAGCCAAGAATTCTAAGTGACGGAGATGAGGACATTTAATGTATTGGGAATACATTATTGTGAATTAAACATATAAAAATGTTTCAATATGGATTCAGATACAATCAATTCTTTCTCTGAGCTGAGATGAGATTTTTTCATCATATGTTTTTCAGAATAGTCCCAGATTATTATATTGTTGAGAATAGCAAAGTAATTCACAGCTGATCAACCCACAACATTGTTATTTGTAAACAGTAAATTTCACTTTCCTTAAGATAAAGGAGGACTTTCATGTTTGTCTGTGAGGATACTGATCACCATTTCCCATAGAACAATAATATTCAATCAGGATCACGTGCTACAGTTTATGAAGTCATTCCCAATTGATGGCCATTCCTTCAGTTTCCAATTCTTTGCTCTGAGAAAAGCGCTGCTATAAATATTTTTGTACATAGAAGTCCTTTTCCTTTTCCTTTTTTAAAAGTTTCTTTTGGGATTCACATCTACTAGAGGTATTAAATCAAAGAATATGCATGACTTTATAACCTTTGGGCCATAGTTTGTATCTTTTGATCATTTATCAATTACAGATTTATTTTTTATAAATTTGACTATGTTCCCTAAAGATTTAAGAAATGAGCCCTTGGGGCAGGTAGGTGGCACAGTGGATAGAGCATCAGCCCTGAAGTCAGGAGGACCTGAGTTCCAGTCTGCCCTCAGACACTTCCTAGCTGTATGACCCTGGGCAAGTCACTTAATTTCAATTGCCTCAGGAAAAAAATAATGAGGCCTTCATCAGAGAAACTTGTTTCAAAATTATTTTCCCAGTCACTATTACTCCTTGTTTATTCTATTCTCTCCTCTCCTTTCACCTTGATCCTCCTTAAAAGTATTTTTCTATTAACCATCCCCTCTCCTACTATGCCCTCTCTTCTATCAACCCCATCTTGTCTTTTTTCCTCTTTCCCTTCTATTTTCCTGCAGGGTAAGATATATTTCTATACCCATGTTAATGTATATGTTATTTTCTCTTTGGGCCAATTCTGATGAGAATAAGGCTCATGCACTCCTCTACTTTTCTCTCTCTTCCCCTCCACTGTAAAAGCTTTTTCTTTCTTCTTTTGTGGCAGATAATTTATGCCATTACACCTCTCCCTTTTCCTTTCTCCCAGTACATTCCTTTGTCATCCCTTAATTTTATATTTTAAGATATTATTTGTTCATATTCAATTCATAGCTATACCCTCATTCCTTTTATGAAAGTTCTTATGAGTCATAATTATTATGCTACCAAATAGAATGTAAACAGATAAGCCTTATTGGGTACCTTATGATATCCCTTTCCTCATTACCTCCTAAATACTTCTCCTGAGTCCTGTATTTGAAAATCAAATATTCCATTTAGCTCTGGTTTTTTCATCACAAATACTCAAAAGTCTTCTATTTCATTGAATTTTCACCTTTCCCCCATGAGATTATTCTCAGTTTAGTTGGGTAGATGATTCTTGGTTGTAATCACAGATCCATTGTTCTCTGGAATATTGTATTCCAAGCACTCCAATATTTTGATGTAGAAACTGCTAAATCTTGTGTTATCCTGGCTATGGCTCTATGTACTTGAATTGTTTCTTTCTGAATGCTGGTAGTATTTTCTCCTTGACCTGGGAGTACCAAAACTTGGCTATAATATTCCTGGAAGTTTTCATTTTGGAATCTCTTTCAGGAGGTGGATTTTTTTTTCATTTTCTATTTTACCCTCTGGGTCTAGAATGTCAGGACAGTTTTTCCTTAATAAATTCTTGAAATATGATATCCAAGCTCTTTATTTGCACATGGTTTTCAAATAGACTAATAATTTTTAAATTATCTTTCCTGGATCTATTTTTTCTGGCCAGTGGTTTTTTTCGATGAAATATTTCACATTGTTTTCTATTTTTGGTTTTGTTTTTTTTATTTTTCTTAAAGTTATTTTGATTTTTATCTTGATTTTTCTTAAAGTTATTAGCCTCTAATTTTCAAGTAATTATTTTATGCCCCCTTTTCTATTTGGTCAATTCTGCTTTTGAAAGCATTTTCCTCATTAGCTTTTGCACCACTCTCAATTTTTTCCCATTTTTCCTCTGTCTTATGTGATTTTCAAAATCCCTTCCATACCCTGACACCAATTCTTATTTTTTATTGGAAACATTGGATATAGAAGCTTTGACATTATTATCTTCTTCTGAGTGTGTGTTTTGATCTTTCTTGTCATCATAGTAGTTTTCTTTGACCCAAATCTTATTTTTTATTCTGTTTTTTTTTTTTTGCTCATTTCCCCAACCTATTACTTGGCTTTTAACTCAAAGTAGAATTCTGTTTTCAGGGTGGAAGGTGCATTGCCCCAAACTTCAGTGGCTTTGTGCCGCTGTCCTCAGAAGATTCTTCTATAGACCTCACCCAAGTCTTCTTTTCTGCCCTGGAATCATGAGGAGGGTCACAGCTCCACTGTGGCTGGAAGTTCTAGTGTGCTAAAGCAAGAGAGTAGTAAAGAAACCTCTGTGGTCTTAAGCCTCTGGAAGGTGCTGCTGCCGCCATTGCCCTTACCCACTCTGGGTATTCTGGTTGCCTAAGGCTCTTTCTCTTCAGTGATACAAACATTTCCTCATGACCTTCTATATCAATTTGTTATCTCAAGCTGAGAGTCTGGAAACTGCCAGCACTGATGCTACTTTCTCAGAGGCCCTAAGGCCCTTCTGCTTTGCTGGTGCCCAGGCTGGGAATGTATGCTCGATTCCCATACTGCTGCCCCAGACCCCTCCTGCTGACCTTCTAAGTTGTCTTCTGCTGAAAAATGGTTCTTCTTCATCTTTTTGCATGTTCTGATTCTAAAATGTGTTTAGAGTCATTATTTTAAAAAAAAATTTGAAAGATTTGGGAAGAGAACATTTCCTCTGCCATCTTGGCTCCACTTTGATCCTGTGCTAACTATTAATGAATGAATCAAGGTGAGTATCAGTCACTAATGAGAGGACCACTAATAGAAGCAGATGATTAAACAGGTCATGATAAGCTTTTTAAGTTCTCCTCATGACAGGTAATATTGTTGTGTTCACTGAACAGCCTGCAGAGACACCAGACATTATTCAGGGCAGGGGCACATGCATGTATGTTTTTTTTTCTTGAGTACAGGAAGGCAAGAAAATTTTCTGATCATGAAGCTATGGGAAATGCCATGCCATGTGTGATTGTTATGAAAACTAAAAGATATCAGATAGTTGTAGCTGGTGAAACCAGCCCTCTAGGCCTTGGAGGGATGAAGGGCTACAAAAATGGGATTTAGAGAGTCACTAAAGATGCAACTCATAATTGGCTTTTTTGCAATAGTTTGTTTCTTTTTCTTTCTTTCTTTTTGCAAAACAACGTCAAACAGCTAAGAAGTTTTAAGTGTAAGTAGGATTTGATCTCTGATCTTCCTGATTTCAGGGATGGGCTCTATCCTGTGAGCCATTGCTACCTCCGCAACAATTTCTAAAACTGTTCTCATTAGACCCTCTATGAAAAAAATGATGTCTTTAGCTATGATGAACTCTTTGACAAAATTAATTTAGAAATGGTTTGTTATTTCGACTAACCTGGAAATAATTCACGAGCACTATTGGGTATTCATGTCATCATCAGCTAATAGATTGTCAGAAGGCAATTATAACTTTGAATATACTGTGGAGTTCTTTCACAGCTTTTCATTCTATAGGAGAATGTCTGGAGAACACTATTCATTATTTGTTCATACCCTGAAGCACTTGTCCCTTCACTGAAGATAACTGTTCTTTAAATAGGCAATGTGGACTCCATCAGTCCTTGACAGAGAGTAAGATTCCCTGATTAATTTATATCAATGCAGGTGTCCTTGTCAAAGAATAAGAGCAAGCTTTCATTGACTTTCCCAAAGGTGACTAACCTTGCCAGTCAAAGAAGTATGTGATCACATTCATCTGGGAATTGTGGGAAATTGTCATCTACACTAAATCTATTGCTTATAATTTTTTGTTGTTGTTTTAATTTACTTGGATCAACATAATTATAGGTTTAAATTTTGTCTATGAATGGTCAAGGTTTGGAAAACAGTGCCACTAAAAAAGGACTTTAATCATTTTTTAAAAAATAAAATGGTTACATTTAATTTTAGATTTTTTCCCTCCTATTTAACTTTAGTTAGAGTACTCACATATGTCTCTATTTTAATTTATCATTGGGCATTTATGATTTTACTGGTGGTTGTGCAATCATGGGCAAGCTATTTAAAGCAAATGAGCCTCAGCGTTCAAACCTGTAAAATGTAAAAAAATAGTATAGGGACATGGTAAAAGTAAAAGGAGAAAGCATATATATATATATATATATATATATATATACACATACATACATATATATATACATATATATATGTGTGTGTGTATGCATATATATACACATATATATTACACACACATACATATATATATATATTACACATAAAGTCCTTTATAAAAGCCTATTATCATTATTTTCAGTCAGACAATAATATAGATGATAAAATATTACTAGGAAACCATGACTGGACTGGGCAAACAATTTTAAAATGGTTTTTTACTACTATGGGTAAGTATTAAAGATGATGGAGGAGGAGGCTTAAGTAGATCAATGTTAAGTTCAAGTTCTTTTAGATCTTCTGAGTTTGAAATGAAACATTTAGGTGAAAATGACTGAGAAGAAATTAATGATATAGGTAGGAACTGAAGAAAAAGATTAGATATGAAATAGAGATATGAGAGTCATCTATAGAGAGATTATGATTTAAGTCACTGGGGGTGGAGAGAAGGCAGATAGTGGAGGAATAGAATAAGGAAAGGAAGGGAAAAGAGAAGAAAGAAAGG
The DNA here is from genome assembly GCA_023553655.1 of Myrmecobius fasciatus. Taxonomy (NCBI): domain Eukaryota; kingdom Metazoa; phylum Chordata; class Mammalia; order Dasyuromorphia; family Myrmecobiidae; genus Myrmecobius; species Myrmecobius fasciatus. The sequence continues at coordinate 197,574 of JAJPUD010003869.1, forward strand.
ACTGAGGATGTAGATAAAGGATGAAGGAACAGAAAAGAAGAGATAGAAATAGAAAAGAAATTGAGTGTATTTAACCTAGAGATAAAAAGCTAAAAATAAATAAGAAGAATATCACAAAATATATGAACATTTTTTCATGTGGAAGAATTTGATTATTTCTTTTGCTAATTATACTGATTTTATTTGAATGCAGAATGCATAAACAGACCAAAGATAGAAGTTGTTAAAAAGTTTAGGGGACAAGATGAAGATGATATCATAATGATGATAAGGACTATTCCTACAACTACTATTAATGATATTAGAGTATCCTTAGAAATATCAAGTTTACATTTCATCTATTGTTTACATTTTAACTGATTGTTTCATCTGAATTTAACACCCTTGAGAGGAAAAAGATGCAGGTATTATTGCCTCTCCACATTTTAAAATAGATAACCACAATGAAGAGATAAAAAGAATTAATTCATTCAGTTCCCCAACCCACCTGTGTTATGTAGTTCGTAAATTTTTCCTTCTAATTAATTTTAATATATAGATGGTTAAGTGAATCACTTAAATTCTGAAAAACTAACTAAATAGGGTTGAAAGTGTTTCAGGGATTGCTATCATGAGTGTAGTATCCTCAAACAAGAAAATTTTTAAGAAACTTGGCAATAATAAGAGATCTTCCTTGTGTTAGGATTTTTAAGCATTCTATAGGAAGTCTTATGTGGCATTGGCAAATACCTTAATTATAATTAGACATAATTAAGAATTAACTCGTATCTCCTTGTTTAACATCTTTTCTAGTATTAACAGTATGCCAAAAGAAACATTAAATATTGGCTGCAGGGAACATGTATAAGGATTTCTGTTACAAGGCTTTTTAAAATTTATACATATATATATGTATACACACACACACATATATATATAGTTTATTATTATATGTAGTTTCATGTATTCTGTTTTTTTTCAGTGAAAATGTTTTGACCTATATGGTGCTATACCTTACTAGTAAGCATTTTATTTCCTTGTCTATTTTGGGGATAGATTAATCATGAACTAGGGAATTCGGGCATTTTAATATTCATTATGCTATTTCAGCAAAGTCTATGGTTCTATAAGCTTAATGATGCATATATTTATTCTGAAGTAATTTTGTTCCTTGAATGTTTAAGAAAGGGCAATTATTTTTATCAACTCCGATTGACCTCAGGACACTAGAATAATTGATTATAGCAGGTAAATATTGAGTTATTGGAAAACATGACCCTATTCTATATTTTCTATATCAATAACCCCACCCCTCTTCCCTCATCTTTCCTACAACTACTACTATTAATGCAAAACTAAATTTGAAATGAACTTTAGGTGGGCTAAGAAGTGAATATACCATTTCTCTAAATTAGGCATTTCAACCAGTGTTGAATAAATACAAGCTTATGATCTTAGACAGAAATACACACATGCACACAAATACACATGCCTGTGTATGCATATATGTTTATGTATGCATATATACACGAATTATATACATCTATGTTATATTTATTTATACATGCATATGTTAATATATATGTATATTTCTTTATTTTCACTAATTTCTAACTAAAATTGAATAATTCCTTTAATTGTTTTACAATATCATTCTGAGAAAGATTACATATGCTTCATCAAACTGACCACCAAGAGGGTCCAGGATCTACTAAAGTTTAAGATCTGTTCCAGTAAGTAGTCTTTGAGTACTATGAACAAGAAGCAGTATGTATCATTGAACTAATCCTTAGGGAAAAAATAAATCACAATTTCTAACTTCTAGGTTCATTTGAGCATATCCAGTAAGGTTCCAACTGTTGTCAAATCTCCTGCTCTCCTCTCTGTTCCTTTCTCTTTGCACTTGGCCATGACTCCACTTGAGGTTCTCATCATCTCTCACCTGGATTTTTCCAATAGTCTCCTAAGTGGCTTCCCCTCTCCAAGCCAATCTCCACATAGTTACCCAACACATTACTAAAGCACAGGTCTGCATCACTGTCCTGCTCAAGAAGGTTCAGCAGCTTTCTTTTGCCTTTGGTTGACTTTTAAGCCTTCACAATCTGGCTTCTCCTTCCAAATTTGGTTTCACAATATTGTACTTCCTACCTCACCCTATATGTGCCAGCCAAATGGCCTTGATTGTGGTTCTTCATCTATGTTATTCTATCATTTGTTTCTAAGGCTTTGAATAGTCCTGGAATTCTTCTCCTCACTTCTAACTCTAGGAATCTCTAGCTTTCTTGAAAGCTAAGCTCAGGAGCAACATCCTAAATAAGACATATGATCATTTTTTTTGTTTGTATTTTCTGTCCTACCCCTACTGATAATATGTACTGATCTCTGTACATAGCCTTTTTCCCCCTGATCACAGCAATATTGCAATATTCTGGATGACATGGGCTGATTCAGTTCATTTGCAAAAATACCTAATACAGAACAGGTGCTTAATAAATAAAAGCAACCACTGGATTCAGTTCAATGTTTTTTTTGCAAGACCTACTTCATATGAACCTGGAAAGAAGCAAAACTAAATAACAGCCATCTTCTATATGAGAGAGAACAACATTTTTGTTTTGTTTATCTACTACTTATAAAGCCATATAACTTATTGAAGTTAAATGTTTGGACTTTTTCTGCCTCTTACACATATCAACCACTCAGCCTCTCGACTGATTTCATCACCCACAGGAAAAAAAAAAAGGATAATATAATAGATCGCTCTAGGCTGTGGTTAGAGGTATTATTCACCAAAATTTTTATATAGCTTTTGTGAGATGCCCAGAATAACATTAAGCAAAACAATATTTTCTTATCTTATTAACTGAAGAATAACACTAGAACTCTGCCTAGTTCCTAAATTCAAAAGTTGCATTGATCAGAGCATCATGTCACCTTCCTTCATTCAGTAAGTACAACCCAAGAAGATAATTCTATTGGAAAAAGATAATTATCTGTGGTATTAGTAGTTTTGTCAGAAGTCCATAATAGTTTCTTATCATTTATTCCCTTCTCCTTAAGGCATAAACTACAGGGGTCTTAAATATTCAGTGTGCAGTATGAATAAAATCAGCAAGGATGATAGAGTGTCTAGAGAATAGGCTTCTGAGCCAGGAAAAAAACAAAAAACAAAAAACATAACTTGGATTCAAGTCCTGCCTCTGAGGCACATTAGCTGTAGGACACTAGGCAAATAATCTAATCTCTCAGTGCCCCAGACGACTAGATTGCTAAATTACAAAACAGCTATTGATCTTTATTGTTAAAAGTTTCCTCACCGGAAATTCCCCACATCAGTGAAAATTACAGGAGTATTTTGTTATGTTTCGTTTTTCAAAAAGGAGGAAAAAAACAAATATATTTCAGTATGATTATTGAATGTGATCTTCAAGGTTATGCATAGCTCTAATAGCTTGCATGCTAGGATTTCTTTCTAATTCTAAATCTATAATTTTCAATATGTTTCTGACTGCATGCATTAGAGTAAAACAGTAATAAGTAAAAGAATATGTAAAAAGAGACTAAATTGTTAAAAAAAATTGTTTTCCAATATATTGTGTTTCCTAATGAATTCTTAAATATTACCAAGAAGTCCTCTTAGTACTATGTTCATGTGTCATTTGCTTGTTAATTGCTTTTATGCAAATGATAGAAAGTTAATGAAAATTGTTTGTATTTTATTTCAGTGATGTCAAAGCCAAATGTCAATGGGTAAAAGAAATTGTACACAAGTATTTTTGTTTTATTTTGAAATTGTAATGTTATCTATGTTTTATTACAGTTTTATTTATTTTGCTAAATATTTTCCATATATATTTTAATCTAGTTCAGACTATACTCAGGAATGTTTGCAGAGATACATGTTTGTCACTACTCAGATATGACATACCTTGAATTTACTGAGAATGCCCATTTAGTAAATGATTCAAAGGTAAATTAGCTCAATCTAGAACTAATAAGTCATAAATCCTAAATTAGTATGCTCAAAATATATGAGCACTGATGGAGCATAATGTCTGTTAACAATTTACACTGTGTTGCACTGTGATCAACAATTTAGTTGAGAGCATTAGTGATTACAATGACATCTCAAACTTGTGACTCCTGTGTTTTTCTGTCCTTATGTACAGGATCTAGTGCATTTGGAGAACATTTAACAAAGCACAACAATTAGCCTCCTGACCAAGGAGTAAACACAAGCTTCATTAATCACTTGGCCAATATTAATAAACATTATTTGATATAGTGACAGTCTATAATGAAGACAGCAGCCATCCATTAAATAAACAAACTATTGAGATAAGAACTAAACATCAACACATGCATATTTTATTAAATTGGTTAATTGTGGATATCCACTAGCCAAATTTTATAGACATTAATTTTGGCATGTATGGAATATTTCTGATAAATATAAATCTCCATCATTATAGTGTGAGACTAATTTCATGTATTATTTCTCAATTATCATACAGACTTCCTTTTGTAGACAAATTATTGAAAATAGAGATGGCTTACAATTACTTTGCCAAGACCACTGAGTTCTGGTGCTCTAAAGCAGCCTTTAGAATTAATTATCCTCAATGCCCCCCAAAATAATACAACACAGCATTAGATCTGTTCATAATATGAGTTGTGCATGCACAGAAATGACAAGAAATATTGAACATGATCTTTTCTTCCCTGTGTCAAGAACATCCTGAATCATCAATAGTATGTCAGGACACATCCTGAACCATCAATAGTTATTATATATCTACATGTAGAATACATTTTAAACTACAAAGATCTAGGACAAGTATTCTTATTCTAGGCTCTATGAACTGTATATCTATATCTGTGTCTATTTATGTTTATATCTTAAATTTCAGTATAATTGGTTTCCTTTGTAATCCCATGTATACTATTGTATGTATATAAAAAAATTAATGAAAAATGGTTCATAGACTTCATCAGAGTGTTCAAGGGGATCTCATTCTCTATTTCTTGTTGTCTGTTTCTGTCTTTGTTTCGGTCTCTGTCTTTGTCTGTCTGTCTGTCTCTTTCTTTCTCATATGCACAGACACCCACAGTTAAGAATATCTTTAAGAAGACAAAATAGATTCTATAAGTTTAGGAACAAACATAACCATTTGAAGATATTGTAGATGGAATCAGGAACATAGTATATAGTTGCAGTGAGGATATTAACTAACCTCTAGTCTTTAATGCTTATGAACTATGACAGAAAAATTACTTGTTCCCCTCTAGTGTATCTTTCTTTGACAATTTATATGAAGTAACCTCTTAGCTTTAGGAATCTTTCCAAATTTCTTCTTCAGGCACTAAGTTCTGTGAAGCATTCAAAATTAGTACATGATGGGAGCTATTTTAGACTCTTATGATATGCCCCAGGTTTAGGTTCAACATTATTTTATACCTTTAAAAAAACATTGAGCATAAAAATGTTTAATTGGCCAGAAGACTCTCCAGAGGCATAACATTTTGTTAACTCAAGGAGACATTAGAAAAATTACTCAGAGATAAATATGACCTGACAAATACTAACATTTTATAAAACTAGAAGCTCAGACCATAAAAGGGTATTATTTTGTATTTTCCCTTAGGATGTACACTAATTAATTAATTTCATGTTTTTCCATTTTGTAACTCTCTGGTCTACAGTTTTTCTTGCCATCACCAATAAATTAACCAATATTTAATATATATATATATATATGTACATATAATATATACATATTTATAGAAGCATAGAGAGAAAGAATGAAAGAGAATGTGTGTGTGTATGTGTGAAAGAGAGAGAGAAACAGAGAAAAAGAGAGAGACAGAGAGAGAGAGACAGAAAGAGAGAGAGAGAGAAAGAGAGAGAGGGAGAGAGAGAAAAGGGAGAAAAAGAGAGAGGGCTAAAGATATATGGGCAGCCTCTGACTAGGTAGCTTATATCAGAATAGAGAGTTTTCCTCTCTTTTTTCTATTTTATGCTATGCGTGCCCTGAAATCTAAAGATGTCTTTAATTCCTGCTGCATGTGAGGATTACTGTGAGAAAGGTGATCAAGAGGACTCTTCTAGTTTGGGTGCCCTTTGTCTCTAAGGAAGGTGATCCACAGCATCTGGAGATGATGGAACGCATGATTAACATTACCACAGAGAATGATTAATATCTTCTTAAAGCACCTACTTCCAGATTATCCATCATTTCATTAGAGTGAAAAAAGTTCTCTGTGAAAAGGGGCTGGCCCTCTGAACCATGAATAACTAACCCACCCCTTGACATGTTTACTAATTGAGTAGCAGAGTAGGCTTAATACTTTAATATATTTATACTGAGGGAATTAAGATTTTTTTTAAAGCACTCAGGGTGAATTTGGGACCATAGTGAAATAACAAAGCACTTTTGTTTCGCAATTAAAGGTCATTTTATGATTAATACTAAACTTAACCCTTGTTCTTGACAGAAAGCATTAATTTTTTGTCATAAACCATTGACCAGATTTCTTATGCAGGATTTTGCAATGCAATATTGGTTAATTTGCACTGTAGATGTGACATTTAAAAGATTCCTCATTAACCAGGGCTTTTGAAAGCATCTGGCTTTACTATGGGTCCTAAGTCCATGAATTTATTTAGTGTTTTGCTTAAGTAGAAATTGTATATTCAATAAAAGAAAATGGGGGGGGCAGGTCAGGCTTTCTGCATTCCCTTAATATAAGCTATAATAAATCAGTCTCCCTAATATTTCTCTGGTGAATATAAATAAGACACTGGAATACTGCCTTTAGTTGTATAGGACTTTTACTGAATTGAAAAATTTAGTTATTTTGTCTACCTGGACAATTAAAAAAAATCTGAAAAAATGGGTTCCAATAATTGATATCAAAACAATAAAGAAAACTAGATTAATATTTTCTCCCTTCTTTCAAGCTGCATAGAGGCAAATTTAAACTGAATGAAAGGAAGAACATCCTAACAATTGGAGTTATGAAAAAGTGGAATGAGCTACCTCAGAAGGGATTCTCCTTAACTGGAGGCCTATGGGAAAAATCGATACTCCCTCTTGGGTATAGAATAGAGCAGATTCTTGTTCACACAGTGAAAAAATTAAATCAAAATTGATGTCCCTTCCACTCTTAGACTTGATGAAGTAACTTGAATGTTTCTTTTCACTTTGATGATTGAAAGTCTTTCTACTTTTACATAGTCAATCTACTCAACAGCAAAAAAGCAAGTCATCTCAGTGAAAAAACAAAATCAAATATTAAATATGTTTAGTACCATCATAATTGGGTGTTTTGTTCAAGCTTTTTCTTGCAACCAACAGTGCCAGTATCTGATAGCTATGACCATGGTCAGGGCAAAGAGGAAAAAGTGTTACTCTAGGACACCAGTCACAGGATTTTGATGGAATTCAATTGTTCTATATTATGAATATGACTAAGTGATCTATAACATCCATTTTGATTCTTTAATTCATATGGGCAAGAAGAAATGGAGAGCTGTGTAAATTTCTATTAATTCTGATCAGTTACTAAAAAAATGAGGTAATTCCATTTTCCCAACCACAAAAGTCTTTTTTAAAAAGTGTAACTAAATAATAAAATAACAATAAAGTTGTCTTACCTCTTCATCCAGAATCAGAGAATTCAAGAATCAAACTGGACTTGAACTCATAGGATCTTCTCCTTTTCCACCTTTCCTCTTTATTGATATACCTGTTATTGCTATTTATTGCTTACATAAAGTTGGGCAAGTTAGTTAAACTAAAGAAATTGTAAAATCCCTTCCAAAAAGTAATATCTGAGAAATGTCAATTTATAATAGATCCTATGAACTCAGAATCTACTGAGTGCTCACTTAAATGGACTATTCCATTTTTAGTGAAAAGAAAAGAAAGACTCTTCATGTATTAATTTGAAAATGAAGCATATTTAGGTTAAGTACCTACTATAATTAAATTTATGCAATGTTATGTTAATAAAATATGACAAAGGGACCACTAAAGCAAAGAATGGAAATCCCAGCTTCTAGAAACAACTTGTCTTCTTTAAAGCATCCTCTTAAATGCTTTCTTTTATGAGAGGCCTAGTCCTCTCAGCTTCTAGAACATTTCTCATGGTTGCGTTTTGCCTCTTCTGGTTGTAATTTGTATGTATTATTTTCATATTGTCATCCCCACTAAAATAAGGTAGGGAATGTTTTTGTCTCCCTTGGTATCTCGTACTCACTAGCACAAATTAAATACAGAATAAAGGTTTATTGTCTGGCAATGTGATTTTCCAATGTGATACACATATAACCCAAAAGGAAGAGAAAATGAATTTAAGTATTAATTGATTTTCCCCCTTAAGAATCATGGACTTAGGATTCATGTAATTCACTAATGTGAAAAGTGATCATGAGGTACTGTAAGAAACCTAAAGACCAAAGAAAAATTCTATAATATTGCCTGTACTGTGCTCTTTTTAAGACAGGAAAATGATTAAATGTAGTGTATATATATATATATATATTTCTTTATAATTTCTTTATATTTCTTTATATATATTTATATATAATTCTTTATAAATAATACTATATATACATATAGTATTATTTATAAAGAAATGCAAGAACTGTCTTATTATTTTCATAGTTACCCTCACCACTTAATAGAAGTTAGTTACTTACACAGAGCAAGTTTTCAATAAAGAGCTGTTGAATTAATGATGCCCATTACAGCTTATTTTACAGAAAATACAAGCTACCACAGTTCTTGGTACATAGTCAGCCTTTAAATGTTCCTTGATGTCCTTCATAAATCTTGCATCTGCAATCATTATTGGTATTTTTCCCATAATAGCTCTGCCAATGTTTTCAGTAGAGACTGGATTTTCACATGTAAATCTCTCAATTCTAATTTTTTTTATAAGACTAGAAGACATGATTTTTATCCTTTTGATTAGCAGAATTCAGATAGAAAGAAGGTTGAATTAGGCCATCTTTTTGTTTGTTTGCCTACATATGTTGAATATCTAGTTGTCTTAATGCTTTTTTATACAGATTGCACTCAGATTCTTTTTCTTCTCATATTTCTTACCAAAATAACCACTCTACTCACTTTCAAATGCAGTCCACTAGACTAGTCTAGCTATTAGTTTCTACTACGCATAGTAAGATTGTGTCAATTAATTGATGTTTTTCATATGCTTTAAAATAATTTATTCTGCTTATCTTATTTGTGGTTTTTCATTGTGACTTTCCATTTTTCAACATTTCAATTGTTCATTCTTTCAAATGATTCAAAGATATGAAATTTTTTTCTCCATTAATGCAGATTGTGATTCAACCACTTTTTTATTCTGTGATTTTTGTCTATGTTCCTCTAAGATCTTCTATGGATGGCAGATCAGTACAAACAGTAGATGCTTAATGGGTACAAGAGTATCCATTTATTATCCATAAAATTTGATTCATGATAATTTATCTCCTTTCTCAATCATTTTCACCTTGGTTTCCCTAATACCTCTTCTTGCAGATTCAAAAATCAGGAACTGTTGTTTCATACAAATCAGAGCAGAAAAAAAGAATACTCAATATAAGAATATTTGAAAATGGATGCAATTGAACTAAAAATAGAGATGGTTCATTCCCTAGATAACAGTACTAAGAAGACAATAAGAATGAAGAAGATTGTTATACTATTAATCATAATCATAAGAAAAATAGTTACATTTCTATAATTCTTCCCAGTTTGCAAAACACTTTAGGCATATTATTTCATCTAATCCTCACAATAAACCTGAAAAGTGGGTGCTATTATTATCCCCACTTTAGAAGTAAGAAAATTGAAACTAAAAGAAAATAAGTGATCTTCTCAGATTAACACACCTAGTAAGAATCTGAGGCAAGTTTCAAACTCAGGTTTCCCTTATTCTAAATCTAGAATTCCTTTGAATGATTTCCCTAGCTGATAATGGGAATGTCAGCATGGTAGTTGTCAAGGTGGTCTACAATATGGCAACAGAGAAGCTAAGATGAGAAGGGGAACTTGTGATTAGCATGGAGAAAAAAAATCTACAATCTTACTTCATAGAGGAAGCTTATTTGGCTATATATCAACATCATGTGATACATTCCTAATTTCTTTGTGAAATGCCCTAATTTTTAATATTTCACTCAGCAATACAAATATTGAATATATGCTTCAGGTTCATCAGAAAAAGCAGCACTTATTATTTTTTTGACAGATAGATAAAACTTTCATTAAACTCTATTATGTCCCAGACAGTATGCTAAATCCTACAGAATAAAATTCACACATAAAGAAAAGTAGTCCCTGTTCTCAGGAAGCTTACATAGTTCTTGCTTTATATTGCTAAATTTGTTAATTCACATTGTTAAATTTGACTTTTTGTAAGGATTTCTGAAAGAAATCTATATTTAAAAAAACCTATGCTAACTTTATTGCTCGATATTGTGCTCTCTCTTGCTGCCTCTAGCTTACAGCTCCCCACAACAAACCCCCCCCCAAAATAAGTGAAAGTAGAAAAATGGGCACTTGAAGAAATCACTATTTCTATCCACTAATTGGAGGCTTGACTTGAGAGCCCTAGTGTCACAGAGGACACCTCTGCCCTGCTCCACCAACCAAAACGTCCTGTATCTCACAATTCCTTCTCCCCAACTATGTATCTGTGTCTTTCATCCCTCTGCCTCCAAATCTCAAACTTTGCTTGTCCTCTCCTGGCTATGTCCATTTTTGGCCTCTTTTTATCTGCTCCAATTTCTGTTCCACCAAACAGCTGACTTTTACCCTGTATATTCCAGCTAGGTGATGCAGTGGATAGAGCACCAATCCTGCGTCACCTAGCTGCCCCCAATTTAAAACATTAAAAAAAAATTGAATTCCAAATTCTCTCTTCTTCCCTATTTCTCATCCCTTCAGAAGGCAGGCAATATTTTGATTATATATATGAAGTCATATAAAAACATATTAGCCACACTGAAAAAGAAAACAGGCACAGAAAAAAAGAAAAAGAATGTGGTAAAAAAAAAAAAAAGCGTAAATTTGCTTTCAGAGTTAATCACTTCTCTGTCTGGAGAAAGATAGCATTTTTCTTTTATCATGGATTCTTTGGAATTGTCTTGGATCATTGTTTTCATCAGAATAGCATCAGAAATAAGACTTTTGCTTTGATCATCTTTAAAATATTTTTGTTATTATATACTATGTTCTCAATTCTGCTTACAGTTCATATGTCATCCCAGGTTTTTTTAAAAGCACCTGGTTAATGATTTCTTATAGAGTAATGATACTGCATTGCAATCATATAGCACAACTTGTTCAATCATTTCTGAATAAATAAGTGTATATGAATTCTTTCCAAATACAAAAAGAGCTAAAAGCAACATTTACTTCTGGTGGTAAAAAACAAGAAATAAAATGGGTATCCATCAATTGGGAAATGGCCAAATAAATTATGATGTAGGAATGTGATGAGATATTATTATTGCACTGAAAAAATAGTAGTTTATATGGTTTCACAGAAACTTGGGGAAATTTTTAAACAGATGCAAGTGAAATTAAGCAGAACCAAATCAACAAAATTCATGAAGACTATAGATTGGTATAGTACTAAAAGGCACTAGAATTCAGAATGACAGAATAGCAAATCAACTTTAAAGGAAGCAAGATGATGAAATATACCACTCTGCATCTTGGTAGAAAAATTGTGGATTTTATTTGTGTAGTTAGGCATTTGCTATTGATTTGTTTTGCCCTTCTTCATTACTAGGAATATATTTATGGTGTAGTAACAGAGCTATAAGACAGTAAACATAAAACATTAATAATTAAAACTAAAAACCTAGGTAATGATGGGTAAAGTGAAAAAGGAAATTGTTGTTCTGCACATAATTTTTATGAAGATAAAATTAAGCAGCTGAAGGAGAAATGAAGAGAAAATTAGGGTAAAATATCTACTTCATTATTTGTGATAATGAAAAGACCACTCAAATCTGGCCTTGAAATCTGCACCCTAAAATTTGAAAGAACAGATTTCATAGAAGTCAGAAAAATGATAGGCCATTTTTTTTTTTAGGTTTGGTCAGTCCAAGTGTTATGTAAAAAGTCTAAGAATAAAATTCTAAAGAGACTAAGAGGGACAACTAGGTGGCGCAGTAGATAGAGCACCAGCCCTGAAATCAAGAGGACCTGAATTCAAATCTGGCCTCAAGACACTTAATACTTCCTAAATTTGTGACTCTGGGTAAGTCACTTAACCCCAATTGCCTCAGCAAAATAATAATAATAATAATAATAATAAATAAAGCAAAAAAAATAAAAGAAACTAAGACAAATGATTCTGATGAGAATTTTTAAAAAGTAATTAAAGAGTTCAATGTCAATCCATAGGGGAATGACAGGCTGCTGTGGAATTTTCAGACATAAAAAATGGAAATGTGAAAATAATTAAGAATAAATATAAATATATGTAAGGGTAGTATAAAGAATATAAAAATTCATAATCAGTTCAAATTGGAAAGGAATTTCAAGCACCACAGAGACAAATCTACGGCTATCCTACAGGGGCCATTAGAGGATAGTATAAAAGAAGCATTGGGTCCACTGAGCTTAATTTAACTGGAAAATGGTAATGAACAATTGAGTGAAGGAAGTTTTAGTCAGCTTCTGGTTTCTTTCCCAAGAAGAATAATCTTTAGATAGAAACAACTAGGACAAAAAAAGGCCTATTCAATATCCAAAAATAAGTAAGAAGGTAATAAGAAATCACACAGTTGCCATTATTGATTGAAACTCATCAGACCCAAATACATATAATTATTAAACTCTGTTACGGATCCCTTAGAGAAAAGGGAGAACAAGGGAAGTGCTATAGTATTGGAAAAGAGTCAGTGCCATTATCATAGTAAAGAACCTAAAGAAATCATTCCAATTAAGGCATAGTTTAAGGAAATGGGAATATACAGCTTGTGAAGTAAAGATATAAATGGGGAACATGAACAACACTTTTTTTTTCCCCTAATCTCCAAAAGGCTCCAAAATTGCCAGGAGCAATTTTAGGAATTTACAAACAAACAAATTTTAGCTAGATGTAAGGTAAACCTTCTTCATGAGGAAAGCTCACTCCAAGTGGAATAGACTTCTATTGAGTAGGCAGTTGTGGATTTCTCCATTTGAGATTTTCACATGAAGCTTAGGTGGTCACTTATTGAATATTATAATTAAGGAAAGTCTTAAATTCGGACCAAGTTTCTTTCAACTGTCAGATGCTGTGAAATGTCTGTAAGCTATTGAATCCATCCTTTTTGACAAAACTTTGGTTGTTTAAAGTCAAGCAAACTCTGTAGAAACTTATTTTTAGATCATAAAAGTTAATAACAAAATCCATGAATCAAGAAGTTTTGCACTGTATGGATATTCTTTCTGAAATCTTTCCCCCGGACCTTCTGGTCCTATTGATTTGAGATGGCTCTTTACTGGCATTTATGGATATTGAAGTGCCTTTACAGCTGGAGGGTAACTGGCTTGGTAAAGGCAGTGTGACAGCATCACTTGCTGTAGGGCAGAATGCTCCTCTACCTTCTGCCACTTAAATTTGAGCTATTATAACATACTGGTTCTTAAGGCCTGGTATCTGAAAATTCAGTTTTGCTCTTTTTTTAACTATACGCATTTAATATATGCAATGGTGCTAGAATGAAGTTGTTTAATAGGTATTTGGCTGGAAATATTGGGTAAATCAATACCTTCCTTATTTTAAGGAATTTAAATGACTAAGACGTGGTAATACATGTACCAGACACTGGATTCCAATCTATGGCTTTCTGTCTCTACCTTTAGCCCTTAACCTCACATTGCCTCTCCCTCTAAAAAAGGTTCAAACAAACATTGATTGATATGTATGACAACAATCTACTCTTTCACAACAAGGATAGGAACACATGTAGTAGACAAATAAAAATATTAACTAGCCTTTATATATGATTTTAAAGTTTGCAAAGGTCTTCTTTACATAGATTATCTCATTTCAACTTCATGAAGAGCTTGTGAAGTATGTGTCTTTTTTATACCCTCTTTATTGATGAGGAAAAAGATTGGGAGAAGTTAAGTTGCCATAGATCTCACAGCTAATACATGTCTGGGACAGGATTCAAATCTTGTTGACTCCACATCCAAACTCTATTTACTACATCATCTCTCTTTTGCATGACCATCATGAAAAAAAGAATAGGAATCACAACTTTCCAAAGCAACTTCTTTCTTCAACTTGGTTTATATGCTATAAGGGAGTGAACTTAAACACCTCCCTCTCCTTTTTTTTTTCTCTTCTCCTGAAGATCATGCATTCCAGGCTCAGTTGCACATGCATGAAAGTGCTATAAACATTACTTAAACAGCAGCTTAAAGAGACCTTTTGCCAGCTTTAGCCTACTTCTCCCCTTGTCAGGGCTCAGCACTCCCACTCAGTTGACTACTTGTCCTACTCTTTGCCCTCTTTGCTCTGCTGCAATCGTCCTGGATTTTCCCTCTATGCAACTGCTGTCCAGACCAGCTGCACCCACTACATCTTCAGCAGTGGACCGAAAAGGGTATTAATCATATTTTTGAGGAGGACACTCTGCTATTTATCTCTCTGACACCTCCAGCGTTCAGGAGCCCAGCACCACGCACAGCCCATTGACTAGTAAGATTACACATTACCGTGCTCCATTGCCTCTCCCTGCCCTCTTCATTGAGTGGCTGTTCAACAGTGGAGTTGTGTTTGTTCAATCAGACATAATTTATACCTTTTTTGTTCTTTCTGGAGAGCGCTTGTTAATTTTTAGTTGAAGTGCAGTATTTTCGGGTTTAATTCCAGGTTAAGTGCATCGGAAACCAAAGGTGCTAAAATATGCCCACTCCTACAAAAGCTGCTGGAACGCAGAGATTTTTAATAGCGGCTATATTTTGCTAAACAATCACTTATAGCTCGTTTTAAAGCTTTACTTTTATTATAAATTGAATATAAATGTACATTTTTATTTATGCTATGTCTTCTAGTTACAAAGTTAGTTGAGAGGAAATAGTTCATTCCCAGTTCTGCCTCAACATAGTACATTTCTTCTTTCAACTATATCTCATTCCAATTGATTCTAGCTTATTTGACACATATAAAATATAGCTTTATTTGCATCTTATTCTCTCACTTCTTAACCCGTTTATCTTTTTTAAATTCAGAGAGGACACAGGAAGGGAGGAGAGCTTTTTAAGTAGTTGCATAAATGGAAATATGCAAATAGCATTAATAAGTCAACTAATTACTGATTAGCTAATTGGAAAATTCAATAATAAACTGTTTGGATGTTAGAGGGACAAATGCCATTGCCTTTGCAAGGCAAAGTGGCTTGGTTCTTTGTTTGGGGCTGCATTGTTCTACTGAAACACATTTCCATTTCTAACATTAATAATTGGCACCAAATAGGCCTGTCTGTATTGAAGAAACAAACTAAAGAATATAAAGCATTATTCAGACCAGCATGTTGTGGTTTTTAAAAGGTGGATTTTACTTATTGTTCACAGTCTATGATGGCTTAGTACTTTTTTTCAAGATTCCATGGATTCTCATGTCCATAGTAGCACAAATATGTATGCTTCCTGCTAATATTATTTCTGCTTTTTAGAGTATATATATACATATACATACACACACACGTATGTTCAGCTCTGAAAAGTTAGTGATTGCAGACTGCAAAAGGGAATGCATTTTTAGGAATTCATTTTACTAAAAAAAAGCCATTTTTCACAATTGTAAATAAGTCTAAATAAATGGGGTAAGGTGATGTTCAATATTCTCCATTTCCTCTTTGCCTGAGCTATCTCTCTTGTAGTCTTCTTCCATTTGCAAAGGGTTTATTGAAAAGCAATTCTCCAAATATTTTATATTATCTTGAATATGCAAATGGGATGTAATAAGAAAGGATAGAAGATTTTCTTAAGGCTTTTTGAGCAGTTCTACTCTAGGTGAACACCTCAGCTTCCTCTTAGATATCAGTAGAATACTGATGTTTAGTAATTTTCCAATATGTGTCACTAGATTCTTTTTTTTTGCTGACAATAATCAAATCTAGAAGGTAAAATGACATGAAGTATATGGAAGTATTATGTGAGTTACTGAAGTAAGGATTATAAGCTATTATTGTTATTGCTAGAGCATAGTGTGATAGGGGTTTGGAGTTAGAGTAACAAAGCTCTATTTTCCAGTTCTTCTTCAGATGTTTACCAGATGTATATCACTGAACAAGTCACTTTACATTTTGAAGGCTGAGCCAACACTTTAAGAGCATCAATCATAACGAAGTTCAAGTCTGTGCAGTTAGAAAAGTTTTCACAATTAACTACTTTCCCGAGAAGACTTTTCTATTATAAAATTTGTAACTTTTTCAGGAAACAACAAAACTTGACAAAAGAAAGATTATTCTGAGTAAGAATTCTCTGAGGTAAATTTAGAGACAAACTGATTCTCTAAGATACCTGGTATAAAAAAGGAAATAAAAAGTCACACTGAAAAGATTCCCTAGGTCCCCCATGAACTAATCTACTAATTTCATGACAAATTATTTCATTTGTATGACTTTCAGTTTACTCATCAATAAAGAAGGTGAATAATAGGTGTCTGACTGTCTTACAGATTTGTTATTTGGTCCAAATAAGAAAATGTGTATGAAAGCAATCTGTAAACCCCCAAATGCTGTAAGTGTGAGTACTATGGATAAGTGAAAATGAACACTAATAGGTGTAGCCCCAAAACACAATCTTACTATGGAGTAGTAGTAGCCTAAGTAGGGAAAAATGGAAGCTAAAAAAGAATTATATGAAAAATTGGATGGATCTGTTGAAGCCAGAAATTGCAAAACATTGTGCAATATTTCCCTTTTTAAAGAAGTCCTTTTATAAACAATCCAATTCCAGCCACTAAAAAAAAGTGATTCAAAATGCATCATTCCTGTTCTCATTGTAGGAAATAGTATCAATATTGAGAAAATGCATTTTATTAGGAAGATGACTTTTAAACATAGATGGTCTCCTAAATGGATTTCACTATACCTCAGCATTAGTGTATTGAGAATAAAGGAGGAAATAGTGACAGTCAATCATTTATTTTTAGGAGCAACATTTATTTTAAAAAATAGCTTGAAAGAAAAAAATGTGAATGTTGATATATTGAATCTATTTGAAATAAGGGATAGTTTCCCACAACTACCAAAAACTATAACTTTTCTTTAGATATTGTTGAAAATTCAATTTTCTGCCTAAATATCTTTTTTAATAAAACAATTATTCTGATAATATACACTTTTCCTATTGCAACCACCATAACATAATCCACAAAATGTAGTATTCAAAATAAAATTGGTGACATGAAAAATATTTCTCATTACCAATTCCCCAGAATTTTATTACCTTTTGTGCTAACACCTCAATATAAAATAATTCCAGAAAATATTCATTTTTCATAAGATGTGGAATCTACTGTATCATTGATACTGTAATATAAATAAAATCCTCTTTAAAATAATATCTTTTTATTTTTCAAAATACATGCAAAATAGTTTTCAACATTCACTCTTGCAAAACCTTGTGTTTCAACATTTACCCCTCATCCTTTCCTCTCCCCTCTCTTAGACAGCAATCTATTGTTGTTGCTAGAGCATGATATGGTAGCTAGAGTTTTTGAGTTAGAGTAACAAAGTCCTGATTGGTCAATAATTGGAAGTATTTCTACATCTATGCCAAATGTGTAGGCAATCTTTGAGCTCTTTTAACATTTCCAGATCTTCTTCAGAAGATTAAAGATGAGCAATTCTTCTAAACATATTTCCACACTTATCATGCTATGCAGGAAAAATCAGATCAAAAGCAAAAAAAAAAAAATGAGAAAAAAAACAAGCAAACAACAGTAAAGGTGAAAATACTAAGCTGTGATCTGCATTCAGTCTCCATAGTCCTCTTTCTGGAGTGGCTCTTTCTATCATAATTCTATTGGAATTGTCTTGAATCACCTCATTGTTGAAAACAGCCAAATCTACCTCCGTTGATCAATATATAATCTTCTTGTTATATATAAAGTTCTCTTGTTCAATTCACTTTGCTTAGCATCAGTTCATGTAAGTCTTTCCAGACTTTTCTGAAATCACCCTGCTCATCATTTCTTCTTTTTTTTTTAATGCATTTCATTGAAGCTTTTTAATTGCAAAACATACGTATGGCTAATTCTTCAACAATTACCCTTACAAAGCTTTTCTGTTACAAATTTTTCCCTCTGGTCCCCACCCCTCCCCAAGATGGCAGGAAGTGCACCTGCTCATCATTTCTTATAGAATAATATTCCATTATATTTATATTATAACTTATTCAGCCATTTCCCAACTGATGGACATCCATTCAGTTTTCAATTCCTTGTTACTACAAAAAGGGGGCTACAAACATTTTTGCACATGTGGTCCTTTTCCCTTTTTTATGATCTTACTGGGATACAAATCCAGTAGAGACACTATTGCATCAAAGGCTATGCACAGTTTTATAGCTAAATGATTTTTTTTTTTGCTGAGGCAATTGGGGTTAAGTAACTTGTCCAGGGTCACTGAGCTAGGAAATGTTAAGTGTCTGAAGTCAGATTTGAACTCAGGTCCTCCTGACTTCAGGGCTGGTGCTCTATCCATTATGCCACCTAGCTGCCCTCTAATAAAATTCATAAAACAAAAAACAATTTTAAACCTGAATCTTACCTTCTACCATGTCAGAAGGCAGAACAAGGGCATTGTACTGTATACTATACTGTCATAAATCTTCCTACCTTCTCACCCTTTGAAAACCAAGAGAAAAGCTGCTGAGACTTTAAGCAGAAGATACTGAGATTGGTCAGGTTTTGAGATCATCTATAAAACTGTCCTTCACAGATGGTGAATGGCATTAGAGATCATGAAGGATGCACCAGCTTGAAATAATCCATCAATGATGTCTGCTTCATGGAGAGCTTGAGTTCCTTAAGTGTCTCAGAATATAGGAACATAGCACAGATGAGTTGATGTTTAACCTTGAGGGTACAATACTCTGTGGAATCCACGAACAATGAAAATATGCAAGAAATGCACTGGAAGCTATCAGGAAAAGAATGAAAATAATACAATAGGGAGATCTTTATAAGTAGATATGAAAGAAATCATTGAAATACATAGTAGAGTACCAATCCACAAACTCATATATTGGGCCTCATAATTTTTTTCCTCTACTGTCCATAAATGTGTTGCTAATGCAAAAGTGAAAATGAGGTCACTGACAAAATTACATGGATGCTTGAAGTCAAGGAAAGTTAAACTCTTGAGCATGTGGGACTGTTTATTTCACATGAAGTAAATGGAAAAAGCATATATCTACTGAATTTTGAGTGGGGATGGAGAAGAAAAATGTTTATTATCAAAACTTTGAGTAAAGAAGGACTAATTATTATTATTAGGGGTTTGGAGAGTTTGGATCACTATTAATAATGATCATGATATATATATATATATATATATATGCACATGTACACACACATACATACACATATACATGCATGCATCTATATACATGCATATATACCACATAAAATTAAGAAATTAATGTTCATTCATTATATATCTATTAAATTTGTAATTATCTATATCTGGCAAGTCTTTAGTCTATTTAGGAAAGTACTATAAATGCCTATAACATTAACTCACATTTACATAGCATTTTTCTCACAACAAACTTGTGAAATAGTTAGCTAATTTTTATTATTCCCCTTTAAAAGAACAGGAAATTGAGATGCATAGACATAAATTATTTAGAAAATTCAGTCAACTAATCAGATCTCTTGATTCTTTTGATAAGTAAACTAAGGCTAACAAAGTTTAAATAACTTTATCATGGTCACATAGTGAGTACAACAGAGTTTTACTCTAGGATTCCTAATTCCCATTCTAGTACTCTCTGCCACTATACACTTGTCTGTGGTAATAAAGTTTTAGAAAGTTCTGAAGTCAATATTTGAATCCAATTTATTAAATCCAAATCCAGGATAGTTTACCCTATACCAAACTAATTAAAACTTGTGATTTCATAAGACTCTTCCCTCAGTTTGCTTTCATTTATGGGGTTATTACCATAATGTTTTTTTTTGTATTTATAGATTAAGAATTCAATTTCTATTCTAGACTTGACTAGTAAATAAAAGCATTTCATTTTCTCTCTTTATTTGACTTGGTAAAAATAGCACTTTGAACAAGTAACATGTCTCTTTGTATTTCATTTCCTTATCTATAAAATGAAGAGGCTAGAATGGATATCTAAGGTATCTTATGATGGAATCTCTGAGAACAGTTCAACCCCATTTCTGAAAATACACTTTTTCTAAAGCTTTTGTTTTGTCCCTTAATCTATATAAAACATTTGTGGTTATATGTGTCATTCTATTTATTTCCGTTATTTGTCTCTTCATTGCCCCTCCTGCCACCCACAATTTTGCTTGGAGATTGTCAAATGGAAAATGGAAATAATATAGAATTTACATAAAATGTAACAGTTCTGGAATCATTGTTATCAAGGATAAAGTCACTGAAAGATTGCACAAAAGAAATAATAGTTGGGAAATTTATTTATTTATTTCTCTTTGAGAGCAAAAGGTCACAAATCTCAGGTTTTAAAGAAAAAAAAAGTGTGAAGAACAAAAATAAAAAGAATAAAGAAAAGAATAAAGAAAAGGTGAAATTATTCTTTAAAAAGAATAAAAGAAAAGAATAAAGAAGTGTGAATCTGCCCTTTTTTTTTGTACTTTCTGCTGCTGTCTGAAAGTAGTTGCTTACGTACTGAAGAAAACAGGCAAAAGTGTCATAAACTTCTATATTCTTAGATTTTCTTTCAGGAGGAATTATGCTGTGGCCAAGTTCCCATCTGAAGATCCACTGAAAACAAAGTGATTTGTTATATAATAGAGTATAATAGGTCAAAAAACTGATCAGCAGATTACTGAGTCTTTTTTTCTAGCACTGAAGCAATATTCTGTTGCTTTGCCCATACTCAGATCAGAGTCTAAGTCATGAGTGGTAATCCCAGGATGAGGAGGAGAACTAGCATAATAGAGCTTGGGGCCACAGTGGAGTGGCAATCTCCTCACAGTTCCAGGACAGAAAAGAATGCTTGTGGTCACTCACAGGCCAGAGCACAGGCCAGGAAAATGATATAAAAATGGATATTCAGTGAAATAGAAAATATTCAAGAATTCTTAATGAGAAGACCAGAGCTGAATAGAAAATCTTACTTTCATAAACAAGACTCAAGAGATGCATAAAAAGTAAAACAGAAAAGGCAAATCACAAGCAATTTAATAACACTAAACTGTTTACATTGCTATACAAAAAGATGATGCTTGAAACTCATGAGGACTTTCTCATTATTAGGACAGTTAGAAGTTAAAGGGCATAAATGTGAGTTAAATGTGAAGGGATAATATCTAAAAAAGTAAAATTAAGGGGTGAGAGAGGATTGCACTGGAAAAAAGGGAATGGGAGAGGTAAAATGGGATAAATTATTTCACATAAGAAGCAAGAAAAAGTGGAGGGGAAGAACGGAGAGTGGAACTTACTCTCATCAGAACTGACTCAAAGAGGGAATAACATACATACCCAATTGGATATAGGAATCTATTTTATCCTACAGAAAAATAATAGAAGGGAATAAGAGAAGGGGAAGAGGTGATAGAAGGGAGGGTGATTGGGTAATGGAGTAAATAGAAGGAAAACATTTTTGAAGAAGTACAGGGTGAAACAACTGAGATAATAGAATAAGTGGGGAGGTGCTAGGGTAGAAGAAACCAGAATTAGCAGAAGTGTGAAAAAGTTTTGAGCCAAGTTTCTCTGATACAAGCTTTCTTTCTCAAACATAGAGAACTGAATCAAATTTATAAAAATAATAGTTATTCTCCATTTAACAAATGATCAAAACATATGGAGAGTTTTCAGACAAAGTAATCCAAGTTATCTATAGTCATATGAAAACAATGCTCTAACTTACTATCAATTGGAGAAACAAAACAATTTGGAAATATTATCCCTTTACCTATTAGATCTTCTAATAGGACAGAAGAGGAACATGACAAATACTGTAGAGGATGTGTAGAACATGATACATTTAATGCACTATTTTTGAAATTGTGACTCAATAGGGGAGAGGCAGAAGGAGGGAAGATGAGACGAATTGGAATTCAAGAGTTTTAAAAAGAATGTTGGAGATTGATTTTTGCAAGTAATTTGGGAAAATAAAATACTAAATAAGTTAAAAAGAATAATTAAAATGAAAAAACATACAAATTTACAAATTTAACAGAAAGTAATTTCTAGGATGTGAGTATCACATTGGTTGTTGTTCAGTCATATCCAACTCTTCATGACCTCATCTGGGGATTTTTCTTAACTAAGATACTGGAGTAGTTTGTTGTTTCTTTCTCCAACTCATTTTACAGATAAAGGATTGAGATAGCATGATTAAATGACTTGCCCAGGGTCACATAACTTAGTCAGTTTCTGAGGTCAAATTTGAACTCACAAAGAGAAGTCTTCTTGACTTCAAGCCCAGTAAAATATTGATTATACCAACTAATTTTCCCAGGAATTACATAAAAGGGAGAAGTTAAACTAAACCCATAAATTGGAGCTAAGTGTGCTAAGAAGAAAAGGTCAGGAAGGAGGAAAAGAGGTATATGGGGCAACCAGTGCAAAGTCATAGAAGTATGGATTTCATTTTCACAATAGCCCTGTGAAGTAAGTGGCATTATAATTGCAATTTTACTATTGTGGCAACTGAAGAAAATAGAACTTAAATGATCTGCTCAGGGTCACATGGCTAATGATTATCTGAGGCCACACATGAACTGAAATCTTTCTCATGCCAGGCACCCTAGTCACTGTGACAAGTAACTACCTAATATGAAGAAAAAAACGATTGGTAGATTCTGTGCTAGCTGACCTTCCTGGTGCAGCTAGAATGTCAAGTTAAGGTTTTGTTACTTTTTATTTACCTGACACAAATCAATCTGACTCAAATCCTGCCTCAGACACACAGTATAACTGAACACATGAGTTACTTTTGTCTTCCTAAATTTCCTCATCAGTAGCCACCTCCCATTGTTGATATTAGGATAAAATGAGATAAAATTTGTTATGTGTTCAGACATCTTTCAAGTGCTTGATAAATGCTAGCTAGCAGTTATTTTTACGTTGAATTAACTCTTAGGACATTTTCTAAATGTTATAATATCAGCAGGAAGTAGGAAAAGCTCTTTTATCATAGATTATATTTAATCTTGAAATGCATCAGAAATATATTGACAGTAAGGATGGAAAAATGTAGAATTCCTAGAGACAAAACTTACTCAACCCCCTGCTATGATAGCGCTGCTAGAATTAGATCCAAAAAAGACTTATTTTGCTGACCTCAAGAGATTATACCATGAATGCATCTATATACGGTAATATATTTTATCAGTGTTTCCTTGCTTGGGAAATAGTTTCAGAATTTGGTACAATTGGAATCATTCAGAACTAATCCAAAGAAAGGTATACTTGGCACTTCCAATATTTGAAATATATGATTGAGATTTACTCCAATTATCAAAATAAGCTGTATTTTTCTTACTTAAGATTTCCTATGACAGAATTGACAAGAATCCAAGTAATGCACCTATAAATTTGACTCAGAATTTTTGGGCTAAAATGTCTTTTCCAATAATCATCATTTTAAAACATCTTTGATCCTAAATCAAAAACTTACAAGCAGTATTTCAGTAACACAAATTCTAGCAGAAAATAGTGAATGCCATATTTCCTTATAGGCTTTTTGTATGCATTTCCCTCCCCATTAATAATCCAAATGTAATATACATTTAAAAATATTTTATTTTAAGATTTGATAGCACCATTCAAATAGTGAGAAACCTTGAATATCTCTAGCTGCAGGTAATTCAGATATTTTTCTTCATGGTGTTGGCAGTTACCGTATATATTAACACATTTTGACATCTTTCATCTGTAGCTTTATGAGTCAATCAAGTTGTATGAAACCCAATCAAAAATTACTCTTATCTTTTAATGGTGGGGTTGGGGTGAAGATAAAATGTTAGTACAGACATATTTTCTGTTTTCTGAAAAATCTTGTTTTCAAATGTAGATCTATGATACCCATTACCTTAAAAAAACTAAATTATTTTTGAATAAACTTTGGTCTTGATGTATGTTATTTTTAAACTTATCTCATTAACATCAACAACAATGACAACTCTAATAACAAAAACAAGAACTACAATCCTTATGATTCCCTTCAATGAGTGCTGAAAAACAAGTAAAAGGTACTAGGCTCCATTATCATTATATTTAGGGGCTAAAATGCATGGCAGACAAACACATGATGGCTAAAAATTTGTTTATATGAAAGTTTATTATAAAAATTAGGAAGGCATCACCTTTAAAATGACAAGAAGTTTGGCCAAGGTAGATCATCTTGAAACAAAATGATGGCAGATGACAACAAAATGTTAGAATGAACCAATGTTAGAAGACCACCTGAATTTTATATTAAGTTACAGAACCTTTGCTTCAAGATACTTATTTAAGGATCAAAGTTTTCCCAGAAGGATGCAACTCCAAGAATCTGAATAACATAAAATTTGAGATAATAAAAGAAAACTATCAAGATACTCCTTACTAATTACATTTATCTGATTAAAAATCATCTGATACTTAGAAAGTCTTTCATAACCTAGCCCCTGCACTTCTACATTAAAAAATTCGATTCCTCTAAACATTCCCATTAGATGTAAAACAATTTTAACAATAAATTTTAAATTATGAATTCCAATTTCTTTTCATTTCTTCTGCTCTTCCATCTTGAGAAGTCAAGAAATTTTAAGTAGATTATACATGTGAAGTCATGTAAAACATTTATACATAGTAGCAAAAGAAAACACCTTGGAGTGAGTTGAGTTGGTTGGAACACCAGCAGGAACCACAGAAACTTTAACCTCCCATACCTTGTGAGGAGTTGAGGGTCTAAACTGAGGAAGATTGAGGAACTTCGGCTGATTAGGAATGCCAAGCGCAGTTGTGCTACAGTCATGGCTCTGGGCAAGAACAAACCATCATTCTTGGTGAGTGCAGAGAGGCAGTGATGATGCTCCTGCAAGCACTTATAGGAGGGTGAAGCTGTTGATTTGGGGTTCAAGGTCAGAGGGGAGAGCAAAAGTGAAGCTCCATGTTTAGAGGTTCTTACATTAATACTTCTCCTAAAATAGGAAAAGAAGAAAGAACCCATGCATATAAACTTAAAATGGGAATAGGGAAGACTTAGGTTCATCTTCAGAGCAGGACACTGTAGTTCTCAATCCTCCTACCTCAAAGTCAACATTAAATGGTTCCCTGCTTAAAGAGAATGCATATAAGAACTCAAAAAAGAATTTAAAAATCAAATGAGACATTGAGGAAAAAGGAAAACAAAATAAAAATCATCTAAGAAAAACAGAATTTTGAAAAAGAAATAGTTAACCAGTTAGAAAATAAGATAGAGTCTTAAAAATGAAAATTAACACTTTGAAAATTAGAATTGGAGGGGCGGAGCCAAGATGGCGAACTGCAGACAGCTTTCTCTGTGAACTCCTGGGACGTTCCCTCAAACTCAGACAAAGTGAGCCTTCCAAATGGTTTTTGAGTGAGGGCCCCCCCAAGCATTTGGACTACAACGCACTTCTATCAAAGATCTACCTTAAAAGAACTCTGGAGAAGGTTAGCCTCAGGGGAAATCGGCCGCTGGTCGCGGTCAGACTCCAGCCGGGGCGGAAGTCAGGGCTGTGATAGAGGGGCGGATTTTGGGCACCCAGGAAGCCCCTGGGAGATGCCTGGGCCACTTTGTTCTGCTTGCGGGCAGGTGCTTTGGCAGATCTGCCTTTGGAAAAGGGTGGATCGAGAGCAGCTGAAAACGTGGTCCTAGTGCGAATCTAGCCTGACCAGCCTCAGACCGGAAGTCAACTCGGCAAACTGCCCCAAGGCAAATACAAATTGTTGCAGTTTTCTCTGCTTTTGACCAATATCCCATCTTTAAATCATGAGCAAGAAGCAGAAGAGAGCTCTCACCATAGAAAGCTTTTACGGAGAAAAAATAGAACAGTCCCCAGATCCTGACATTAGGAAAACAATCCCAGATGAAGCCACAAAGGCAGACTTAAGTTGGTCTCCCTTTCAGAAGGCTTACCTGGATGATTGCATTAAGAATCTCAAAAGAGAG
>JAJPUD010003870.1:0-78857 GCA_023553655.1 Myrmecobius fasciatus
TCCACATTTCCCATCTCTCTCTCTGGGTATATATGGCTTTCTTCAGTGAACAATTGGAAGTAGTTTGAAACATTTCATTGTTGAAGAGAGCCACGTCCATCAGAATTGATCGTCATATAGTATTGTTGTTGCTGTGTATAATTATCTCCTGGTTCTGCTCATTTCACTTGGCATCACTCCATGCAAGTTTCTCCAGGCCTCTCTGAAATCGTCCTGCTGGTCGTTTCTTACAGAACAATAATATTCCATAATTTTCATATACCATAATTTATTCAGCCATTCTCCAATTGATGGGCATCCTTTCAATTTCCAGTTTCTAGCCACTACAAAAAGGGCTGCCACAAACATTCTTGCACATGTGGGGCCCTTTCCTTCCTTTAAGATCTCTTTGGGATATAAGCCCAATAGAAACACTGCTGGGTCAAAGGGTATGCACAGTTTGATAACTTTTTGAGCATAACTCCAAATTACTTTCCAGAATGGTTGGATCCGTTCACAGTTCCATCAACAATGTATTAGTGTCCCAGCTTTCCCACATCCCCTCCAACATTCATCATTATCTTTTTCTGTCATTTTAGCTAATCTGACAGGTGTGTAGTGGTACCTCAGAGTTGTCTTAATTTGCATTTCTCTGATCAATAGTGATTTGGAGCAACTTTTCATATGACTAAAAATATTTTCAATTTCTTCATATGAAAATTGTCTAATGAAGGAAACAACATGCAAACAGCTGTGTACAAACAAGATATATACAGGGCAAATTGGAGACAATCAACAAAAAATAAAGGCACTAGCGTTAAGGAGAACCAAGAAAAGCTTCCTGTAGAAAGTATTATTTTACCTGAAGGAATCCAAAGAAGACAGGAATTAGAGATGAGAAGGGAAAGAATTTCAGATCCGGGTGATAGCAAGTGAAAATGGGGTGCTTTATTTGAGGAATAAAAAAAGAGCTTGGTGATCCTAAACTGAAGAGCATGTGGATGAGGGTATGATGCAATTCTAGAAAGGCAAGAGGGGACCAAATTATTAAGGGCTTTGAATTTCAAATGAAGCATTTTCTATTTGATCCTGGACTTATCCAGAGCCACGGAGTTTATCTACTAGGGGTTCCAGTGACTTGTTCAAATTCATCTAACAAACATCCTCTCATAGGATTTGAACCTAGCTTGACCTAACTTCAAGTCTAAGTAAGGCTCCATCCACTTTTTCCTCATACAGGTATCCCCAAAGAGGCAGCTAAATGGTACAGTGGATAAAGTATGAGATCTGGATTCGGGAAGATCAGAGTTCAAATACTATCCCTGAAACTATATGACCCTGGGCAAGTCAGTTAACCTCAATCAATTTCCTCAGTTATAAAATGGGCCTTAATAGTACCACTTACTTCTCAGGGTTTTCTTGAGGATCAAATCAGAACATTTGTACATAGTTTTGCACTATGATGCAAATAGATGGCTACTAAATGTTTATTCCTTCCTCCTCCTTTGCTGATCTCCTCCTATATGTATGCCTTTGCATTGAGTCTCACTCAGGTTTGAAATACCCTCCCTCTTTGCCTCATGTCTAGAATATCTGCTTTCTTTCAAGATTAAGCTCAAGCATCATCTTTTGTACAAGGTCTTTCCTGATCCCTCCAGCTAGCTGCTAGTGCCTTCCCCTCTCTTGGTACTTTGTATATCCAATTTGTATGAGAAACAATTCACATCCACACCCACACTAAATTCCAGAGGTTCTAACTGAACTGAACTGATGTCCATTACTTGGTTCTGTATAGAAGGAGTATGGCCTCTGAAGAGAGAGGACAGATGTTTCTTTTTTTTTCTTCCCTTCTCAAAAATTTTCTCTTTATATCCCCACTTCTAGAGTTCCAAGGAGAATTAAAGCTTAGGTTTGACTTATATATAGTATATCTCCTAAAGGAACAAAAAAGATTCTTAGGTTACAGTGTAGGTCATAAATAAGACAGCTATTTATTTCTTCCACACAAAGGAAATGCTAAACACAGAGTACTCCTAACTGCACATTGACAAAGATTTAAATAAGCATAGTGATGTAGAACTACTGTTACATTCTCCCAGGAAGTTGAGACTGAAAACATAAAAAAATCAAGTGTTTTGCTAGTCTGCTGAATTGACATTTCATCTTTGATCCAGCTCTGTAATGTTTTCTTTCAATGTTCTTGTCCTTTGACATGTGGTGCTATTACTCTTATTCGCTACAAGTGAATTGCAGCTCCCATTGCTGATTCTTTTCCAAGAAGCATTATAGTTGTTATAGGAATAACCAAATTGTAATATAGTCAGTACCAGTTAAGGAACACAGAGACTCCCAAACTCTCAAGCTCACAGACTTGTTTCTGAGAAGCATCCATTTTAGGATTAATATTGAGTCATTTACATTCAATGTTGTAAACAATCAGGCCAAGTTCCAGGGTTAAGCTCACCAAGTCAAGCAGCCATTTGTTCCTGCAGCTTCCGTGTGCTTGCAGGCCCCCCTACTTCTTGAGGGAAGTTGATACCATCATATGGTATCAACATATAATACCATATGTTGCAGAAAGAAGAAGGAACAGAGAGCTAAGGTAAACTGTTTCCTTTTAAGATGATACTGGCATTATTGCAAGGAAACCAAATGATCACCCAGAAATTGCCACATTCTTCAGAATTGAGTATGTTTACTCAGAGATGGACAAGGAACAGACTTGATATTCTATGATGTGCATTAATCAGAACAAATCAAGAGGGTCTATATCTATAAGTACACATGTATAACATGCCATATTATCTCATCCATGAAAACATATGCTTCATGATGATAGAAAGTGTTTTCATTTTGTCTTTGTCTTCCCAGTGCTTAGCCTGGCACATAGTGGGTACTTAATAGCAAATATTTGATTCATCTGTTGAACATAGATCCTTTTATTATCTGTAAGAAGGCCAAATAATTTGAAAGCTAGAGACATACATGAATATAAACTAAAGAAAATGAAACAAAGTTTGTTGTAAACATAGACGCAGGTATTTCTTTGAACCTTCCTGCAATTCTTTAGAGCTATATGTTTTGTGGTGATTTTCTGGGAAGTTAATTAAAAAACACTAGGGAATATTTTTATTCTATCTAGAAGAATAACCACATCAGTATCCATATGCCTTTGAGTGCTTTGCCTATACTACATTTGTATTTTTAAAAAATTTTCCCCCAGGGATGACTAGCTGGCACAGTGGATGGGGTACCAGCCCTGAAGTCAGAAGTACCTGAGTTCAAATCTGGCCTTGAAATGCACCGAGAAACTGAGGCAGTATGGAGATTAGAGATTATTAATAGTTTATTGATAGTAGTTGAGAGTTTGGACAGGCAGCCACATTAGCCAGGGTCTAGATGGGACTCTTGTCTCATAGGATCCAGCCAGGAGTGAGGAATCCATAATTATGGGTCTGAATGGGAGTTTTGTCTCAAAGCATTCAGCTCCCAAGTGTGGGGCTCCAGGGATTCTTATAGGGCTCCGGTGCTCGGGGAAGCAAAGGCAGAAGGAGGGTAGAGTACTGGGGGATAGAAGTTCCAGGAAAGATCTATAAATTTAGTTCTGACAGGTTGGGCATATGGAGGAAGGATCACAAATTCTGATAAGGAGCTAGGAGACACTGAGTCTGAGATCAGAAAAATATGCTCAAACATTGGAGATAAGCCATCTGGAGTTTTATGATTCTTTGGACTGCTAGTAGCCATACCTCTGCAACCCTAATTATCTCGGTCCTAATGGCCAGGAAGGGG
This sequence comes from Myrmecobius fasciatus, assembly GCA_023553655.1. Taxonomy (NCBI): domain Eukaryota; kingdom Metazoa; phylum Chordata; class Mammalia; order Dasyuromorphia; family Myrmecobiidae; genus Myrmecobius; species Myrmecobius fasciatus. The sequence continues at coordinate 3,772 of JAJPUD010003870.1, forward strand.
AATTGCTACCAGGGAGACTGAGGTGTAATGCTCCGAGAGAAACTGAGGCAGTTCTACAGATTGGAAACTATTTAATATTTTATTGATGGTAATGGAGAGTTTAGAATCCACAGCTATGAGTGGGACTGAATGGGACCCTTGTCTCAAAGCACCCAGTCCCAGAATGTTAGACTGGCAGCCATTAGCCAGCCGTCTGAATCTCAAAGTATCCAGTGATTAGTGAGTTTGCTCCAAGGATTCTTATAGGACTCCCAGTGCCCAGAGGAACAAAGACCTTAAGAGGCAGAAGGAGGGAGAGGGCACTGGGGGTATTGGACTTCCAGGAAAGGACTATCAATTCAGTTCTGACAGGTTGGGGGTATGGAGGAAGGGATCATAAATTGTGATAAGTTTGGAAATAGTCAGACCATAAAGATAAGGGGGATGTCTAAGTATTTGAGATGGGCCATCTGGAAGTTTTATGACTCTTTGGAATGCTAACTCTGCAGCCCAATTATTCCTGATGGTCAGAAGGGGATGGGAGGATTGCTACTGAGGCAGAAACTGAGACAAGGGAACTGGCAAAACAAAGGCAGAACAATTCAGGGAAATTGGAACCAAACAATTAAGGGAAATTGAGGCAGAACAATTAAGGGAAACTGGGACAGGGGAACTGTGGCACAACAGCCTCAGACACTTAGCATTTCCTAGCTGTGTGACTCTGGACAAATCACTTGACCCCAATTGCCTCAGGAAAAAATATATATTTTTTCCCCCAAATCTGAAAAATCCAAAACTTTTGAGGAGAGTCATCAAATGGATTGATCTTAATATTTCAACACATTAAAAAGATGAAATTGTTCAGTTATATTAAAATCGTCCTTTTGGTTTTCCTTATAAAATACTCAGTGACCAAAAAAAAAAAAATACTGCGTGCTTAACTATGTGAAACACTGAGCAACACATTCATACGCTCAAGGACCTTGTAATATAATTGGGGAATGAAGGCACATGTTAAAATGAAATAACATTAAAATGAAGAATATTTCAAGTGTTAATTTGCAAGATGAGAATGTTGAACTAGTTGGCCTCTGGGGTCCTTTCTAGATGTAGACATATGATCTCTATGCCAAATGAGGTATTTAAATAATAAATAATGTAAAAGTTCAGAAGAAAGAGAAAGTACCATAGGTTCAAATCAACAGAGAAAGCAATCCTCAAATTAGAGTTTAAATATTATAAAAATGAATAAAAGAGAAGTGACCATAGTTTCTGAAAGGCATAGGTTAGAAATAAGTGGTGCATGGGGGTCACTGATTTATAACTTGAAGTCATTAGAGGTCTTTTATATCCAATGTCATCATTTTACTGATGAACATCTGTATAAAAAAGATTTAGTGCTTTGCCCTATATCATATGAGTTATGGCAGAACTAAGATTGGAACTTAGAAGTTCAGACTCTAAATCTGAATCTTGTCATTCTATAACACCATCCACGCTGCTCCCATTACATCTCATTTTTTGGAATGAGGAGTTCTTCGAAAGCAGTGGGTGATAGGGCAGAAAAAGTAGACTGATGCCAGTCTGTGGTGGCCCTTGAATATCAAGTCAAGAAATTTGGATTTTATTTTGTGTGTTGTGAAAGGGGTATGGACAGTTTTTTGGCAAGCCATTAAAATAATGGATACAATGTTATAGAATGATTAATCTGTCAGGAAAGCAAGATGGAGAGTTTCAGTAGGATGCTATTTTAGCAATACAGACATGAGGTAATAATGTGTAAACTAGGCAGGGAGCAGTGGGAAGAGATTTTGGTCTGCATTGTCAAGGCTACTGTTGCTAGAAACAAAATAACATTGCATTGTAAAAAGAGTACTACTACACAGAATAACTGGGTATAAGACATGGTTTTGTTGCATATTCAAGCTCTGACCTTGGGCAAAGTCATTATTTTCTTCATTTATCATGGCACTGGCTCATGCTGGCCATTAAAAACAGTATCGATATGAGGCATAACAATTGGCACTGTTTGATTTGTTGTTTAATGGTGGACAGTAAGCTAAAGAAAACCATGATAAATGAAGAAGAAACTTGGAATAAATCCAGTAGTGAAATAAGTATAAAGGTTGTTGTTTCAAATCTCTCTAACTTGGAAAAAGCCATAAACTACCTTATGGATTGTCTTTTGGTGAAATTAAAGACAGAACTGTTGGAATTTTATTGGGATGCTGTTGCTAAGGAGTCCAGGAAGCTCACTGCATGGGCCCTAGAAGAAACTGCACATAAGTTATGAAATAAAATCAGATGAAATACTTAAAGTTAGATAAAGTTTTTGTTCTAAGATGAATTATGCTGAGCAGCTGTTTGTGTCAGTTGAATTTTTACTTTAAATATGGTGAAAATCATATGGATTGAGGAAGGAAAATTTATTGGGCCTAAATGAGAACACCGGAGTTTTTAGGCTCACTAGATGTGATTGAATATTCAGTTTTCCTTAATTTTTTCCTACACCTCCAACTTCCCATCCTCCCTATCCTTAATGCAAATATGATTCTGTTGAGTTTATACTGTTACCCTCTCAGCAAACAAGCAATCAAAACAAGTTTAGAACAGTATTTGAGCTGCAAATAAGTTTAGTACCAAATGCTATTATTGTACTCTGCAAATCAGCCAGGACAATTTGGATATATAAAAGGCTTAAATTACTCATAATCAAAGCTGAGAGTGATGTCCATTCTATGGATTAAAATAAGAAAACACTCAGCTGCAGTTAAGTGTAATCGATATTTAATTGCATAATCCTAGGAAATAGGGGAAGGTTGATTGGAGTGCTGGCCAGGAACTATGTGCTGAGCCAATTCAGAGAGAAAGACAGGAGGTTCCTGCATTTTAGGATGAGCACAATGTGGGCTTGAAAGAAATGCTAGTTGTTAATATCAGAAATTGACCAAAGAGCAGAAGGTTGTGGGAAAAGATGATTTTCAGATTTTGGTGTCCTTTTGCCAATTTAATCTCAAAGAGGGCAGAGGAGACTGTGTTTTGACATTTAAACTATTGATCCCTATATCTTGTCAGTGATATATTCCAGATGTTTTATAATCAAACTCTTGCTTTTGGTGGACAACAGAAAAAAATGAGAGCTAAGTCATCTAAATAAATAAAATAGATTTCATATTTTATTAAAAAGTATCTGGAAATGAGTACATTTAAGTTATATTAGGTCTGCTTGGATTAATTTTCTTTTAAGCTAAAGGAAGAATAATTGACGAAACTCTTGAGACTCTGACCATGGTTCAATTTTTTTATGAATTAATGAGGGAATGAGGGAAGCTACTTTTTTGTCATTTGTTCTTCCTGGTGCATACATTTTAAGATATACTTCAGCAACCAGTACTGGCTCAATTTTTGCTAAGAATGTCAAAAGTGGTTGAAAAGAAAGGTAGATTATGAATGGCTTAACATGATGAAAAGAAGAGTTTTTATTTGTTTTCTTTTTTTTAATTAAAGCTTTTTATTTACAGAACATGTGTAATTTTTCTACATTGACCTTTGCAAAACTTTTTTTTGTTTCAAACTTTTCCCCTCCTTCCCCCACCCCCATCCCCACCCCTAGATGACAAGTAGTCTAATACATGTTAAATATGTTAAATTATATGACAAATCCAATATATGTATACATATCTATAGTTATCTTACTGCACAAGAAACATCAGATCTAGAAAGAGAGGGAAAAAAGAAAACAACCTAAGAAGGAAAACAAAATGCAAGGAAATATTCATAGAAAGCGTTAAAATACTGTGTTGTGGTCCACATTCAGTTCCCTCAGGTCTCTCTCTGGATGTATATGACTATCTTCATTGCTGAACAATTGGAACTGGTTTGAATCACCTCATTGTTGAAGAGAACCATGTCCATCAGAATTGATCATCGTATAGTCTTGTTGCTGTGTATAATGATCTCCTGGTTCTGCTCATTTCACTCAGCATCAGTTCATGTAGGTCTCTCCAGGCCTCTCTAAAATCATCATGCTGGTCGTTTCTTATAGAACATTAATATTCCATAACAGTCATATATCATAATTTATTCAGCCATTCTCCAATTGATGGGCATCCATTCAGTTTCCAGTTTCTAGCCACTACAAAAAGGGCTGCCACAAACATTCTTGCACATGTGGGTCCCTTTCCTTCCTTTAAGATCTCTTTGGGATATAGGCCCAATAGAAACACTGCTGGGTCAAAAGGTATACACAGATTTGATTGTTTTCTTAAAGGCAATAGGTAACCATTGAGCTTTCTTGAGCAGGGAAGTGATATGGTCAAACCTGTGCTCTAACAATATATCAATTTGGCAGTTATTTAGATGATGTATTAGATAGAAAAGTGACAGAAGGTTGAGATCTCATTTGGGATGCTATTGCAACAATAGAAGTGTCAGAAGAGTCAGAAACAGAGATGTGAGTTTTGGCGGGGAGGTCTAAGGTGAACAGATGCCACAGATATAGAAGTAGAATCAAGGAGAGGTGACAACTAGTTGGATGTAAGAAAGAAAGAAGAAGGAAGAGTCAAGAATAACTATGATTCTGGATGAGATTTGAAACCTCACTGACTGGAAATATGTACTCTCAGTGGAAAAAGGGAAGTTTGGCAGAGGGGCATATTTAAGGTAGGTAAGGAGAATAATGAGTTCTGTTTTTGATACATTGAGTTTTAGATATGTATGGGCTATCTAGGTGGAGACAATGTTTAGTAGACAGTCAATTTAAAAAAATATGGGATATTTCAGAATAAGAAAGCCTGTGACTTTGAAGAAGAGGGAATCTAAGAGAGAAGAATATAGCAGGAGGAGCCAGAATGAATAATGAAAAAGCATTTAGTAGAATATGCCTAGCACAGTGTGAAAATAAGCATAGGGGATGCAAATACAAAAACATTCCCTCTCCTCAAAGAAGCTTACTTACTCTTAGCTCTTACTTACTCTAGGAATTTCTTGGAAATTCCTAGGATGACTTTAGAGGGGTTTAGATGGATATACCCCTTCCAGAAACAATGATAGAGTTGATTTGATCTAAATTTCTTGATTCCAGAACTGGGAGTAGGAACTGAAGTGAAATATAGCTGGAAGTTTGTTGAATTTGTGTTCCCTCTCAGAACTTCAAGTTTTTGATCACTTCTAATTCGTATGGAGGATATCTGGGGTCCTACTTCTTCCACCAGAGCAGCAGTGCTAAACCCCTAATAAAAAGGATTAGTGTAAGAAAGCATGAAAATAATACAAATAAAAGTCCAAGAAAAAGTCCTTTGAGAAATTCAAGGAGGGAAAAGCTCATGTTCAGCTGGGTGGGGGTGAGGGGATTAGTGTCATGAAGACTTCATGAAAGAGGTATCTGCTGCTGAGTTGAGCCTTGAAAGAACAGGGAACATTCAACAGATATGGGTAGGAGCTAATTTAAGGTTTGAGGAACAGTATCAGTATGTTTTGCATGGACAGAAATGAAGGCCAAAGAAGTCCATTTAGGCTGAAATACAAAGAATGTGAAAGAGCATAGTGTAAGATAAATGTGGAAAAGTATTCTGGAACTTGATTATGGAGTGCCTTGAATGCCAGAACCATGTGTGTGCAGTTTTTTTGGTTGCCATTAGTGAAGCACTAAAGGTTTTTATGTACAGTTATATTAGATATTAGTAGAGCTTTAGAAAGGCCTACTCAACAGAGTTGTGTGTAGGATAAACTGGTGAAAGTTAGCCCTGATAGTGGGAAGCCAGTTAAGGGGATACTAAAATAGACTAGGTAAGATAAGGCAAGAACCTGAATAAGGCTGGTTGTAGTTGCAGTTGAGGAGTGTATGGATGTAAGATTGTAAAGGCAGACTTGGCAATTGATGATTCTCAGAAGGACTTTTTTCCTTTAAGACTTGGAGCTGAAAGAATGGAATTCTCACTCTTTTTCTTGTCTCTGCTACTCACTTGCCATGATTATGAATATGAATGATTATTCACTTAAATGAATAGAATCTGAAAGAAGATTTTTTTCATAAGGAACAAGTGTAGATTCCTTCGAGAAAGAAGCAATTGTTCACATTTTTTGAATTGGTTATATTTGGGATTTGATAATAGGTCTTTTTTATATAGACATATTTTATGTCTTGAGTCTTTTTTTTTTAATAGGACTGAGCAATTTATTTCCCAAAATTAGTCTGTCTTCAAGGGTTCATATGGAGTATCAAAGAGTTTTATAACTGGAGTGTTGGAAGGGATGTCAGTGGTCATTTAGTCTAATCCATACATGAAAGTGATCTAGTGTTAAAAAAAAAAAAAAAGACAAGTAATTATCCAATCTTTGTTTTTCAAGTACTTTCAAAGGTCAAAGTTGGAGGCTTTGTAAATATAGAATTTATGATTTTATAATTCCCAACTTATATAGTTTATCAGAACCTGAAGGTCAATGGCATACTAAATTTGGTTAATTGTGTACACCTTATATCTTGGTAATCATAGCTCAGGACAACTTTTGACACAATTTTATTTAGCTCTATGAATGGAAACAACAGCCTGAATAATAAACCTTCCCTCTTTTTTGCTTTAATGCCCAATTTAGAAAGTTGTCTGAAAAGAAAATAATTAAAATTATAGAGATTAAAGGCCCATTTCAGTTTTTTTGTTTGTTTGTTTTGTTTTGACAAAAATAACCCTAGTATGTGGGGGTGTTTAGGGGAAGGACAATAGGAAGAGAGTTTTGAGTCATGAGCTCTTACATTCCGATTAGCAGCTATTTTAACTATATGACATTGTTCTACTTTTCTTCTGAGTTTTTAATGGCAAATTTGCTCCTTATTACCCCAGTAACTTTCATGTTCCTCATTCTTTTGAGGGTCGATCACATGGGGACACAGAGAATATGGATGAAGAGCCAAAAGTATCAGATTATGGTTTCTCTCTGCCTTACACTGTTATTTTGGCTAAGTCACTGTCATTTCCTCATCTATAAAATGGATATAATAATTAACCTAACTTACCTGCTTCACAGTCAGCTAAAATGATTTCTATGAAGGTGCTTTAAAATCCACAAAGCATTATACAGAAGTGATTTTTATGCAGAAATTCTGTGAAATTCATTTATCATCATGCTTTTGGTAGGTGTTTGACTAGATGACATATCAGAGAACTTCCAATTCTGTAGTCTTGGGATTTTGAGCCATTTTCTCTGAATTTGTTGTGATTTGATCTATCAATGGTTTATCTTCAGATAACTGGATTATCAAAAGTGAGGACAGGGGCAGCTAGGTGGCACAGTGGATAGAGCACCAGCCCTGAAGTCAGGAGGACCTGAGTTCAAATCTGACCTCAGACATTTAACATTCCCTAGCTGTGTGACCCTGGGCAAGTCACTTAACCTCAATTGCCTCAGCAAAAAGTAAAAAAAAAAAAAGTGAGGACAGTTTCTTGTCTCTATATTTGAGTACAGCATCCTCTAGAAGTGTAAAATAGGTCAAACAATACCAAAAGTGAGTCTTTTACTTGGAGAAGAGTAAAGGGAAGATAGGAAAAGCCATACCAGTTTTAGTACAAAGAATTGGTGACAGCTTGGGGTATGTTTCATGATATTCCAGAGTATAAGTGTGCTTCATGCTTGTTAGTACAGATAGCAAGCATCTGCTATTGATTGCCTTTCTGCCAGACACTATTTCAAGAGGATGCTTCAGATTTTCAAACTCATAGATATTTCTTTGTGTTTTTCTTTTCTTTGGATTATCTAAGATAGCCAAACAAACTTCAACAGTATCATTTTTCCAGGTTAAGAGCTATTGTAGAGATATCTTGCTCATCCTGTAAAGGAATTAGAATGCTTGCAATTCACAGAATTGTGAGGAATAGAAGGTTAACAACAACTATGATGATGATGGTATGATCTTTCATTGAGCAAATATAAACAACAAAGTATAATATCCCAAAAGATTATTTAGCTCCTAATGCAAAGAGAAATAAGAAAGGAGGATGCAAAGGAAGGAGGGAAGGAAGCTTCTGCGGTTTGTGTATGTATTGTTGGTTTGTTTTTGTTTTTTTTTTGTCAGTGGCAGGAAGGAGGAGAGATTGGGAAGATTTGGAGAGAACCTATGATTTCATACTCTCTACCAATGCAGATCAATCAGAATTTGCTTTGCAAGTTATCAGCTACCTAGAGTACTGAAGGGCACACAGAATCACACAGCCAGTCTGTATTAGAAGCAAACCTACTCAGATATCTTAAGTTGTACATCCATAGCCAAAGCTGAAGATAGACTCAAGAAAGACCTACTTTTTTTTTTCTGAATCATTTGGGCAAGTGACTTTGCTTACTTTTCCTTTAAGCTACATTTGCTTCTGTTGGTGGTTGGATTTCTTTATACACAGCTACCATTGAGAAGAAAGTTGTCCACCAGGTAATGTGGTACACCAGAAATCCAGCATGAAGGTTGGTCGTGGGAGAGGGTGGGTATCGGCCTCTATTATTAGTTGATCCATTTAAAATTACAGTTTAGCCACACATACTAGGATTGGATATTTTCAAACTATATTGTAAAGAAGAGAAATTATTTGTTAGCATAAGCTAATTGATTTGCTTGCTCTGGAACTACATATTTCTTTGTGGTCTAGGCCTTAAATGCTTAATTGTGAAATAATGAATGTTGGTCTGTCATTGTGTAACACTTGTCTGAGAATGAATGCAGAACTCCAGTTTAGCAATACATCAAAAATTCTAAGAGTTAAAAAGCCTTGATAATTGGCAGATTTACAACAGAAAATGGTTAGTGAATCATTTTTAAGATTTATAAATGATGACTATGGCTAGCACTCAAAGAGGGGAGGGCATTTTACCAGTCTTGATTACATTGGATTACATTAATGAAATCACAAATCCATATTCTCTTGGGGTAAATGGTTCACATAACAAGAGTAGTTTGTCCTTGCTCCCTAGCTAAGGTTATCTCTTTCTCTGGCTTACTTCTATGTCCTAGATGTGTGTGCCCTCTATTTCTCTTTTTATTCTTACCTCCTTTTGTATTTTAAAAAGTGCTTTTTTCCCATCTTTTATCTCTTTAAAATCCAAATTAATCTTTCCCTATTTGAATTCTTTATGCCAGATCCCTTCTGTAGCTATGTACCCCATTTACCCTGTATTAATCTGCAGGTATTATTACTACTTGAGAACGAGGAAAAAGGAGAGCTTCCTGCCCCTTATTTTCCCCTCTTCATCTATAGAATGAATGATGACTGCTTGAGTGAGGGGGAGGAAAACATTCTACAAAATTTGCTTGTTCGCCTGAAATTTGAATTAATGCTACTTTGGACCTCATTTAATAGCAAATGCTGGTTGGTTTATATGTATCTTTTATTTTTCCACTTAGAAGACACTCTTTGAGGGCAAGAAGTCTGTTTTTCTGTTTGGAATAGAAGAACTCAGTTGTAAAGGTATATTGTACACATTCCCTCCAGTGCAGGCTTCTTCTCTTTATCCTGATAGACGCTTATCTAGATTTTACTTGAGTTCAACTTGCCTTCTTGTAATGCTATAATTTCTTTTCTTTCTTTTTTTTTCCTATATAGACTAGAATAGTGTTGAGCATACAAAGATAGAGGACAATTATTGTTGACTGACTTAATCTTGCCCTTTTCAGCTTCCCCTTTAGTTCTTTCTGCCTTTTTATATCTATCCCCTGTTCCCTTTGAATCCCTATATCCTTTTTTCCTATTTTCCTTCTATCCCTTTAGCTACCACCTACATCTCCTTTCCTCTCTACTTTCCCTTTCATAATCAGTTTCATTTTTTTCCCTCTCCTCAACTTCCTGTTGCCTCCTTGAACCCTGATTGCTGTCTCATTCCCCATTCATCTCTTTATCTTTCTTTTCCTTTTTTGTATTGTCCATTACTTTTGAGAAAACAGGATATATAGGGAGTGGGAGGGTTTTGGAGGAAAAATGAGTAATCATTTATATTTCAGAGCTTTCTTCTAAAGCCCTAAAAAGATAAATACCACAGCCCAGGAAAACTAAGACATTTTTCTCAGATGTTCATTTAAAGTAAAATAATAGTATTTTATACCTTCTGCAAAATCAGCTTTCCACACTGATTTCCTGACAAATTGACACTCAGGCTTGTGACTTCCATTTTTGGTATTTGATATTGAAGCAGATAGGCATATAGTATCACATAATATTTCTCTGTTTATTTTACTACCTTTGATGCCATTCCTGCTGTGGATGACTCTACTTGTGAGTTAGTTGCTCCATTTGGTTTCCCATTCTTGGATGTGACAATTCTATTAGTTTTCAACTTAAGAAAGAAGCATGTTTTCCTCTCTTTAGCTTGAATGCTAAAGGGCAGAGGTCCTGAAAAGTTGGACCTGTGGTAGACTGAGATTATTTCTTTTTGTTTCCTTCTGGGCAATTATCCATCCTATTATTTTCACCAGAGTTTAAATCTCTCTCTTGTAGTGATAGGTGTTTAAAGTAAATAATTCCACTTTTCTCAGGACATCTACCTAACATTGATGCAATACTGCATTTTAAAAAAAATTGACATGTTTTGATTTGCCATTCACTACATTCCTTGAAGAAGTTAATGGGGGGGGGGAAGTGTCTTTTAATTTTTATAATTTGGACTTAATATTGACTTTTGTGTCTGACCAAGATTTTGTGGTCCCTTTATTTACACTATTTATATTGTTATAGTTATTGCATATGCTTTTCTTTTGACTTTGCTTTATTCATTCTGCCATCATTTCCTACAAAATTTCCTGCATTTCTAATAATTCTTCATATCCATGTTTTGTGTTAGCCCCAAAGCCATTAAATACTCTTAACATTATTTTTTAGCCATTCCTCAGTTGTTCAGTACCTATGTTTCCAGCTTTTTTTTTTTAATCATGTAATGGCACAATTAAAATTTCAGTACCTTTGAGTCTTGTTATCAATAATGTTCTCAGATTGTGGTGCCAGTAATGGGATCCTTGGGTAAAATGATATGAACAATGAACTTTTCTTACATAGTTCCAAATAATTTTTCAGAATAATTGAACTGTACCACAATTCCACCAATAATGGATGTGTGCTTTTCACAGCCCTCAAAGAATAAATTGTGTCTTTTCTTTTTTAAACATTTTTGAGAACTTGATGAATATAAGATGGTACTTCAGGTTTGTTTAAATTCCCATTAATCTGATTATTAATGACTTTTAACATTGTTGTGTTTATGGAAGTTTTGTATTTTTTTTAAAAACTTTTGATAAACTTTGAACAGTTGTTTATTGAGAAATAACTCCATCATATATTTCTGTCAGTTCCCTGTGGATTTTGTGTATTATACTTTTATCAGAGAAATTTAATACAAATAATTTTTCCATTCCAAAATTCTTTTGTTCTTAGTTGCATCGTTATTTGTATAAAATAAAATCTTTTATATATTACATAAAAGGTATATTTTCTTTTATGATCTCTTTTATCCCTTGTTATGAATTTTCTTCTATTTATAATTATAAAAGCTATAACCTTTCATTCTCTTCTAATTTTTAAATGGTGGTATATTTATATTTAGATTATTTATTCATTTGACACTGATTGTAGAATATGATGCTGACCTAAGCCTTCTTTTTATCAGATTGCTTTTTAGTTTTCCTAACAATTTTTCACGTAGAAGATGGTAATTTAGCTGAACTTTGACAGAAACTAAGGCATCTAAAAGACAGATGTGAGGAATAATCAATATAAAAGTATAAGTGGTAGAAGATAGATAATAAATAGGCTCCATAATTTATTAAAGAGGAATGACATTATCAAACCTATACGTTAGGAAAATGACTTTGGCAGCTGTGATGCAGACAGTTTGCAGTGGGGGGGGGACTTCAGACAGATCAATTTGGTTGTTGTTCAAACAAGTGATGATGATGGAGTGAACTAGAATTAAGTTTATATAAGTGGAAAAATGGGGGATGGATGTAAGAGATATTGTAGCCATAGAAATGACAATATTTAACAATGTTTTGCATATGTGGAATGAAAAAGTTATTCTGAGAACCAGGATTGCTTACTTGGGTAAGTGACTGGCATGGTGGTTGGTGCCCTTGACAGAAATAGAATAGTTTGAGAGAAGGGTGGTTCTGGGGGAAAGTTGTTAATAATTTCTATTTTGGACATGTTGAGCTTGAAAAGCTTACAAGACATCTAATTGAAACATCTGACAGGCACTTTGTTAGGTGGGACTGGAGCCCAAGAGAGAGAGTAGGAATAAATAATATATTCATGTAGGAGTCAAAAGTGTAATTAAATAATGTAAACTATTGAGACTTCTAAGAGAGAATGTGTAGAATGCAGCAAATTATTATAGCAAAAATAAAAATTAATACAGAACTATAAAAAAGGAAAATGCCTGAGAAAAGATATGCCATTCAGTTAAATGAGTTTCCTGCCCAACTCTATTTAAATGGGCTATTGATGTCAGAATACTGATTTTGACCTCAGTCTGAGTCTTACCTCTTACACATGTAATCCTGGGCAACTTAATTTATTAATGTGCCCCAGGAAACTTGCTAAAACTACACATTGCTGAGCAATTGCTGAACTGTATAGATGGGAGGAGTTTCCTTACTGGGAGTTTACTCTGCCTATGAAATCATAAGTTCTAAGAGCAGCAAAAACAGATACAAATGGAAAGTAGGTGGGGAAATGGTCATTGATATAGATTATGACCATTTCTTTAAAAGTTTAACCAGTGTAAAATCAACTATTACAGTAAGCATACAACCTAACTACTGCTACAAATAATAACCTAAATACTATGTCAGTCAGCAATCATTCTGTTTTTAATTTTCTTAATTTTTAATTTAATATTTAAATTTATTTTTGTGTGTGAGGCATTAGGAGTTAAAAGACTTGCCCAGGGTCACACAGCTAGGAAATATTATGTGTCTGAGGCCAGATTTGAACTCAGGTCCTCCTGACTTCAGCCATCTAGGTGTCCCAATTACTCTCTTTTTACAAATAAAGTGATATTTTTATTAGGAACTTTAAAATTAGCAAACCTCTATATTTTAGCATGCAAAGAAAAACAGAAAGGGAGATTGTAGATGAAACTGGAAACTTTTAATGAAGTTTTAAAAATATTTATTACATTAAACAATGCAACTCTTCTTATCTGTATCTACTTTTGAATTTCCTTCTGATCTCTTCTGGTATTTAAAAATATTTGTTAATATTATTCTATTTTCTTAATTTTCTAACTTATTATTACTGTCTGCCACATCTACATCTCCCAAATAGAAGCCATCCCTTGTAAGAATAAATGACTATATTCAAGCAAAAGAGTTCAGTATATTGACAGTGTCTGAAAATGTATGTCTTAATATTGTCTTTCTTGCCTATCAATTCTCTTTCAAGATGTGGAAAGATTGCTTCATTGTCAATCTTCTAAAATTGTGGGTGATCACTGCATTGATCAGAGCAATCTTTCAAAATTGTTTTCCTTCATATTATTCAGTGTGTAAATTATTCTTTTTTCTTCCTTCAGCATTAATACACACAAGTCTTCCCAAATTTCTCTGCATTTGTCATATCCATCCTTTGTTAGAGAATAATAATATTCCATTATATTTATATGCCATAAGTTGTTCATCCATTCTCTAATTGATGGACAAATCCTTTTCTTCCATTTCTTTGCCACAACAAAAAGTACTATTATAAATACATTTGTACCTAGTGGTTCTTTTCCTTTGTCTTTGATGTCTCTGGGACAACAACAACACATTAGTATCTTTTCTTTTTCACAACTTGCCCAACAGTTGTCACTTTCCTCTTGTTACCTTTGCCAATCTGATAAGTGTGAAGTACAGCCTGCTACTTTAATTTGCATCTATTTTATTAGTAGTGATTTTGAACATTTTTTTCATATAGTTATCTTTCTTCTTTTGAAAATGGTCTGTGAGTATCCTTTAACTTTCTATTGCACAGTGGCTCTTCTTATAACTTTTAGCTTGTTCTCATGCTGTGTCCCGGATATTAGATGATTCTAAGAAAATTTTTCTGTGAAAATTTTCCCTTTATTGTTTTTCTTCTAATTCAAACTGCATTAGATTTTACTTATTTAGAAGATTTTCATTTTATGTAATTGAAATTGTTCATTGTATCTCCTGTGATTGTCTTTGTCCCTTATTCAGTTAAGAATTATTATCTCATCTATTCTTTTGAAAAATTATGACCTTTAATATTTAAATCACATTTTCATTTAGGGTTTATTGTGGTATATTTGTCAAATGTTGGTCTAAATTTCTGCCTCATTGCTTTCTAATTTTCCCAGTAGTTTTTGTTGACTAGTTAGTTCTTATCCTAGGTACTGGGTGTCCTTGTTTGTTTGTTTGTTTGAACAGTATGCTTAGTGGTTTTATATTTAAATTATGATATATGAATGTCATGGGATATTATTGTTCTATAAGAAACAATTAGCAGGATGATTTCAGAGAGGCCTGGAGAGACTTACATGAACTGATGCTAAGTGAAATGAGCAGAATCAAGAGATCATTGTACATGGCAACAACAAGGTTATGCAATGATCAATTCTAATGTACATGACTTTCTTCAACAATGAGATGATTCAGGCCAGTTCTAATGATCTTGGGATGAAGAGAGCCATCTACACCCAGAGAGAGTACTGTGGGAACTAAGTGTGGTTTATAATAGCATTTTCACTCTTTAAAAAAAAAAAAAAAGATGAATGCTTTTTCATATAGTTTCAGATCTGGTAATGCTGGGCTCCCTTCATTCCTACTTTTTTCCATTATTTCCTTTGAACAAATAATTATTCTCCTTGCCAATTAAGCAAACTTGTCCACAAAATCTGGTGAAGATCTCATTTAAACAAAGTTATCCTAAGGCTTTTAAGGTTGAAACTGAAAGGAGGAAAACAAATTGAAAAATTAAGTAGAAAAGATCTTAAGATTTTTGTAATAAAGTGTTTTCAAAACCAATCCAGAGGATCCTCATTTAGATTTTAACCTCACTGCCATAGGTGTACTTCATGCAGAAATAGAAACGACAATGGAAAACAAACAGGAGCTGATCCAGAACAAGAGACATTTAGGGGATCTGCGCTAGAGAAAATAGCATTGTGGAGTCAGGGAAGGCTGCATTTTCAAAGTATCTGCAACTTGGGAGAATTCCAAAGGCACAGAAAAAGTATTAGGCCTTACTAAGATATATTTTAAAGATGACAGAAGATAGCATTGTCTACAAACTCCTTCTTAGCCCTACAAAACATTTGTATAAGGCTGATAAATGGACATCAAGAACATGAGAAGTAAACCAGGAAGCTTTGAAAAATCATCTTTGCAGCCATAGGTATCTTTATAGTCCTACAACTAAGTGGAAAGGAGTAAAAAAATACAAAAATCTACTGTGTTTATTGTTTATTGCTTTCAATAAACAACTTTATCTGGTAGAGCAGAACACTACATTAAAGACTTTCTATTAACAAGGGATCTTCCAGACTTGTCAAAAACATCCAATATTCCTTAAAAGCTTTAAGAACAGAAATAATTTTGTTCTGTCATTTTCCATTCATTAGTACCAAATAAGTCATGAAGAAAGGAAAAGAACATTCACTAAAGGTCTTAGCTCTCATCATGAAGCCATTCTTATCCCCTGTTCTCATTTTCTAGTGCTCCTTGCCCTAAATTACCTTGTATTTGCATTATGTGTTTTGTATAGATATATGTATTTTCATCACATAATCACAAACTTAGAATTAAGAAGGACCTTAAAGATTCCTTTGATCAGTCTCCTTACTTTACAAATTATGACTGGAGGACAAAAAAAGTTAAGTGTCTTGTCTAGGGGCACAGTGCTAATAAATCTCTGAGGTAGAATTTGAATATAGGTCTTGCTGACTCCACGCTTGCTAGGGATTTGCCTCACTGTTCAGACCAAAGAGGGTTTTTTAACTTTTGTTTTTGTGTCCCCAGTATGTATCATAGTGTTTAGCACAAGTGTTTAATAAATTTGTATTTACTAATTGATTGATGATGAAGTGTATTTTTTGCATTCAGTAAGTGTTTAAGTTCAGATTTGAACTCACATCTTCCTGACTACAGGTCTGGTATGTTCCCTACACTACCTGGATGCCAGACTTATTAGATCTCATGCATGAAGAAGAGTAAAGAATGAAAGATGATGCTAAAGGTTGTAAAAATGGGTGACTTTAAGAATGTAAATCTTCGTTGAAATAGGGAGCTGTGTTTGGGGAGAAAGCAAATTAGTTTTTTATGGAGATATTAAGTCAGATATGAACTAATTTCTAGTGCTCTCTTAAACCACATGATCTTGTCAGCTGCCTATTCATAAGGCTGTCTCCATCATTTTCTTAACTTACTTTTGTGCTGTGCTTGCCCCTGCCTCACTTTCCTCCACACCCCCTCAACACTTCTTCTAGGTAAACAGATAACCTCATTTTCAGTAAGAGCCATGAAACGTCTGTTTTCATTGTTCATTTAAGTTCAGTTCAGTTTGTTTCAGCATTAAGTTTAAATTCCACTAGGCCTGGAGTTGTCAATTCTAGTAAAAAAAACCAAAACTATAAATATTTCAATTTGAAACCTTATTTCTCAATTACTTTTGTTATGCTTAGGGAGAACCTCATGAAAACAATATATTAAAATTCTTTTTTAATATTTTTAATTTTTTGCATTTTAATATTAATCACTGAAATTAGTGGTAAGAAAATATTCTGTCATGTAATTTGTAAAGCTTCTTTCCCTCCTTTCATTTGTTTTATGTCAGGAAAGATTCCACTATGAAGTATTTCAGCTTCAGATTGGAAAAAGCAAAACAGATTTTTATCGTATAGAATATTTAATGCATTTTGCTTTGTTTAATGGTTCTTTTGTTTTGATCTTCTATTGCTAGGAGGAATAACATTGTATTTTCTATCCTGAAAAGGTCAGAGAAAGGAATTGTGTCATATACTATTCCACTTTATAGAATACTCCTATAAATATTTTTCTAGTTTTGATTGGAAACTGTTGGCTCTGTGCAAGGGATTTCCACCATAGGATTTCTTGGCAACAACCTTTAGTCATTTTTAGAGAAAAAAGTTACTAATTATGCTTTTTTGGGGGAAATACCTAGAATCTTTTGGCTTTTTTTTCTTTCCTAGCTTTTCCTTCATCAGGAACCTAGTGTTTGTCTGAGTTTCAAAACCTGATACTTTGGGGATAAATTCTGGAGGAAGAAAAACTCAACCATCCACAAAATTGCCTTCCTAGGCAATGCTCCCCTCCTTCCTAGATATTCAAGCCTGAAAACATTGTAAGAGAGAGGAATGTTGCCTATAAATAAATATGTAATAGACATTATGAAGAATTACATAGGAAGAAAATCACAGAGCTCTTCAGGAGCTTTCCGTCTAATGAGTACATATAATATATGTCATATTGCACATGTGATATGATAGAGGAATATCTAGAATGCTCTACAGGAACTGTTATGATTTATTTTGAAAAAGGAGAAAGCACTAGAACATTTGGTGAATGACAAGACTTCAATAGATATTATCTAAGCTGAGTGTCAAAGGAAAACAAGATAGAGGTGAAGAAAGAGTTCCTTCCAAGTATGAAGGGTGGCCTTTGTAAAGACTCAGATATGGGAGGTAAATTGCTAAGTGTGGAGCACAACTAGTAGATTAATTTTACCAAAATATTGAGTATGTGAAAGAGAATGATATAGAATAAATCAGGAAAGGAAGTCTAGAGCCAAATTATTGAGGATTTTATGAGGTGCTTTTTCTTGAAGTCAGTGGGGAAGCCACTAATGCTTTTTGAGCAGAGGACTGATGTAGTCAGTCCTACATGCCTTACTTTGGAAGATCTTACACTGTCATAATTGAATGGGAGAAGGAAGATTCTGGAAGCAGAAAAACTAGTTAGGAGGCTTTTAACAATAGTTCATGAAGAGGTAATGAGGTGGTTAAATGTAGAGAGCAACAGATGGAGAACAAGAGATGTGGAAGTAGATTTGACAAGAGTTGGCAATTGATTGGATACTTTGGGTAAGGGGAAAGGAGGTGAATTGTAACTATTGGATCCTTTTTCTGTTTTGTTTTTTTTTTGGGGGGGGAGGGGACATTTCATATAAATTTGTTGCTAGGAAATTTTATAGGATGTATAGAAACCTGGTGCCTATAAAATAGGAAAGCAGTAAATTTTTTAAAAAATTATTTTGAAGAACCACCTCCAATTGTTCACTGAAGAAAGCTATATACACCCAGAGAGAGGGATGTGAAATGTGGACCACAACATAACATTCTCATACTCCTTGATTGATGTTTGCTTACATTGTGTTTCCTTTATCTGATATATCGTTTGTGTAGATAAGATTTTTCTTGCGCAACAATGATAAGTTTGGAAATATGTATACATATATTCGATTTGCCAATATTTTAACATAATTAACATGTAGTGGATATCCTGCCATCTAGGGGAGGGGTGGGGAGTTGGGGGGAAAAATTTGTAACGGAAAGCTATGTAAGGGTTATTGTTGACGAATTACCCACACATATGTTATGCAAATAAAATTTAAAAAAAATTATTTTGAAGAGTTTAAATGCTTTTCAAAGTTGTATCGATTCTTTCAACCATAAGACACTGGCCTCAAATATCATTTAATCTAATCTTTTCATTTTATAAATAAAAAATCTACTCCTAGTCCTCTCTCTTATCCTGACCTGAAAAGTCAAAGTAACTTAAACATAGCAGCAATAATTGTTTCAGCACTCAACATATTTATTTGACAGCTAGCAGATAAAAAGAGCAGCAAAGGAATACTCACTAGCACCAAAGGCACCAAAAGATCTTCTTGGGCCCCATATTCTCCTCTTTTCATGTTCATATCAGTTTCTGTCCAAACCAGTTATATGTTATATACTAGTCTCTTTCTATGTATCTGTTATAATTTAACACATAATGTGTGGAGAAAATATGAACTGGCCCTTGTTTTCTTTGGTCTTTTTTTTAAATAGTTGTTTTCCAAGTAGCAAGTTTTAAAAATTAATCAGCCCCTCTCGTTATCCTCTCAGTGAGTAAACTAAAAAAACAAAACCAGAAACACCTAGTACAAAAAAACAAACCCACAAATCCCTCAATATATAACTATATTATTCGACAAGACAAATTTCCCATGTTAACCATATCCCACATTTATTATCTTTTTTGCATTTTGATTTTATCACCAGTCTATCAGGAGGCGATTTTTCATTTTCATTTTCATTTTTTAGATTAATGCTTTATTATTAATTTGACAAGATTTCTAAAATCTGTCACAGTCATTTTTCTCTATTGTTATCAGTGTAAAAAATGTTCTAGTTATGCTCACTTCATTCAGTATCAGTTCATAAAGATCATCCAGTGTCCTCTGAAAATGTCCATTTCATCTTTTCTTATCTCTCAATAATTTATTACAGTGATATATCACAAATCCCGAATAAAAGTAGAGGCTTATATAGTTTCCAATTTTTGATTATCACAAAAAAGCTTTTATAAACATTTTTATTTTTAGTCTTTTTAATTTTCATTTTTTTATTTCTTTAAAGAATAAGACCTAGAAATTTTATAGCTGGGTCAGAGAATGAAGTTTAGTAACTTTCTGGGCTTATTAACAGATTGCTTTCTAGGGGGCTAGACTAATTCATAGCTCCACCAAAAATTTAATAGGGAAACTATTTTCCCAGAGCCCTCCAACATTTATCATTTTTCTCTTTAGTCATCTTTGCTAGTCTGCAAAGATGAAACCTCAAATTGGTTTTAATTTGCATTTTTCTAATTGTGAAGAATTTAAAGTATTTTTACATGACTATTAATATTAATATGTCCCTGTTTTCCCAATGTATATGCAATTTTTGAAGCTAATCTTTCTGGAATTAAGTCATTTACAGTGAATATTAAGGTCATGGAAAATTGGAAGGTTTTTTCAGTTGTACAACTTGATCAAATGCTGATAACAATTCAAATTGCCTGCCTCTTCTGTTAAAACTCTAATTCTGTTTCCTGAGAAACATGAGCAAGAAGACAAGTGGAAATTGGTCACACAAGTGATACTGGGACCTTCTTACAAAGTACTACAACAGTGAGAAGTAAGTAAAACATTTGGGCAATTAATCTGATCACTCATACAAATCTAATTCAACAAACTTAATAAGCATCTATTCAGTTCAAGTCAAATTGCACTGAGTCATATAGCATTAAGTAGACCGGAGATAGCAAGGGTGAGATTAATTTATGAATCAAACATTAAGAATGACTTTCAGGTAAGCATAAATGAGATGTTAAGTCACTCTCAAGCCCCAGCCAAATCAGGAAAGACTGAGATAGTGTAGGAGGGTAGTAGATTTCAAACTATACTATTAATCAATTATCATCATAATGATTCATTACTAGTTAAAATTGTACAAATATAGCAGATTAGGTAGATGAAGTACAAATGCAAAGAAACATGGTAGCATGAGATTTGGTAAATCTCAAGATCCCAAGGACTAGTCATAATCAAATTAGAGGAGCAAAAAGTGAAGTACAATTTGCAATTGTAAATAGCTTTTTATAAATACAGAGACTTTTAATGCCAGAAAATGTCATTGGTATGTGGTTACTTATTTTGTTATATCACAGACAAATTACTATGGATGGTCAAAGAGTTTGTGACTTAACAAGGGAAAGAGAAAATCACAGACCATTAACTAAATTTTTATAGCTTAACATTTAAAAGGTTTTGCACAAATAAAATATAGTTAAAATAAGAAAAAGAGTTAACATGGAAGACAAGCTTTGAAGAAAATTTTTCTGAAAAGATTTGCTATCCATGATATATAAGAAACTGATTTAAATGTATAAATAAGAACAAGAGCCATTCCTTAATAGATAAATGGCTAAAGGATACAAATAGACATTTCTCAAGGGAAGAAATCTATATATAGCAATATGAAAAAAAAATTCTTAATCACTAATGATGAGAAAAAATGCAAATTAAGTTTCTGTCTCATACCTATCAGATTGACAAAGATGATATAAAAGTAAGTTAATCAGAGAGGCTGTGAGAAGTGAGACACATTAATACACTGGAGATAAATCGGTGAATTGTTACAGCCATTCTACAAAGTGATTTGGAATTATACCTAAAAAAAAAAATCAGAAAACTGTGATCCTGAGATACTACTTACTACTAGGCCTATACCCAGAATGGGGCAAAGAAAGAGGTAAAGAACCAACGTGCAAAATTGTTATGTTTTTGTTGCAATGAAAAATTTGAAACAAAGGAGGTGATCATCAATTAGGGAATACTTGGACATTTCATGGCATATTAACATAATAGAATATTACTGTGATGTAAGAAATAGTGGGATAGTTTACTGATAGAAATACTGAAAGAGAGAAAATGAAAAAGACTTTTATGAACTGATACAAAGTGAAATGAAAATAACCAGAAGAACAATTTACACACTGACAACAATATTGTAAAGAAAAATAATTTTTAAAGAACTCTTGCTGATGATATTTGTAGAAATGTGTATAGAGGAATTGCACATGTTTAACATATATTAGATCACTTGCCAACTGGGCAAGGGGGTGGAAGGGAGGGGAAAAATTAGAATACAGGGTTTTGTAGGGGTGAGCGTTGAAAATTATCCATGTATATCTTTTGAAAATAAAAAGCTATGATTAAAAAAAATTATTAAGTAGCTACTATATATTCCAGACAGTATGCTAAGCATTTTACAGATAATATCTGCCAATGAGGAAATAATTCTTTTATGATCAAGTTTTAAAATTATTGTGATACTTGATGTTTATAAATTATTTTGCAAAATTTAAAAGGATGCATAATTTTTTTAAAAAGAACTCTTGCTGACCAAACATAATTCCAGACGACCAATAATAAAGCAAATTATCTACCCATGTGTTGTTGGATTTAAAGTACAAATTTACTTTTTAGTCATGACCAATGCAGAGATTTGTTTTGCTGGATTATGTTTGCTATATAAGTTTTTCCCCCTTTGTCCTTTGTAATTGAGTGAGGCTTTCTTGGGAATAAAATTAGAAGTGGGAAAAGAAAGAAAGCTAATCAGTACTATTGTATTGACAGAAAAGGGGGGAAATGTCTTTTAAACATTTAAAAGAAATGCAAAAAGAAAAACAGAAGGAAGTTATAAGGAGGCATAGACAAGCTGCACAGCTTTTTAAATGCATGTTGAATTAATATTTTTAAAAATAATAAAAGATTTTTATTTTTCAAAATAAACATGCAAATATAGTTATCAGCATTCACCCTTGCAAAACCTTGTGTTCCAATTTTTTCTTCCTCCCTCCCCATCTTTCCTCTCCCCTGGACCATAAGTAAACTGCAAGTAATCCAGTGTGGGTTAAATATGTGATTCTTCTAAACATATTTCCACATTTATCATGCTGTACAAAAAAAATCAGGTCAAAAGGGAAAAATTCGAGGAGGAACAAAAACACAAGCAAATAAACAACAACAACAAAGGTGAAAATACTATGCTGTGATCCACATTCAGTCTCTATAATCCTCTTTCTGAATATGGATGGTTCAAGAGTCTATTGAAATTGCCTTGAATTGTTAAATGTTAAAAAGAGCCAAGTCCATCACAACTGATCATCACATAATCTTGTTGCTATGTACAATGTTCTCTTGGTTCTACTCATTTTACTAAGCATCAGTTCATGTAATGTTTTCTAGGATTTTTTGTAATCAGCCTTTTTTAATAGCACAATAATATTCATATGCCATAACTTATTCAGCCATTCCTCAACTGATGGACATCTGTTTGGTTTCCAGCTCATTATCACTACAAAAAAGGCTGCTGCCATCATTTTTGCACATGTGGGTTCTTTTCCCTTTTTTATGATCTCTTTAGGATACAGACCTAGTAGAGATACTGCTGAATCAAAGAGTATGCACAGTTTGATAGCTCTTTGGGCATAGTTCCAAATTGCTCTCCAGAATACTTGCATCACTTCACACCTCCACCAGCAATATATTAGTGTCCCAATTTTCCCACATCCCATTTAACATTTATCATTATCTTTTAAATTAATATTTTTAAAAATTAAATTTACTTGCTTACAGTATATCCTATTGTTTATAGTAGAAATTTATAGTTTCATATACAACCATCTTTTTCTGTTCCATTTTGTATATGGAAATATTCATTTAGTGGAACAATACAGAAGGCAAAATTACCTGTGAGGTCATGTAATCTATGTCATAATGATGCCAAATACATTTTTTCATTTAAAAAAAAAAGTTATTTTTAAAAGATAGTATGGAAGTAGCTTCTCCAGTTTTTTAATTGACTCAATGTACTCAATACATTTTAGAGCAGCCAGCTAGGTCTTCTTCCTATAGGAATAAGATTCTTCCTATCAGATTTAAAAGCTCTTGTTTATCTGTAGTATAATATAAAGAATTCTGGAATTGGTGTAAGATACCTTGGGTATTATTCCTAATTTTGCTACTTATTTCTGTTGTCTTGTGTAAGTTCCTCCTTTATCCCTCTGACTTCAGTTTCTACAGCTCTAAATCTGTGAGCTTCTAATCTTCTATGTTAGTTAAGTAACTATAGCTGTATAGAATTTAGTTATATGTATATTATGGCGTTTCTAAAGCAAAATAAATGTGGAATCTGAGACGTAATAATCATAAATTCACTTTAGTGCTAAGAGAACTATTTTTGCATATTGGTTGGGCTCATTAACTTGGGAAAGACCTTGCTCTCATCTTTGCCTACATATGTGCATCCATATATGCCATTGAACATCAAATTATGACAGCATGTTCATGGAAGGACTACAGTTAAGGCTAGCCTTATGCATATGATTTAGCATTAGGGACTGTGGGGGAGAGAGAGGAAAGGAAAAGGGTGGTAATCTTGGCAGGAATTGCATTCTTGAGCTTAAATTGTTAACTTCATACTTAAACTTACTTCAGTTTTATTCTTTTTAAGTTGTGTTTTTAAATAAAATTGCACCATGTTCAGACTATAGCTGTCAATGTCCTCCTTAAGTAATTTAATAATAATAAGGGGTAATTTCAAGGCTGGAGGTGGTATTTATTTAAATGAGTTGCTAAGTACCCATTTTTTCCCCAGTACATAAAATTTATCCTGTCAGTTAAACATGGATCTCCATTGAGCAAAAGGTCCATATCATGACTTCTTTCCCCCAACCTGCTCAACTCATCCTATTTGAAAGTCAAAGTCAAAGTGAGAGTGTTGGATTTTCGTTGATGAAATGGATTGTTTAGAAGAATTGAGTCATGTAGTATACTACTAATTTGGAAAGTCTCATTCACTCTATTTATATGTCAGAAATTTATCAGATACTTACATGTGTAAGACTGCATTAAGTATTGCAGGTAATGCAAAGAAAAATAAATCATGGTTTCCCCCTTTGGGCTACATGTTTGTTTCACTCTTCAATTAGATTATAAATTCTGGGAATACAAGCTAATGTAGTCCTGTGGAAGAGAACCCAGATTTGAAGTCCATTTATATCATTTATTACCAGTTAGACTTTCAGCAAATCTCTTACTAATGGGCCTCAGTTTCTTTATCTGTAAAAGTGAAGATAATTGGACTAGATAACTATTAAGGCCTCTTCAACTCTAAATGAATTTCCCTATGTTTTATTATGTTATGCTATTCCCCTCTGCCCAGTGAGTTGGACCAGTAAATAATTGTTTGATCTTCTAGGGTTCACTCAGAGACAGCTTTGAAAATTTCATGCTAGTCCCTTTCCCCAACCCTACTTTCCTTAAGAAAAGAGCCAAGTAGACATTTGGGTTCTTCAGTGTTTGCTGCAGGTTTCAGATCCTCTTCAAAAATAAATGCAAATAAATAAATAAATGCAAGATGAAACTATCTAGCTGAAGTATTTAAAGCACACCAAAGCTTTTTGGAACTTCAAATATTTTTAAGCATCTTATTTCTGATAGGTTCTGGGCAAAACAAAAAATACTTCTTTCCCTCAGAGAATTTACTGAGATTAAACATTGGTGAAACAGATAAATATAAGATAATTCAAGAAAAGAAAGAACAGCAACAACTGGGAGGAGGGGCAGAAAGTCACTATAAAGGAAGTGACTCCTGAACTGAATCATGAAGGGAGACCAAAGATTCTAAGAGAAAAAGGAATACATGAAGGGACAGCCTATACTGTCCTGAGATACAGAGGTGTATTGTACAGAGGTGGGAGATAACATTACTAAGTTTAAATACATCCAATAAACCAATTTTGCTGGAATGTAGAATGTGTAAAAAAGGAATAGTAATAATGAAATAAGGGTGGAAAGGTGGTCCAGAATCAGACTGAATTCTTAACTTAGGAATCTGTGAACTTAAAAAAATTGTATTTCAATTAATTTACATATTTCATATTTACATATTTCATCTTGTTCTGCAAAAGTATCTTTAAACTTCACCAAATGGTCAAAAGGGACCATAATACAAAAAAAGTTAAGAATTCCTGGACTAGGGGCTTGTATCCCATAGAGATCTTAAAGGAGGGAAAGGGACCCACATGTGCAAAAATGTTTGTAGCAGCTCTTTCTGTGGTAGCAAAGAATGGAAAATGAATGGATGTCTGTCAATTGGGGAATGGCTGAATAAGTTATGGTATATGAAAGTAATGGAATATTATTGTTCTATTAAAAATGATGAACAGGCTGATCTTAGAAAAATCTGGAAAGATTTACATGAAAATAATTTTGCTAGGAGATATACTTTCTTACTTGACTTTAAGCAGACAGAGCTACACTTCCAAGAGCCAGGCTTCACTAACTCAGCTACAAATTGATGGCTTTAAAATGAAAATTGATAAAGTCAATCTTTTTTTATTATTAAAAAATCTTATATTTAAATCTTACATATCTTAAAGTCTTACTAAAAAAAACTTAATTTAAATCTTATTTTATTTTATATTAAATCCCATATCTAAATCTTGTATTTTATTAAAATTTTATATTTGTTTATATTAAATCTTATATAAATCTTTAATTCAGTGTTATCTTTTGAAATCTTTTATTTTTTTCATCACCCTTATTCCCAAATAAAATTTTCCTCTCCTTCCCTTCCTCTTAAAAACAACAACAAAAAAAGAATCCCTGGACTAGGGGCCATAGATATCCACTAAAAATTCTTAAATACTGAAATCACAAAGTAATACCTGTGGTTTAGGAAGTTTATGTTGGCAGCTCTGTCGAAGGTGAATTGGAGAAAGGGCAGACTAAAATGGGGCCACTGAATTTAAGCATTAAGAGAATACAAATAATTAAAGAGTTAGTAACAAAGGCAGAATGATGAAGGTAGACTTCATAGGAGTTTAGATGTATGATGGAGGGAAAGATATTGTACAAAAGCTAAAAGAAACTGGGTTAACTGGAGGAGTGTGTGTGGGGTGTGTGTGTGTGTGTGTGTGTGTGTGTTTGTTTGTTTTTTAAAAAAGGTTTATGTGGGGGACATATTGTAGAAAGCAGGGAAGGAGCCCAGTAGGTGAAGAGTGATTGTGGATGATGAAACATCTCCTAGAGGAGAAGTGATAGATTGATATTCTGGAGATGCTATTATACTGCTGCAGTGTCAGTTCTCAGGCCAGGAAAGTAGTCTGTCTTTCTAGTTGTGGCTGTTTATTTAATTCTTGATTTAGTGATCATGTGTTAGAATTGAAGCTTGAGTCTTTTAACATTCCTTTCTCATAGACCTAGTAAATAGGCCAGTTTATTGTCATTATTTTCCTTCTATATCATTTTATATCTACTTTAACAGTGGCAAGAAAAGCTTAAATAATTTTTATCAAGTTTCACTGCAAGTTAGTTTAATTTATACCCATTGCTTAATTCATTTAATAGATTGTGCTATAATTTCCTGATAAGACATAAGTGTTATCTTACTGGAACTTTTTCATGACTTTCCTGAGATTTATAGAATAGTCACCAAAATTAAACACTTGAGTAATGTTAAGTAAGAGTGAGATGACTGCTTGGCTTTGGTCTGCAGTTCTGCAACATGCTTTTTAAAATGTCTATAGGTGAACAAGACACTATGCTTGTGAACACAAGATCTGGCTGAAACTCATACCACAGTTCTATTGATTCTAAAACATCTCTTGCTTCTTGCTTCTACAACATATAAACAAGCAAACTTTGGTTAATGATTTTGAAACAGTTGTACTTACATCTGACCTCTAGGTGGTGATAGCTCCCTGCCGCCTCTTTATGAATACAGAAGAAGAATCTGGTGGTAGCAGGGAAATGATTTTTTCCTCTTAGTCATAGTGTATCTTATTTCCTAAACTTTCATATTTTGGGTGCTGATTATTTACCTATAGATTTCCTTTCTTTTTCTCTCTCACAGTCTAATAAAGTATTCTGATGCTTGCTCTATTTTCACAGCTATAAATACTCATTAACATCATCTTACAGCATTTATTAAATGCTTAATTGTACATTGTACTCTAGGTGCTATATAGTGAAAAGTATATATGTAGACTTTCTTTTTCTGCTTGTTAGAAATTTAGCAGTCTGAGGCATGCTGTCAGACATAAATATAGAAGCATATACATTGCTACTGAAGATAAGTTGTACCCTTAAATGGAGTTTTCTGTGGAAGGAAATGAAACATAACTCAAATAGACCAAAGAAAGAAGAAAAAGACCCCCTTGTTCTAAAAATGTAAGGACTCTTTTTGTGGAAACTATGGGCAAATGCCCATCAAGTAGAGAATGGCAAATTGTGGCATATAAATGTAAAAGAATACCATCATGCTATAAGAAATGATAAGAGGACAGTTTCTTTTTTACTTTCTCAAATACTTAGCTTTTTTCCAATTACATGTAAAAAATATTTAACATTTGTGTTTAAAATTTTGAGTTTTAAATTCTCTTCCTTTCACTTGTCCCTCCCCCCTTTGAGAATGCAAGCAATTTGATATAGGTTTTATATGTATAGTCATGCAAAATATTTTCCCCCATTACTTATGTTGTAAAAGAAAACACAGATCCTTCTCCCCAACCTCCCCCCCCCAAAAAAAACAAGAAAAATAAAGAAGGTAGAAGAAATTATGCTTTAATCTGCATTCAGACTCCATCACTTCTTTCTCTGGAGGTAGATAGCATCTTTCATCATAAATCTTTTGGAATTGATTTAGTTCACTATTGCTGAGACTAGCTAAGTCATTCACAATTGATTATCACGCAATATTGCTATTACTGTGAACAGTTTTTCTTGTTCTACCTTCACTTTGTATTAGTTCATATTAAGTCTTTTCAGGTTTTTCTGAAAGTGTTCTGCTTGTTATTTCTTACAGCACAATTATATTCCATCACAATCATAAACCACAACTTGTTTGTGGCTTCCCCCTTTGATGTATGTCCCTTCAGTTTCTAGTTCTTTGCCACCACAGTGAACTGCTACTAAGAGTTTTATGCATATATATCCTTTTTCTTTCTTTCTTTTTTGGATCCTTTTGGGATATAGATATAGTATTGCCATTGCTGGGTCAAAGGGTGTACACAGTTTATAGCCTTGTGGGAATAATTCCAGATTGCTCTTCCAAATGGCTGTATCATTGTCCTGATGTTCCCACATCTTCAACATTTATCATTTTCCTTTCTTGTCATCTTAGCCAATCTGATAGGTAGGAGGTGGAACCTTGATTTAGAAGATTTTTTCACATGACTAATAGATAGCTATAATTTCTTTGTCTGAAAACTGCCTGTTCATATCCCTTGACCAATTTATCAATTGGGAAATGATGTGTATTCTTATACATTTGACTCAGTTCTCTATTCATTTGAGAAATGAGACTTTTTATCAAGAGCATTTGCTGTAAAAATCCCTCTCCCATCTTGGCTGCATTAGTTTTGTTTGTGCAAAATCTTTTTAATTTAATGTAATCAAACTTACCCATTTTACATCTCATAATGCTCTCTATGTCTTCTTTGATAGTAATGCTTCTGTTATCCATAGATCTGATTCTGTGCTCTCCTAAATTGCTTATGGTATAAGCTTAATGGGAAACCTGGGAAGATTCATATGAACTGTTGAAGTGAGCAGGGGCAGACAACATTGTAAAGACAAACAACTTTTAAAGACTAATAACTCTGATCACTGCAGTGACCACTCACAATTCCAAAGGACTTAGGCTAAAACTTAATACCTGCTTCCATAACAGAGGGATGATGAACTTAGGGTTCAGGTGTGAGACTTTTTGAACACAACTATTGCAAATGGCTTGACCATGCATATTTGTTATGAGGATTTTGTTTTTCTTTTGCTGTGTTGGAATGGAGAGAGATGAGGAGAGAAGATTGCTTTTTAATAATTGAAAAAAATAAAATTTAGAAATTAAAATGTTTGCCTCCAAAGAAAAACACATGAGAAGAAATTCTGCCATATTTTGATCTGTCAGATTTTTCAGTTCTTCCTTAATTTTGCTGATTTTTTTCCTTCTTTTTAATTTTTTAATTAAAAAAAAGATCCTTGGAGTAGTTGAGGTTTTTAAAGTCAAAATCAAAATTTTAGCTCTAGGAGAGACTTTCTAAATATTCAGGAAGATTTATTGGTGAATTTCTGAGAGGAGATGGAGAAGAAATACAGTGAGTATAAGTGACTTGGGAAATATTTTCTCTTTCTTTTATGATTTGGACTGTGGAGATTCAAGATTTCATAGTGAATCAATAGCCAGTCCTAAAGTAGAACCCAGGTCTTGGATTCAGAGATCTGACTCTATCTTCCTCTGAACCAAATTGCTTTTGTATATATGGCCACAACTTTTGATTTGATTTGTTATGGATCTATTTCCATAATTCATGTTTCCCTCTGATAGAGAAAAGTCAGATTTGTTTGCCCAGAGAATTATGGACACATCAAGAAAACAGGCTCAAATAGTCATAAAACTCCCCAGTTAATACCAGAAAGTACCAATGGCCAATAAGAATTTTTAGCTTGAACATATATACTCCTATTATTGTGCCATATTTTCCCTTTTTCTACTAACAGCTAAGGTTATATACACTTGTATTTACAAAGAGCGTACTTTTTTTTTTTTTTTTTTTTGTTCCTTGTAGGTCACTGAATTTGAAGGGCTCTAATGGTGTTGATTAAAAATCATTTTTTGGAGATTAGGTTGTTTTTTTTTCTCTAGGAGAGTGCTTCCCATTTTTCTGAATCACTCCTCTCCCTAAGTACCTACTTCAGGAATATTATATTATTAATTTTATTTTAATAATTATGATTATTGTTTTTTGAGTTTGACCGATAGAGAAACTGAAGAAATAGTGCTGAGTAGTGGATCCCCTTCTTCTAATATGGTAGATAATTTTCTTCCTAGCTTAAAGTTACCTTAAATCTGCCTTTACCCCTTCATAAACTCTTTGAAAACTCATTTACCTGATTTCTTTTCCTTTTCTCATAGAGCCAAAGTATAAATGGTGAACCTTTCCCTTGGTGTGTGACTTCCAGGAAGTCAAAAGATAGCTGAGATCTAATGTTGGCAAGTTAGGAGCTTTATTGGCTCTTCTTCAAGTGGGGCTATTTCTTTGGAGATAAATTGCTTGAAATTTTTCTATGTATATCACTATGGAGAAAAATGAGTGTATTGTGTAAATTAGGTGTATTATGATGTTTGTGGTCTGCAGGCAAGGAAGAATTTGGTTCTGTGAAAAGATAAGTGGGTTCTTTATAATTACTAATGTATCTTGGTAAAATGTGTTTTAGAAATAAGGGAAAAAAACTGCTCTTATCACAGCTGAAATGTTCTATTGTTCATTGGTTTTTCATTACTCTGAAATGATTACTGCAGAAATTCTTAAATTGGTTGCTTTTCAAAGAGGAAAATTAAAGACCATAAGCATAATCTTGCAGCTGTGTCAAAAACAATTTGCATCTGTGTTTATTTGTGGCACTTTGGGAGACTTAGCTTTAGAAAATTCACCTTGGGCTAATGATGTCACATAAAGAAACCTGAATACCAGTCATAAAATAAGTCTACCACATTCATGCTACTGCATTGATTAGAACCAAATTAAAAACTTGAAAATTTTTTCTACAGTGATCCTTCACTATCCTCTCCTATTGTCCTTGAACAATTCATCCATTATAGTAAAAGCACCCTAATGTATTTCCATGTATGACTTGTCTCTTGAATGGCAATAAAAGTTTATGGATGTTAATGTATTTTAAAGATTTCCACTAGATCCCCAAGGCTCCTTCTAGCCCTAATGGAATGGTCTGTGATTGTGAAAGAAAAATTCATTCTTATTTTATCCAAAATATTCTTGAGAAGTACCCTCTTATTATATGGCCACATGGAAGTTAGAGGCTATTTGATGAGGCATCTTTTCCATTTTGGGGCGGGGTGTGGGAGAGGGAGGTCTGATATCTATATACTTTTATTTCAAAGTTGGCACTAGTCATATTTCTAACTGAAGTGCAGAAGTATTTGTTCTATATTTATTCTGCTGCTCTGGTATTGTATTCATAATATCAGTTATTCTTAAATCTCTTTCAGCAGGGAACAGTCTGCCTGGTAGGGTTGCCACAGCCACTTGTGAATAGACACTTATCAGGTGGGATGGAAGAGGAAGAGAATTGTCATTGGAATAAATTATTGATACATTTGATTTTCTATGTTTTAATGTTCTGGATAATGGTTGTAGTTTTTGCTTGTAGGGGAAAATGGTGGTATTTACATGACCAGTTTAGTAAGTTTCATTTTACTTTCCAGCCTGAAGAAGAGAAAGCCTCACAGTATGAGTAGGAAGATAAAAAAATGGAATGAATGTCCTAGTGTAATAGAAGTATAGTCCTATTTGGATTAAATATTTGAAGAGAGATGATACCAATTCTTCAAAAGGTGATTAGTGATTGTGACTGAATGGAAATATAATTCTTTATGACATTAAATTAATGTCCTGCTAAATAGCATTGCTGCATTACTGCTTTCTAAGCCTGATAGTTGCTTTGTTCAGTGATACAGGATCATTCAACCCAAATGTTATAAGCCTGAAGCAGCAGAACATTTCTGGAGCATGTAAGACTGTTGTTCAGTCATTTTTCAGTTATTTCTGCCTCTTTCTGTCCTCATTTGGGGTTTTCTTGGCAAAGACACTGGAGTGGTTTGCTATTTCCTTCTCCAGCTCATTTTACAGATGAGGAAACTGAGTCTAGACTAAGACTAAACTAAGCTAGACTAAACTGACTTGCTAGCCACAGATATTCAATGTCTAAGGCAGCTTAGAACTCAAGAAGATGATTCTTTCTAACTACAGACTAGGCATTCTATCTATTATGCCATCTAGTTTCCAATGTAAAACTGTATTGACTATTTAGAAAAGGCTCTAATAAATATGTCTTTAGAAATGTGAGATATCCTCTAAGAGATGGGAATAGTCTTCTGGGAGTCCAAATCATTTAAAAAGAAATTTCTACATTAATGTTGGTTTTCTGGTATTGAAAACCCTTTAATTATTTGAAAATGGTTCTTTGATATGCATTGCCTTCTTTTATTGCTCTCTTAGCCTTATACTTTTGTCTGTGTACAAAAAGATGTGCAGCCCATAACATTTAAAAGGACGGTGTTTCCATTTTTTTCTTCCTGTGATTATAGAGTTAGAAACAGATTTGGCCTCCCACTCACTCGGAGTTGTGCTCTCAAAGAGCAAGTTCAAATTGTGGAATATCAGCCCAGAGAGAAACAGAAACTTATACTGTTATTAAAAGTAGTGCCATGAAACAGTAAATTTTCCTTGTTGTTTTGGCTTATACCGATGCAAAATGTAAGATAAACTACAGCAACCTTTGGGTTCCTGAAACAACTTACCACTTTTTACTGAATAGATTATCAAAGATGGATTGTTAATACTATTTTGACAGCCTGGGCCAGAGTCTACAATATATTTATCACAAATTTGTAAGAGCTTTTAACATTTCAAAACATTTTCATGGCCTTTATCTTATTTGAGGTGGGAGGCAATTGTGTGATCTGGAACCTGGTCCCACTTCTACCAGTTATTTCACCTTGGATGAATCTCTCATTTAAAGATGTAGAAGGGATGAGGAATCTTTTTTTCTACTAAGGGTCATTTGCATTTTTTAAAAAAATTATTTAAAACCAAATACAAAATAAGAAAAAGCAAAATAGAAAAATAAAGTCAAGGGGAAAAAAAGAAAAAAAAACAGAACATTGTCATATACTCAGCAGAATATCATGGGGGATTCAAAATATGTAACAATTTTCCATTTCAAGAAAGCATATATAATAATAGGAGACATATTTATGACTGTCCCATCTTTTCTTTGCTTCCTTGGAGAATTCTTTTATTCTCTGCTGTACGTTTAGATATATATAAAACATTATTTGGGGAACATATAAAAAATTATCAACTTAAAGAATTCAAACAGTGGGAGGTTTTTTCACTTGTGGTTGCCTTGGCAGGATTAGACCATATGATTTCTTAGGCCTTATATAGGCTGCATACTGGATGTACCCTACTTCTAATCTAAATCATTGATAAGAGTGTTTAGTTGCTTGGAGAACTTTACTAAAGATGGCTTTTCTACTGACATTAAATCATTAATAATAATTCTTTAAGTCTAAACATTTAAATGGTTCCAAATCCTATGATTTCCTAGTGCATATCTTTTCAATATGCATAGCATTATCACCAAAATTATTTTATAGTTGACAAAATTGAGGTACAGAGAGCCATCATGACTTTTAGGAAATCATGTTTTTAGGCAATGTAGAGCCAGTATTTGAACCACACCTCTTGATCAATAGTTCCATTAGAGTATGTTTGGACTCTGTGACCTTCAAGGGCCTTCCCAGTTCTAAATTTATAATTACATATAAATATATAATAATATAAATATATAATTTATAATATATGGTGCTTTCTCTATAGGCTACCAAGGCTTCCCTTTTGTATTCTCTGAAAGGCATAGTACAATTGAGAGTTCAATATGGATTGAGATTGGGAAAAGGCCTTTAAGGGATCATTGGTAAATTCAAGTCAAGGAAGTTAATTCATTTTGCTTTTAGGTTGTCTTTTTTTTAAAGGTTTCTTCTAAAGAAATCTTAGGATCTAAGTGAAAGAAATTTATTCTTATAAATTAGCAGTTTTTGCAAAACATCTAAATACTTATCTCTATATAACTTAACCCCAAGCTATATGTAAGTACTAATGAAGGTCTGCTCTAACCTGAAGATTTATGAGACAGGTTGTGAGCTATTGTTTTCTAGAACTTTCTAATTGGCATAAAGCTTCAGACACCACAACTTTTGTTTTAAACTTGGATTTATACTCTGTCAACCTCTTACTGAATTCAAGTCTTAGTAAGTGATATTTTAGGATTTTAGAATTGTTATTACAATCAAAGATGATTTTTAAAATTGGAATAAACAATAAACAGAGTCCTTATTGCCCAGTTTCCAAAGTTTTAATTTGAAATCTTTATTTTTTTTCATTGTCTATATTTTCATTGTGTTTATTTGCTGAAGTTTCCTAGTAAATAATACATTTAATGTTTTATTAGCTGGCCACATTTACATAACCCATTGAACTGAAAAGTCGTCTCTTTTATGCTGTTATTCATCTTACTTTCAGAATTTGGCATTAATGAAATAATTCTATCAGCATGAGCTTACAGTAATTCAGTCATTTTGTTTTAGCAGTGAGGATACTTATAGTTAATAGCACATGAAGCCATTTCATTTGAAGAAAAGTTTTCTTAGGATACACTAACACAGACCACTAACCAAAACACAAATCATTTTGTTCCTTATGCTATTAAGGGAGTAGAATAAATTTGGGGCATAAGCCATGAATTTCTTTTAAAAAAAATTCTTTGGCATAAAATTGCATTACAGTATAGTAGCAATAATAAAAATAACATCTTATGTTAATATAGCATTTTGAGTTTTATATAAATCATTTTCATGTGCAATATTTCATTGGCCTTCAGCATTCTGGTTACTTTCCCCAGAATGCATGCTAGTTTATTTAGTGTCCCTCTTATAGTATTATGCCCAGAACTAAATGTAATACCCCAAATATAGTCTGACTAAAGTCGATTATAATAGTAGCCATCATTTCCATTATTCTAGATACCATGCCTCTTTTAATATAACCTGATAGTCCAGGGTTTTTTGGATGCTTTGTTCTACTTGAAACAGCAGTCCATTAAAACCCTCAGGTCTTTTTCACATTAATTAGTACTGTAATAATGATTATATATATATATATGGATTTGTATACACACACATATACACACATACAGCTTTTACCATAATTTCCTCCTTCATCCCTGTCTCCCATGAGGAGTTGTCCCTTCTCTTTGCCCAGACAAATTTTTGTATGTGCCTAGGTGATCTTATCCCATCTCATCTTTTCCATATTTCCTCCTCTATCATCACTTCTTTATTACTAATTTTCATTTGTTTCATTTGCTACTTTTCTTCTATCCAAAAACATTTCCATACCTTTCCTATTCCCAAGAACCTCTCACTTAACTCATCCATCTTTGCTAGTTATCATCTCATATCTTTTTTTCTTTTTGTGACTAAATTCATTGAGAAGGCTGTTTATAATAGAGACTCCCTACTTCATTTTCTCTCCCCCATTTTCTTAACTCTTTGAAGTCTGGCTTCTATCTTTATTATTCAATAGAAATTACTTTCTCCAAAGTTATTCAGGATCTTTTAGTTGCCAAGTCTAATGTCCTTTTCTTGATCCTCATCTTTTTGAACTCTCTTGAGCCTCTCTTCTCCTTGATATTCTCTTTTCTTTAGGTTTTCTTGACCTTCTCCTAGTTTTCCTCTTGCTTCTCTTCTAAGCTGTCTGACTGCCCCTTCTCAGTTTCCTTAGCTGCATCTTCATCCAAGTTGCATCTAGTAGTCATGAAGGTTCTTCAGAACTCTGTCCTGGGCCCTTTTCTCTTCTTGTTGATACTGTTTCATTTACTGATAATGTCATCAGCTTCCATCGTTTAAATTATCTCAAATTATGCTCAGATTCTCTACTTACCTAGGTCTAATTTCTTTCCTTACTTCCAGTCTTTAAGGTTCAATTGTCTATTAAATGTCTCAAACTAGATGTCTTATGGAGAATTTAAACTTAACCATGCCTCAAACTGAAATCATTACCTTTCCCAACAAAATCCTCTTCCCAACTTCCCAGTTACTACCAGGAGCACCATCTTCTCAGTCACCCAGGCTTCCACCTCTGCCCATATAAAATCAGTTGTCAAGTCCTGATTTTTCTACTTTGTTAATATTTTTTATCTATGCTTCCTTCTCTCCTCTAATGCCACCTTCATTGACATGCAGGCCCTTAGTATCTCATGCCTGAACTATAGTAACAATAGCTTACTGGTGGTCTGCGTGCCTCAAGTCCCTCCCCATTCCAGTCTGTCTTCCACTCAGCTATCATATTGATCATTTTAAAGTGCAATTTAGACCATGTCATTATCCTTTATCCATATTCAGTAAATTCTAGCAATTCCCTATTACCTTCCTCTGTTTGGCTTTTAAAATCCTTAATAAGCTGGCCCCTTCTCTCCTTTCCAATTTTATTAAACTTTATTTTCCTTTCACTACCACCATCACAATAGCTAACTAACTACTAATAGCTGATAGAAACTTCTATATGTTAGGCACTTTATAATTATTGTCTCATTTTATCCTTTCAACAACCTTAGGTACTTTTATTTTCACATTTTACAGATGAGACTATTAAGACAAACAGAGGTTAAATGACTTCTCCAGTGTTACACAACTAGTAAATGGCTGTGGTTGAATTTGAACTAAAGTCTTTCTGATTTCAGGTTTATCTACTGTTTACCTAACTGCTTTTCTGTACCCTTGTGCCCTTCACTCTATTGATTTTTGGAATCTTAAGTGTAACATTTTTATACCTTATCCTCTTGAATTTCATTTCATTAAATTTATTTCATAATTGTAGAATGCTGGGTTTTTGTTTTTGTTTTCAGATCTTAATTCTGTGGTCTAACTTATCTATCTCTTCCAGTTGAAATTTGTTCACTTACAAAATTTTGTAAGATGTTATTTCTGCATTCCTCTGTATCATTGGTAAAAATTTCTTCTTCACTAGGTTTGTTGTTCCCTTTCCATTCTGAAGATTGTATTGATAGAGAAGAGAGAAACAAAATAGAAGTTTGCTATTTAGGTTTCTTAGATCTACTCTTTTCTTGTACTCACCTCTACTTGTTAGAATTCCTATTATTATTATTCCTAATCTAATGTCAGCTAATACTCCATATCTGATTCCTTTTGATTATGCCTGATTTTGTCTCTCTTGGACTTATTTTCCAAGTTAATCTTTTTTTTCCCATGAAATATTTTACATTTTCTTCTATTTCTTGATTCTTTTGAATTTGTTTGATTCATTTTTGATGTCTCAGAGTCATTAGCTTCTACTTTCCCAATTCTAACTTTTCAGGAATTATTGTCCTCAATTAGCTTTTGTATTTTTTTTTCTTATTTGGTCAGTTATACTTTTTTAAGGAATTGTTTTCTTCAGTGAATTTTTGTATTTCCTTTTTCCATTTGGTCAATTCTACTTCTGAAGTTTGGGCATCTGCCTGTTTGCCTGGGGCCACACTGAAGCATTTGGAGGTTCTCAGAGCTGGAATCTGCCCTGTCTCTTTGCTCTCCTGAGGCATGTGAGGAAAGGAGGCTTCCTGGTGCTGGCTTGCTGGGATACTTCCTGTCCTAGACATTGCTCTCCTTTTATCTGGGAAGGAAAGACCTTTCCTGTATTTTCTAAGTTTCTTGGATTCAAATATTGTTTCATCCTTTCTTTTTGCTAGTTCTGTTGCAAAACAGATTTGTTTTGGGATGTTATTTTATGGTTGTTTAGAGATGAATATGGAAAAATTACAGCAATTTGCTTCTTCCTTCATCATCTTGGCTCCCAGAAGTTGAAAGTCTCACAAGTACTTTCTTTCTAAGTCCAAGGCAAGTGAAGAGACAGGAAGTTATTTCAGGTCTGCTGCTATATTAATTTCAGTAGGTTCATATGATCATTTATACATACCCAATATCTTTTATTGGGTCTTCTCTCTTTTTTTTTTGTTTTATTCTAAAACAGCATCATTGTCATAGTACATTGTAATGCCAGTAACAGGTACTGTAAAAATACATTGGTAGACTATTTTCTTAAGACTAGAGGAGAGATGTACTTATATCTTTCTGAGTAGGAAGTCCTAGTCACATTTCTTAGTTTTCATTTCAAGGCCTTAAAAACCCCTTGAGGCTCATAACATAAAGTATAGAGAAATACTACTACTTAATGACATTTTTTTGGAAACAGCCAAAACCTTTTTTGTATAACTGCCCGACCCTTATGTTGTACATTTTGTTTTTGTTTATAAGACTGCGCAGCATTTGACAATTCATTAAGCATGGTAATTACCTGCTTTAATTTCATGATTGCATGTACTATAATTATTCTAATTCTATAATAGCAAAGTTCATATATGCAAAAGCTAAAGAACAGTAAGGTAATAGAAATAAACCATATATATAGTTAAAACCAACTGGTATTTAGGATAAAGGACTATGACGTTACTTTTCAGAAAGATCAGATCTGTATTTTGACTTATTCTAAATAAGCTATTAGTTTTCCTTTGTTTCTATTCTATGTACCAATCTTGCTTTGATAAAATGAAATGAGTAACCTAATAGTGATGTTACTATATTTTATCCAAATCACATACTTATTTCCACCAATGAAAGTAAATCTTAATTTTCCCTATTTTCCTGAATTAAGACTTAAAATTCAGTCTTACCTAATTGGATATCTTGAAGTTTTAGCAATTCAAAGGATTCTCCATTATCTGCTCTTGTGAAAGCCAATAATAGCATGGATAAACAAATCTATAATTTATTCAAAAATCCCTATTATTGTCATTGATTTTGCTTTTTTGCCATCTCTTATTCTTTTCATCCTATATAATTGTTGGCCATATATTTATATGATTCTTCAGTATAGGATTCTTCTTCCCTTGTGCTAGACTTTCCTTTGCCAACTTTAATATTTCATGCTTATTAGTGAAATTCTCAGACTATCTATATATTATCTCTTTTATGTTACATGACCAACCCAACTCTTCTTTATGTACATAAATGTCTTCTTTGCTGTATCTCATGCAAGTCATCACTGGTAATATGCTACAGCCTGCTTATATCCATCTTTCTGTTACATTTTGGATAACCAGTATACAGTTCTGGTTCTTCCGAAATCATGTCATGTTTCATAGGAATATGGCATCTTAAAGCATATATTGATGTTAAAAAGATCTTTTAAAACTTTGGTATATTAGAAGGTTCAGGTTCACTAGGTCAAAGAGTATCCAGTTTATGTTACACTCCATCCTGAGCCCCAAACTCCAACTCCCAAACTCAGTGGCTCCTTATAGCCTAGAGAATTGTTCTGTTTAGCATTCAAAGTCCTTCATAGCTTAGCAGTACCTTTTTCCTAGTGTTCTCATATTTTATTCCCAGTTGCATTTTCTTCTATCTAGGGACAGTAGTATTTTTCCTGTTCCATAAACAAACACTTCATCTCTTAGTGCTGGACATCTTTTCTGGTAACTCCTACAATTTGGAATGCTATTCTTCCAAATCTTCAGCTACTGGTTTCCCTGTCTACCTTCAAGATGTTACCCCAAGTGTAACATCTTCTACAGGAAGCCTTTTCCAGTCCTTCTTAATTAGTCCCTTCCTCTTTTAATTATTTCCTGTTTATTCTTTCTTTCCCTCTCTCTCTCCCTCCCTCTCTCTCTCTCTCTCTCTCTCTCTCTCTATATATATATATATATATATATATATGTATAGTTTATTTGTTCATATTTGTTTGCTTGTTGTATTCTCCTTTAGATTGTGAGCTCCTTAAAGGTAAGTACTACTCCCTTCCTCTTTTTTTTTGTTTTTCTCTGTATTTAGCACAATTCCTGGTACATAATTAATACTTAACAAATGTTCATTGACTGAGTTTAGTACCTTTTTTTTTTTTAAGTTCCAAATTGCTTCCAGAATTGCTGGACCACTTAATAGATCCAGCAGCAGGATATCAAAAAATAAAACAATGCCTATTTTCTTACAACTACTTTAATATTTGTCATTTCTCTTCTTTGTCAACTTTGCCAGGCTTATGGATGTAAAGTGAAACATCAGTGGTACTTTAATTCATATTTTTCTAATTATTAATTATCTAAAGTTTTTGCATTTGGCTTTTGAAATATAGCCATAGCTTAGCTATGTTCCTTTAAGAGCTACTTGTTCATATCTTTTGAATATTTGTCAATTTTAATTAGTTTCTTATATAAGAAATGAAAACTTCCTTAAAGAATTTTTTGCAAGGATTTTTCCCTGATATTTTATCAACAGCTAAAATTGTTTTCTACAAAAAACTTTCCATTTTTATTTAGTTAAAATATTTTTCTTTGAAATATTTTCTAAAATATTTTATCTTTTATGATCCTCTCTATTCCTTGTTTGACCTTGAACTTTTCCCTTATTCATAAATCTGTAAAGAAATTTCCTTTTTGCTCCTCTAATTTATATAATACTAATACTAATCTACTATGTTTTACCTACTATGTTCTGGACACTGCACTAACAAGCACTTTATAAATATTATTTCATTTGATCTTCTTAACCAGAAGATAGGTAATACTATTATACCCATTTTACATTTGAGGAAACTGAGGCAAATAGAAATTAAATGACTCATGCAAAACTATACAGCTATCAAATATCTGAAGTCCTATTTGAACTTAGGCCTTTCTAACTTTAGGCTTGGTACTCTATTTAATCTGTCATTTATGTGCCCCTGTTTTTTATGTGAACTTTTACAAAAAGTTATGTATCCATTTGGAGTTAATTTTCTGGTTACAATTTCTGGTGTTAATCTCATCCTAGTTTTTGCAGAATGATTTCATGTTTTCCAGCATACTTTTTCTAATACTGGGTCCTTAACCCATTATCTGGGATCTTTCAGTATATCAAATATCATGTTACTTGTTCATTTGCTTCCATTTGTTGTTTATTTAAAAGTTTTCCAGTGATTGACTTTTGTATTTTTAAGTCAGTCCCAGATGATTTTGATCATCACTATTTTGTAGTAGTATTTGAAATCTAGTACTGCTTTCAAACTCAGCGAATTTAAGTGATTAAATGAGGATCCCAGATTCCAGTCTCCTGACTCTGAGTCTAAAAATTGTATTACCTCTCATAGATTCCTTTCTCACACATTTGGTTATATCTAGGCAATTTTATTCACTTTATTCTCTTGAATAACATTGGCCAGTTTTAAGATAATAGATTGCAAATGTAGTTGTTACATTATGATTGCTCATGAACACTATATTTATTTCATTTCTACTTTCATCTGCGAATATTCTCTAGCTTAGCTATCTTAGTTAAATCTCATATCAAGTTCTTTGTTGTCTCATTTTCAACTTAACTAATTGTCACTGTGTTAGGAGGCAGTTATGTTC
Source organism: Myrmecobius fasciatus (assembly GCA_023553655.1). Taxonomy (NCBI): domain Eukaryota; kingdom Metazoa; phylum Chordata; class Mammalia; order Dasyuromorphia; family Myrmecobiidae; genus Myrmecobius; species Myrmecobius fasciatus. The sequence continues at coordinate 45,348 of JAJPUD010003870.1, forward strand.
ATAATCTTCCACCATATTCCTTCCTACCACTTTGCAAATGAGCTTGCATTTTAAACTGGTGTTAAACTTGACTGGCTAGCCTTTTGGTCAGGAAATTAAGTGTTTGCTAGCCAAGGTGGATTCTAAGGTTTTTTTGGTCTGCTTGTTATGGCACCCACTTTCTAAGGTCACTGAAGAAGAGTTACGACAATATAATGTGATTGATTATGATGAAGAATAACTCATATTACTCTTCAAAAACTCTGGCAAATGTAAAATAACAACAACAAAAAAAAAGAGAAAAAACCAACAGAGAAAAATAAAGAAATTAGTCTAAAAATGAGGCCCAAGGACAATGAATAAATGCTATGGGATAAAATCACACAAAAATAAATGTACATGATTAAGGAACAGGATCATATCAACAATTACCATATATCTAGAAAAGAAAATGAACATAGCAAACTCATTTCCAAAATGGCTTAGAATCACAATAAGGAATATAAGGAAAAATCTAACATCTGTTAAGTTTTAGTAAGGACATTGAGGGAGAAATATAGGATGACAAGCATGATTATAAATGATGTAAAAAAGATAGTCTAAAATCTCAGTGAAATCAACACATTCAGGAGCAAGCAAATTGAAGTCAGTGACAGAAAAAAAATAATAGGACAAAAAGTTTAAAATGGCAAAACTTAGGGGGAAAAAAACCCAAGCCCTGAGAGTTCTACAAACTAAAACAGTTAGGGAATAGAAGCTAGTGACACAATATGAGAATTATTGAACTTCCAGAAAAATATACTAAGAAAGAGTCTGTATTTCCAAGCTATCATTCAAGAAATTTGCCTTGTAATATCAGAAACAGGATAGTTCAAATTAGTAAAATACTCAGGTTACCAGGCTCAGATTACCAACAAATGTATTTTTCAGGCTACAGAGTTTCAATGTCAAGAAGACAATCTGGTTGTGTGCAATTCACATAACATAATATAGTCATTCAGATTGCATTAAGAAAATTCAAAGGATAAAAATTTGTTAGGGTCTGGGAATTTGGGGGCCCTGATGAGAAGTTTGTCTTTGAATTGAGGATCAAAGGGTGTGGTCTGTGATTCCCTTGAGAAACATGAGACCCCAAGATTTGTCAGAGATTAAAAATGGCTTGCCTCAAAGCGGCTCTGTGGTCAAGAGGAGAATCCTACCTTCTTATTGAATACCTCCTTTCTTTTTCTTTTTTTTTTTTTTTTTGCTGAGGCAATTGGGGTTAAGTGACTTGCCCAGGGTCACACAGCTAGGGAATATTAAGTGTCTGAGACCAGATTTGAACTCAGGTCCTCCTGACTTCAGGGCTGGTACTCTATCCACTGCACCACCTAGCTGCCCAAATACCTCCTTTCAATACAAACTTAAATGTTAATGATAGGTATGGGCTAGTGGACAAAGGGCATGACCACAGAGAGTGGGGGAAGGAAGGAGGCAAGGAGGGAGGGGTCAGGCTAGGAGGTAAGGCTAGTTGAGGAGGGAAGATATATAAGACAGGCTGGTTGTAAGGGAGGGGCGGAGAGCTGAATAAAGAACTGCCTTATTTTCATCCTCTGACTCGACCTTCCTTGGATGAACATGCTGGTCGTGTCTGGATGCTCACCGAAGCACGTGATAGGTGAGAGACCCGGCTACCCCCCTAAACATTGCACCTAGCAAGTGGCGCCCAAGCCAAGCCCAAGCCAAGGGCTTATATGAAGCCATGCGTGGGGCTTAGAAATTAGGGTAGGAATTGAACGGGACCCTGTATAAATTACAGGAAGCTAAGGAGGGCGCCTCGCTGACGTTGTCAGGTGAGAAGATGGGAAGTGCCATAATTAAGCCAGAAGAGGATGAGATATGGGCTAGGCAGTTATATGAAGCCATTATATCTATTATATTTGTTGTATTTAGTCTGGTGAAGGCTGCCTTTGAAAGGGCTAGCCGCCCCCAGAGCAGTTTCACCACGGAGGGTCAAACTGAAGATAGGGCAGGCCTCGGTGAAAAAGCTGGGGAAGAGATTAAAGAACCATGGCCCCCTCCTCCTCCCAATTCATCTACTTACAAGCAATTATACCCTGATTTAAATGAATCAGAGACCTTTGCTCCCGAAGAAAAACAAAAATCTGTATTAAATGCAGAGAAAGGAGAAAAGGTTTGTCTCAGCCCTATCATTTCAAACAAAGCAGCACATGTAGAATTTACTGCCAGCAAGGAAAAATCAGGATCAGAGAAAACCATAGAACAGGCCCATAAAAATGGGGAAGATGTGGAAGGCTGGGGGATTTTCCCTGTTATAGAAACCCCAGATCTACAAGCCCCTGGTGGAGTGTGCAGAGAACATATTCCTATCCCATGGAAACATATTAAAGATCTAAAATCTGTTGTAGCTCAATATGGCCCTATTTCTCCTTTTGTATTAACTCTGATTGAGCAGTTCTCCATGATGTTTGTTCTCTGCCTCAATGATTGGAAAATTATAGCTTTTTGTAGTGGCTAGAAACTGGAAACTGAATGGATGCCCATCAATTGGAGAGTGGCTGAATAAATTATGATATATGAATGTTATGGAATATTATTTTTCTGTAAGAAACGGCCAGCAGGATGATTTCAGAGAGACCTGGAGAGACTTGCATGAACTGATGCTGAGTGAAATCAGCAGAACCAGGAGATCATTATACACAACAAGACTATACAATGATCAATTCTGATGGACATGGTTTTCTTTAACAATGATGTGATTCAAATCAGTTCCTATTGTTCAACTGTGAAGATAGTCATATACATCCGGAGAGAGAGGCCTGAGGGAACTGAGTGTGAACCAAAACACAGCATTTTAATGCTTTCTGTGAATATTTGCTTGCATTTTGTTTTCCTTTTTAGGTTGTTTTCTTTTTTTTCTCTCTAGATCTGATGTTTCTTGTGCAGTAAGATAACTGTATAGATATGTATACATATATTGGATTTGTCATATAATTTAACATATTAGATTACCTGTCATCTAGGGGTGGGGGGGGAAGGAGGGGAAAAGTTTGGAACAAAAAAAAAAGTTTTGCAAAGGTCAATGTAGAAAAATCACTCATATGTTTTGTAAGTAAAAAGCTTTTAATAAAAAAAAAGAAAAAGAAAATTATAGCTTGAGCCTGTTTGACTCCTGGACAGGTTGTTTTATGGAGAGCTGAATTTGCAGAGCAGGCTAAACAGGAGGCCCTGAGACATGGGAATGGGGCTATGTTAAGTAGATGTGAAAAAGTAGGCTCTGAAAAAGTAGGCTCTGATGTTTATCAGGCTGAGTTGCTTGCTGGAGCGATTCATGCTAACAGAAGGGAAGAAAAGAGGTGCTATAAGTGTGGTCAGTTAGGACATATCAGGCAGGACTGTAAGCAAAAACATCCTATAATCACATGCTTCAAATGTGGTAAAAGTGGACACTATGCTAAACAATGTAGAGCTAATAAGAAGCAGGGAAACGGGGTTCTTGGGTCTCTTATCAGTTGAGGGTGGAGCCCAAGTCACAGATCTAGCCAACTATCTGCCCTCTTCAGTCAGACCTCACATTATCTAGCTATGCCCCTTGTCAGCTTGAAGCTGCTCCAGAAGATGAGACCTTCATCCTTTTGTCCCAAACGAGTCGGGGTCTGAACTGATTGAGGCATGGGCATGGTGTGACGAAGGCCCTAAGGCCTCAGGCCTCCACAGTACTGGAGTTCTATGGCTGCCAGATGCCAATCTGGTCTATGATAACTAGGTTTCCAAGACAGATAGTGGGAGTTGGTGGGACTGGATCTCTGATTCCTGCTCATTGTTAATCATTAGAGTTCAAGATTTATTAGCTAAAATTGTTTAGGAATCATTGGCAGCCTGGAAGGCCTGAGAGAATAGCTCTCCTAAATTAAGGTGTGTCATTAGAAAAGTTTTCTGAAAAGCTTTCTGAAAGTTTTCTGAAAGTGGTCATTTGTAAAGAGGTAACTCTTTACAGAGAGATTGAAGTGCAGTTCAGTTTTAAAAGCCTGGATCTAGATCAGAAAATAGCCAAAATTAGAAATCAGCTGAGGATTTGAGATAAATTAGCTAAACTGAAAGGGGAATGGGTAAAGAAAATGGGAAAGCATAGCTACTGTGGGCTCAGGGTGAAGTTAATTAGATCTGAATGGGGAAAAGTTCCTTCAATTCAGAAGAATTGAAGTTTTGCAAATCTTTGGCTTGAGAGAGATTGGAATATGATATATGGGAAAGTAAGGAAAATTATCTTCTATCCTAAAATTAGCTGTCGTTCATAAATAGGAATTCTCTGTCAAGAGAAAAAAATGGTTCTTAAATGAATTTAGAACATTTACTTATTATATACCTCTTCTTTGTGACTAAACTTTGTCATTATGATTTTACAATATTCCGTTTCCATTGCTTTGTTGTTGACATATTTTCCAGTTCTATTGTTTATGTGTGTGTAAATTGTATCTACTTTTTTCACATTTCACTTTACATCAGTTCATGGAAGTTTTTTGTGTTTTTCTATAGTCATAGTATCTCTGTTTTTTAAAACCCAAAAGTTAGAGTAATATTTTGTTTCATTCATGTACCATTATTTATGGGCATCTACTTTGGTTCTAGTTATTTGTCATTACAAAAGGTTCTGCTATATGTATTTTGGTGCATATGGAGCTGCCCTTCTTGTCATTAATCTCTGGGGTGTATGGGATCTCTGGGTCAATGACTACATAGATCTTTTAATCACTTTCTTAGCATAAGTCCACATTATTTTCCAAAATTTATAGCTCCACCAATGCATTAATGTACCTGTCTTTGCAAAACTCAATTTTTCACTGAAACCATCTTTTTAAAAGTCTTTGCCAATTTGTTGTATATGAGATAAATTCTTGTGAACTGTTTTGATTTATATTTTCTTTATTAGTGATTTTGCACATTTTTTGATGATTACTAATAGTATGAATAATGTTTATTTCTGTCTTGATTATTTATTGAGGAATAACTTTTGGTCTTACATTTTTGTTAATTGTCTATAGGTCAAGATTCAAAACTGTTATCAAAGTTATCAGATAAAAAGATTTCCACTTCTATTACTTAATTGCATTAATTTTATTTGCAGAAAATTTTTTTAGCTTCATATACTCAAATTATCTTTTTTCTCTTTTTTAGTCACCTATCCCTTGTTTGGTTAAAAATCTGTTCCTTTCTTCCCACAGCCATAGCAATGAAGCTGATCTGCTTATGTTCTAATATTTTAGTGACATAATCTTTAATATTCAAACTACATAATTTATTTTAAACTAATTGTAATGCATGACATAGTTATTGATCTAAACTTAATTTCCACCTGGCCTCTTGACTTATAGAATCTCCCACAGTAGTTCTGAAGGAGAGAGACACCCCAGATGTAGCTTCTGGCAAAATAAAACAACAAAAATCGAAACCTCTTTGGTCAAGAGTTCACTACTTAATGAGCTATTCTGGAAAAAGTTGTTTGGTGTGGGGTACATTATTCTCCTTTTTTCAGATGAGTGGTATAGATAAAACAAATATGTGTTTGCAAAGGTAAAAATTTTGTTGAGTCATAGTCTGATAATTGAAGTCTATAATGATAACTCTGGAGCGCCAAAAGCTCCAAAATAATCAAATAAACATTAAATATTGTTTAGTGTAGTGTTACTGTGAATTGCATTTTACTACCATTCATTTCCTTAGCTGTTTTTTGTTGAGTATTGTATTCAGAGAAATTTTTCTATAGCTTCGGAGGATGTGTAGACTTTTTTTTTTTTTTTTTGGTAAATGGCATCATATTAATTGCATTTTAGGGCTTTCTAAAATAAGATCTGTAACTAATTAAAACACTTTCTCCAAAATGTCTAGATTTTGATAGGCAGTTGGATGGATGGAATTGACCTATGAATAGGTCTTGGACCAATGTTGTGGGTGTATAATGAATTGAACTCAGATTACAATAGGAGAAGGAAAGTGGGTCCGATTGATTGCCTTTGTGAAATAACCAATGTTTTTCACCTCTCTAGCCTCTCTGAAATCGAGTCCTATATTTTTAGCATCAGTATTCTTTTAGTGTTCAGAGAAGCCAGAGAATATCACAGGTTCCAAATAACTCCAGTTGTCGGCTACTCAAAAAGCAAGTCATATGGTGAACGCTTATAAACTATAATATATTACCAAAAAGTATTATGCAGGAAAAGTGGCAAAAGGAGTATCATCAGAGAGTTCTGTGACTAGAAAAGGATGTGTACAAGGCCTATTACAATAGTAGGGAGTAACAAATGGACAGTCATTGTGCTCTGTTGTTATTTATGTAAATTTCACATTTGAAAAAAAATAATAAATTTCAAATTTGTAGGAAGGCTCCTTTCCTTGTGAATAGATCCCTAATTTGAAAGTTACTTAAATGAGAACATGGATATAGAATTTCTATTTTATGAATGGGTTGTGATTTGTATCAGTGGAAGGAATACCTCCAATAATGAAAACATGGATCCAGTGAAGTATCAGTTGACGCTGCAAGGGATACAGAAGTGAATGTGACTTTATTTTCTATCAGATTATAAATCCAGTCTGGCATAATCTCTTTTTGACCACCATGTTCTTTTATAACATCTTTTTCTAACCATTCCTGAAAATAGAGAAGTTATCACATTATTTTAGATTGTGATTTGTAGCATAGCATTACAGTAGAGATGAAATTTGAAAAATCATATAGATTTGCTTTTCTTAATTTTTTTTTGATATGAATGTTTCAAATATCTCTTATTGGATATTCATCTTTTTTTTTCATTGATGCTGAGGCTTAGGTTTTTAGGGTACATCATTTAGGCCTATATCTGGAGAATATTTGTTTCTTGAAATATATCATTTCATGCCATTTTGTAGTTTCTAGTGGACACAGAGTAGTTTTTTCTTATTCATACTTTCTTTCCTTTATAACTGAAGGTCTTTGGGTTGCTTGCAGAATTTTTTGTCATTGCAATTATTAAATGTAATCAATTGATTTGGGTATCTAAAACATGTTTATTTTGTGGAGACAATTCATGTGTTTTTAAATTTTTTTATTTAGATGTTCTGGGTAACTTCTTGCATTATTTCCTTCATTATGGAACATTATGGTTTGATTAGTCATATTCTTTTAAGAAACTTTTGCTTCTCAAATTAGCTCAGTGTATCATGTCTTTGAGATCAATGTTTTACTTGTGTATATATTACGGTCGTTTAATGTTATTACATTTTGCTTCTCTTCTTCCAGTTGTTCATTTTAGTGTATTCATATTCTGAATCTGTTGCTTTCTCTTACATTTCTTTGGAAAGACCTTTGGATTAAAGTTTTTCTTACACTAATTATTTCTTTTGTAAAGGTTTTAAGTTCTGCCATTTTTTCTTTTAAAAATTCTGTCAAAGCTTGATTTGTATCTTGAATCATTTTGAATCATCTTGTTATGGTTCCATGCCCTCTTGAAATGTTGAGATATTGATTCAATTTCTTTTTTTTCTTGAAATATTCATTAAAATATTTTTTCAATCTTTTTTGAAATCTTGTTACTCATTTTTCTTTTGGATTTGAGCATCTTCTCTGTTAATCTATTTATATCCTAGTCTTTTAATTCAATTTTCTTCTCCTGATATCTTTGGTGGTTATAGTCTTTTTTCCTTATATTTCTTTGTGGCTCATTTTATGACCCTTTCATGGTAAATTTATCCATGAGTACTGACTTCACATCTTTCTCAGGCTCTCTAAACATTGGTTAACCAGTCTGTGAAAATAGGCCTGGCTCCAACTAGATGCTAGTCCTCATTCTTTCAGGTCCACTGGAGAGAGTCTAGTAGATATTTTGGATAAAGTTTCTATTGTTGTGGGTTTTTCTAACTTAGGGGCTTACCCAGGCTGAGATCAAGTCTTTCCTTCCTTTACTCTTGCCTCCACAAGTAGCTGGACAACATCAAAGTTCACTATTAGTTGGAACAGAATGCTAGGAAAAGATGAGCACACAACCTCACAACAGAAAACAGAATACAAGTTCTAGGGTCCTGGGCCTTGCTAGAGCTCAGAGATTGGTGAGACAAAGGTAAGGAATGTTTACATTCACCTTCTCTGCTGTTAATTAATCACAAAGGCTATTGCCTTATTGGACTTTTTAGTTTCTTATCTTGTAGATAGTTAAAAGGATTCCTCTGTGAGCGTTTTCATTTGTTGACATTTTGGACTAGAGAAATTGTCTAGTCCTCCTTCTTGTTGGGTATTTATTTGACTTATCTTACATTCTAATATATGTGGTAGAGCGTTGTCTCAATCTTTGTTAAATGTTTGTTGAATGCCCATAAGGTGATCTGTTGCTTTTAAAAACTATGTACAATGCCAACAAGCCTTTTCCCCCTATTAAAACACTAGATATTGATTCCTAAACAGTTGAAGATTATAAGGGAGGAAGAATTAAAATAATCTATTGCATTTATAAGCAGTTCTTTAATGCAGTGTGAGTGTGCTATCCAAATTGTTACTGGATTAGGAGTATTTAAATCATAATTATATTGACAGGACACAACAGGTAATAATAGTACCTACAATATGAAAAAGTTACAGAGCTATAATCTCTAAGTTATTGAGAAATAGTGATAAATAAGTTATGCGTTTTTTATTTTAATTTTTTTTTCAAAGACCAGTCAACTATCTAGGCCAATTATGTTTAACTGTCTTAGAAAACAGCCATAATCTTATATTAGGAGGTGCTGAGGGTAGTTTTTCTTCTCTTTCTTGTTTCTCTGCTGGATGTAGATGGTGCAGTGGATACAATGCCAGACCTACAATCAGGAAGACTTATCTTCCTGTGTTCAAATTTGTCCTCAGATGCTTACTAGCATTTGACCCAGGGCAAATCATCTAAACCCTGTTTTTCTCTGTTTCCTTATCTATAAAATGAGCTGGAGAAGAAAATGGCAAACCACTTCACTATTTTTGCCAAGAAAACCCCAAATGGGGTCATGAAGAATTAGCTAATGACTCAAAAAACAAATGTGTCCCTGCAAAGCTATTCTGTTTCCTTCTCAAGATTTTTGATTTGCATCCTGCCTACGCAGCTAGTGGTACAGTGGAGAGATTCTTGGGCCTGGAATCAGGAAGACCTAAGTTCAAATATGACTTCAGACCCTCCTTACTGGGTAACTGAGCAAGTCGCTTAGTCCATTAGCTTCAGTTTCCTCAGCTATAAACAAGGATTATAATGACATCTACCTTGAAGAGTTGTTGTGAAGAAAAAATGAGATACAATTTGTAAAAAGGGCTTACATGGTAAGTGCTATAGATAGGCTTATTTCCTTTATCTTCCATTTTCTCCCCCCCCCCTTTTCTTCATTTATAATAATTCAGTTGTCTAACCAGCCTGTTGCAATTTTCGCAAACACAGTGCAAATGGCTATCAGAAAACTTTTAAGTTTTATCTTTTGTTTTCTAATTTTCTTGAGATTGATCTACTGTTTGACTGAATATATTTTTAAAAAGTAAATCTTCTGGTGGGAATATACATCTTAGCTAAATTCTAAGTAGTCCCTATTATCATCCCATTCCTACCTCCATGTTTAGTCTTAGTGTTTTATGTAGTAAACAAATAAACTTTAGAGGTTGGTTCTTATCCAGGTCAAACTGGCAGATAAGCTAATACTTAAGCAATTATCAAAAATAAATGAATAAATAAACCAAATAAACCTTTTCCCTTTGTAAAAAATAGCTTTATAATACATGCCTTATTTAATTTTCTCAACAACCTTGTCAAATTGGAAGTGCACTTAAGATCATAGATCTAATACAGATAGGACCATCTACCTTAAACCCTTCACTTTACACAGGAGAAAATGAAAGCCTGGATAGGTAAGGTGGCCACTGCTATATGACAGAAGTGGTCATCATTAGAAGTAGTATTTGACCCTAGATCCTCTTGTTCCAGAGTTACTGTTCTCTCCACAATACCATGAACCCTCATCATTATTCCTATTTTCCATATGAAGAAACAGGTTCAGAAAAGTTTACTTCCCCAGGGTTACATATCTAGTAAACTGAAGAATAAGAATTTAATCCAGATTATTTAATGCAAGTTCATTGTTCTTTCTTATATAATAAACAGAATGTCATTCCATTCATAGACTAACAGATCTTTCTAAAAACTCATAACTTCTAAATTTTTTTACATAAAAGCTACTTGCCAGAAGGGCAGAGCATCCCAAAGCTAAGAATTTGTGTTCCATAATCAGTCATTAACCTCAGGGAACACAGTATGAAACTTATATATTTGTGCCATTCTTTACTTCAGTTTAATTCATTTTGGCCAACAGTTAAATAGTATATACTATGTGTTAGAAGCTAGAGAACACACAGATCAATTAAGATGTGACTGTGTAAAAGCATTTTCTCCACATAATCTTTGCATGATAGGTTTTCATGTCTTCACTTTAGTCTGTTCCCCAGTATGAATTCCTTTCAAATCATAAACCCTATTTTAAACTTCTGACTCCCCCCAAATATATCTCCTATTTATAACATTGATATAAAATTAACTGCTCCCTATAATGTTATTTTGCCTTACATAAAATATTTGATAGTTAAATACATAAATTGGGGCATAGGTTTATAAATTTAGAGCTGAAAGGGACCTCAGATGCCACTGAGTCTTATTTTACAGACAAAACTGAGGGACCTGGAGGTTAAGTATCTTGCCCAAGGTCATAGAGATAATCAGTAGCATCACAAGTGAAATTTGAATCCTGCTTCCCTGATTGTAGAGCCAGTGTTCTTTCCACTGTACCTATCTGCCCAAGCTGCAAAAGATGGAAGTGTACATGATAGTATTGATTATAATAATAATTAACATTTATACAGCACTTTGGAGTTTATAAAGTGACAATATACTAGTTTTGTAATTGTCTCATGATCCAGTGCTGGATTTGTCATTCTCATTTTTCAGATGAGGAATCTGACCCTGAGTGAGGTTAAACAATTTTGAGCCAGGTCATACTGCTAGAAAATGTTTCTAGCTACAATCAGAATTCAGAAGAATTTCTCTTGATTCCTGATTTCCCCATTGGAGTAGGAATAACATTCTTTGTACCTCAACACATTGTCTTTCTATCTGGGGCAAATGTAGGTTAGTTTAAATATAGCATACTCTAAGGATATTTTTAAAACAGAGTCATAGGATTGTAATTATTTGCCAATATCATCAAACAATTATATCCTTATGGTTTTTAATGTTTGTAATTTTGTAACAGCTTATCTGAGCCATTCACAATAATTCAATTGTCTAGTTATCCTATTTTAATTTTCTAAAAAATATAGCACAAATATTGCTAGACATACAAATAAGTTTTCATATAAATTTTTTTCTGCATTTAAAAAGATTTTACAAGCAAGGAAAAGTAATATTCCTAGAATTTGAGTGTTCCAAGGCTGTGAGAGTGCTTCAAATAATGGAGGCTAATAGTACAGCATGTAAGAATCATCCACAGAAATGATGTGACCACATTCTGCTACTGTCTAGTTCAGTTGTTTGATTCCATTCTCTTTGCCCAGTGGTCATAGAAGGCTGCTCTAATATCCTTTTCACCACCACATTCACTTTTCTTCCCCCAGAGGGGGGGGAAAATGTTTTTCTTTTTTTTTTTTTCATGTAAAATTCAATCCTGTCTAATCAAACCCCAAATCAAACTAAATCTATAAGACTATTCTTATGAAGTAAAAATACTTTATTTCTTATAAGATAAACTATAGATTATGAAAGGAAAATCCAATCAGGTAAAATGTAAAAAGCTTTAAGCCCCTAATTTTATGGATTTTTCTTTCTCCCCACCTTTCACCCCCAAAATATAGAATTTTAGAGTTGGAATGAAGGTAATCTAGCCTCTTTATTCTACAGATGAATACAGCTGAAACCAAGCAAGAAAAAGTAACTTTTTTAATTTCTCACTGCTGGTTAATTATATCAAAACCAGAATTAGAACCCAGGTTTCCTACTTCCTAGTTCCCCAGTGGTAAATAAAAAACCCACTGTCAAGAGCAGTATTCAACCACAAAGATTTATTCAGATTCTTTTTTCCTTTTGTTTTTCTTTTAAGCTTAAATACGAAATAGGAAAAGAAAAAAATTGCCATGTGCAAAGAAGCATGAGAGGATTCAAAATATAAAGCAGTAAATTTCCATTTCAAGTAAGCTATATAATAAATAATAAATATGATAAATAAAATACATTGTGTTCAGAGAATTTCATCTTTTCTTTGCTTCTTTCTAGATTTTCTTTTGCTCTGTTAATGTACTTTTTACTTTATTATTTTTTCCCCTTCCTCTCCACCAACCCCACAAGACTATAATTAAGCATGGGCATATACATATATAAATATGTATGTGCATACACATATATAAATATACCCAACATAATACATATGCATACTTAAATATCTATGATCATACTTATTTGTATTCATATGCATTTATATAGTACTATATTATGCTCGTCCTCTATTTCTCTGAAAATAGTTAACATATTCCTTCGTAAGTCCAAGTTTTCCAAATCAACCAACTCATCATTTCCTATACCACAGCAACATTCTAACCTTATACTGTCTAGTTATTTTGAATAGTTTAAAACAATATTGATTAATATTGCTGACAAATAGTTTAATTTCCCTATTCTCTTTTGATTAAATATATTTTTGCTTTAATTTTGTCTAAGATCATGATTACTATCTCTGCTCCCTGCTTTTTTTTTTAAACAAATGAATTCTACTCCCAATCATTATTTTATGTCAGATTGTATTTGAAATAAATAACAATGGGATAGTGATTAAGTGTGGGAGGTGATAGTCATAAAAGTAGCACCTGCTTATTTTTATTAACTATATTCTAGTGAGAGAGATTAAACATAACAAGTCAGAAAAGGAAGTTGTAGGATCTCCCTTGAGATAAGCTGATCAATAACTTTGTAGTTAGTTCTTAAAATAACAAGAGGTTTAGAGAGTTTAATTGAGTAGCCTGTCATCACACAAGCAGTAAATACAGACAGGGTATGAACCCATATCTCTTCTTGACTCCCGGCCCTGGACTTTATGTATTGACCATTCTGTTTCTCAACAATACAAAATAGAATATAAAAAAGGAAGAAGAAAATGCTATTGAGCAAAGTTCATTTTCGGATTAGGAGACAAGAGTGAGGCAATAGTGAATTAGAATAAAATAGATGCCATTTGAATTTGACCCTGTGATTCTACAAGCAAAGACAGGTAAGGAGAGGGGGTATTCTAGGCACACAGGAGAATGTAAGAAATGGTTAGGGAGGTGGGAAAGCTGCAATGTATATGTGGAACTGAAGGGTTTAGTTTGAATGTAATGTTGAATATTTTACGGGGTAGATTGTAAGGTAAAGTTACAAAGGTAGCCTGATTGTGAAGACCTCTAAATGTAATTCATTAGATAATGGGAAACTATAGAAAGGTTTTGAGGAATGGAGTGACATGATTATAGCTTTACTCTGGCATTGGTGAATATGATATATTTGGCAGTGAGATATTAGTGGTGGGAAAGCTGTTTAATAAGCTGTTATAGCAGTCACAGGGAGAAGTAATGAGGTGGTGACTTTTTCATTATATGGTTCTGAAAAATAATCTGCTTCTGATTTTGAGTATTTGTTTACATTCTTAGCATGTCATCTGAGCCCATAAGTCAAATTGTGAATGCCCAGATTTTCAGCTACAGTTAATAATTCATATCAAAGGATAGGGGGAGTATCAAATGCCATCTCAACAAATAAGATAATTCAAAATTTATTTTCATTTGGGCTTTGGCAAGTAATATGCAATTTTTATCAATAACCCTCCTTTCAAAAGTAGATTCATTTACCTAATTGTCTTAGAGAGAAAATTTATATTTCCCATTGGAATCCTTATGGCCAGAAATGATTGTTTTATCTCTCTTGTAGCCAACTCATTGAACACAAGTAATCTTTGGGTAGTATAGATGTTGATGCTTAGCCAGGGATGTCTACTGACTGGTCAACTTAAGAACATAATGGAGCAGCCTCACCATTTCCCTGCTCTGGGTTAAGGAGCTTAGGTTGTCACTTTTCATTTGAAAGAGATAAAGAGCTATGAAAGCAAAATCTGGATAGTTTATAAAATTTGGGAAAACTATATATATAACTAAATATATAATCATTTAAAGGGAGTCCTTGGTATTCTTAAGTATTGGGGTCCATCTAGAGACCTGACATTGTATATATAGATATCCCTAAAAATTCAGTATAACTGAAAATGGCTTCTATGATCAGCAGTAAAATATTATTCTTTGACTTTCTATAGAGTCATCATATTAGGATTTTTACTTATGTCTTCTGTTGTAAAGGAGTCTTTGTATTGTAAAATTCTTGACTCCAAAATGTTTTATGAAAAAATAGAAAGTCAAAATTTATTGTTGCCTATTAAGCATTTCAGCTGTTTTTCAACCTACTTAAAGTAAAGAAGCCTATTGTTATAGCAATGACAAATATTTTTAGAACTTTATTGACATGAAGCAGTTACAAACCATGTTGGACATTTATCATCGATATTTTATTCTCTAGGCTGTTATTAATTCATGAGAAATATATTCTTAATGCATCTCCTCCCTTCCCTATTTTCCTTTGGCTGCAGTTGCTTTAGGGAAGCTTAAAGGTCTGTCAGTGCAATATAAAATACCATTGACATTCTTGCCCTCTAGGTATGCTTCTGAAAGTCAGAACATCTTGATGAAAGCAGTGAGGTTTTATGTCCAAAATGTGCCTGTTACACCTTGCTTTCATTTTCTCCTAAAGTGTGAGACTAGATCCAAAACTCATTTTTTCTGTGCGTATAGACTATACTCTAAACATGTAGATGGGTTTGGCCAAATAGTCAGATATTTCATATCACTTAGATTAAAAAATCTAGTAATTTATTGAATTTATCATTTTTCATCAGGAAGCTTTGGCATTATGTCCTTTTAACTTTTAGTGATGCATTTCCTAAATGCAAATCCTAAATAGGTCACACCTAGGCAATGTGATATTCTGTAAATACTTAGTTCCTATTTTAATCTTACTCCTAATAACAATTATTTAGCTCAGTTGGAAAAGCTTATATGGTTTACATAGTTTTTCATGGCTTCTGCCAGAATGTTTGCATAGACTTGTTTGGGATTAAATTAAAGCATCTCTAAAGTCTGCAATCCAAGATAGTTTCTCTGTAAATAAGAAGTTTTGAAAACATTTATATTGAATGAGGATAAATTACACATGTAGTTTGTTTTTCATTTAGATCAATCAGTCAACCATTGAACTTTGGGTGATATATTATCTTCCTGTTTGGTAATGCTACATGGCAATAGTGAGCATGTTCTACACTGATTAACTATGGATACCTTTCAAGCCATGTGGTATAGTGGAAAGAGCACTGGGGAAGGCAGAGAATTTGTGTTCAAATTCTGGATACTCCGTCTTCCATCTTTTTACCTTTGTAGAGCTTATTTGCCTTGCCAGACATGGCCTCCCTTTTCATCTCTGCCTCATATAATCTCTAGTTTCCCTCAAAGTTCAGCTCAAGTACTAAGTCCTATAGGAACCCTCTTCTTTTCTATCCACTTAGAAATTTTCTCTCTTTCAGTTTCTTTGTATTTCATTTTCTGTGTACATATTTTTTGTTGCTTCTTGCCTCTCTCATAAGAATGTAAGAGTCTAAGGACCAGAGACTTATTTTTCTTTTGTCTTTATAGATCCAGTGTCTAACACAGTGTCAAATACCATAATAGGTATTTAAATATGCTTATTGAATGAATGAGTAAAAGGAGGATGTGGACTACATCATTTGTGTCAAAAGTCAAATAAAAATAAATCCCTTCCAATCACATATTGAATTAGAAAACCACAAATTAATATTTTTAAATGCCATATTTTTATTTACTTATTTTTAAAACTTTTCCCTATTATATTTTAATCTGATTCAGACTGAATTTGGGAGTTCTGAACTAGATTACTTTGAATGACCACTTATACCTTTGTGATCCTATAATAGTAAATCCCCATGGATGAAGATTCTAAATGCTCTTCTATCAAACATGTTTTAAGAAGCACTCTCAATGTGCTTTTTCTACCTAGTGTTTAATGTTTTTCTATCTTTTCCTGACAGGTCTATATCAGGATAAAGGATGATGAATGGAATGTATATAGAAGATATGCAGAATTCAGGAGTTTGCATCACAAGTTGCAGAACAAATATCCTCAAGTGAGAGCCTACAATTTCCCACCTAAAAAGGCCATTGGAAATAAGGTACCCTATCAGGAAGAGCAAATTGCCATTTTTGTTTGTGCCATTCCATTAATTTACATTTTAATACTGTATTCTGATTTTAAGAGATAAAGTTTGTCAAGCCTAGGAAGAAAATAGTTTTGGTAAATTCTGATTTTTTTCCATTTTGGGAATTAATCTGTAGACACTTCTCTACCAAATTTGTCATGGCACTCTATGATTAGAGTTGATCATAATTCAGTTCTTTCATATGTAATACAGTATTTGTTGTTTGGGTGAGAAATGATTGAAGATAACAGTAGCTACTGATTTGCATCTAATTTTAAAACATGTTTATCAGTATTTCATATATTAAAATCAGATTAGAAAGCTAATTTAATTATAACTTAGCAAATACCAAAAAAAGAAAGTATATCAAATACTTCTCAGTCTCTGCTCAAATAAATCATTTTTGTCTGTTAAGAAAGTATGGAATTAGATCCATAAAAATGCGGGATTTGAAAATTCTATAAGGTATTTTTGATTTGCCTATACCATGGAGTAAAATATTTCTTTAAAAAGAGAAAAAATTGTATAAACTTCATTTTTAGGCTATGACAAATCTTGGGATCCTTCTAGAATTTCTCCAAATGCTTTATAACTACAACCTGTTTAACCAGTAATAGGACAAATCTATTATATGGCATGTTTCTTTAAAATATGATTATTATTCTATAACTGTTAGAGAGGCAAACTAACTTAGTAGATACAGAACTAGCCTCAGAGTTAGGAAGACCTGGATTCACATGCTACCTTTTATACATATATAATATCTGTGTGACCCTAGGTCAGACACTTAACCTTTCAGTGCCACACTCAACTTTCTAAGACTTTCTATTTTTTTTTTGGAATTTTTGAATTTCTTTTTTTTTTAATTTTTTTATTATAACTTTTTATTTGCAAAACATATGTATGGTTAATTCTTCAACATTAACCCTTACAAAGCTTTCTGTTACAAATTTTTCCCCCTCTACTCCCCATCCCTCCCCTAGATGGCAGGATATCCACTACATGTTAATTATGTTAAAATACTTGACAAGTCGAATACATATATATATATATATATATATTTCCACACTTATCATTTTTGTGCAAGAAAAATCATATCTACAAGAAAGAAAAATCAGAGAAAGGAAACACAATGCAAGCAAACATCAATCGAGAGCATGAAAATGTTATGTTGTGGTCCACATTTCACATCCCTCTCTCTGGGTGTATATGGCTTTCTTCAGTGAACAATTGGAAGTAGTTTGAAACATTTCATTGTTGAAGAGAGCCATGTCTATCAGAATTGATCATCATATAGTATTGTTGTTGCCATGTATAATGATCTCCTGGTTCTGCTCATTTCACTCAGCATCAATTCATGCAAGTCTCTCTAGGCCTCTCTGAAATCATCCTGCTTGTCGTTTCTCACAGAACAATAATATTCCATAACATTCATATACCATAATTTGTTCAGCCATTCTCCAATTGATGAGCATACATTCAGTTTCCAGTTTCTAGCACAAAAAGGGCTGCCACAAACATTCTTGCACATGTGAGGTCCTTTCCTTCCTTTATGATCTCTTTGGGATATAAGTCCAGTAGAAACACTGCTGGGTCAAAGGGTATGCACAGTTAGATAACTTTTTGAGCATAGTTCCAAATTGCTCTCCAGAATGGCTGGATCCATTCACAGTTCCACCAACAATGTATCAGTGTCCCAGTTTTCCCACATCCCCTCTAACATTTGTCATTATCTTTTCCTGTCATTTTAGCCAATTTGACAGGTATGTAGTGGTGCCTCAGAGTTGTCTTAATTTGCATTTCTCTGATCAATAGTGATTTGGAGCACCTTTTCATATGACTAGAAATGGTTTTAATTTCATCATCTGAAAATTGTCTGTGCATATACTTTGACCATTTATCAATTTGAGAATGGCTCGAGTTCTTATAAATATGAGACAATTCTCTATATATTTTAGAGATGAGGCCTTTATCTGAACCCTTAAATGTAAAGATGATTTTCCAATTTATTGCTTCCCTCCTAATATTGACTGCATTGGTTTTGTTTGTACAAAAACTTTTTAACTTAATATAGTCAAAATTATCTGTCTGGTGTTCAATTAAGAGACATAAATTCGGACATAAATTTATTCCATTTGCACAGGTCTGAGAGGTAAACTATACTAAGTTCCTCTAATTTACTTATAATATCACTCTTTATATCCAGATCATGAACCCATTTAGATCTTATCTTGGAATGTGGTGTTAGGTGTGGGCCAGGCCCTAATTTCTTCCACACTAGTTTCCAATTTTCCCAGAAGTTTTTGTCAAATAATGAGTACTTATCCCAGAAGCTGGCGTCTTTGGGTTTATCAAACACTAAATTGCTATAGTTATTGCCTAGTTTGACCTGTGATTCATCCTATGCCACTGATCGACTACTCTATTTCTTAGCCCGTACCAAATGGTTTTGATGACCACTGCTTTATAATATAGTTTTAGATGTAGTACAGCAAGGCCACCTTCATCAGCCTTTTTTTTTTTTTTTCCATTAATTCCCTTGAAACTCTTGACCTTTTGTTCTTCCAAATGAATTTTGCTACTATTTTTTCTAAATCTATAAAATAATTTCTTGGCAGTTTGATTAGTATGGCACTAAATAAGTATATTAGTTTGGGTAGTATTGTCATTTTTATTATATACGCTTGGCCTACCCATAAGCATTTTATGTTTTTCCAGTTGACTAGGTCTGATTTGATTTGTGTGGAAAGTGTTTTGTAGTTTAGATGATTTATGTGGATTTATTTTGTATCCTGCAACTCTGCTAAAGTTGTGAAGTGTTTCTAGTAATTTTTAGTCGAGTTTGTAGGGTTCTCTAAGTATACTATCATGTCATTTGCAAAGAGTGATAATTTAGTTTCTTCATTACCTGCTCTAATTCCTTTTATCTCTTTTTCTTCTCTTATTGACAAAGCTAACATTTCTAATACAATATTAAATAGAAATGGTGAAAGTGGGCAGCCTTGTTTCACTCCTGATCTTATTGGGAATGGTTCTAGTTTGTCTCCATTAGATATGATGCTTGCTGATGGTTTTAAGTAGATGCTACTAATCATTTTAAGGAAAAAGCCTATTTATTCCTATGCTCTCCAGTGTTTTTAATAGGAATGGGTGTTGGATTTTATCAAAAGCTTTTTCTGCATCTATTGAAATAATCATATGGTTTTTGCTAATTTGGTTATTAATATAATTGATTATGCTGATAGTTTTCCTAATATTGAACCAACCCTGCATTCCTGGTATAAATCCTACTTGGTCATAGTGTACTATCCTGGGGATGACTTTCTGTAATCTCATTGCTAATACCTTATTTAAAATTTTTGCATCAATATTCATTAGGGAAATTGGTCTATAGTTTTCTTTCTCTGTTTTCTCCCTACCTGGTTTAGCTATCAGCACCATATCTATAGCATAGAAGGAATTTGGTAATGCACCTTCTTTCCGTATTTTTTCAAATAGTTTATATAGTATTGGAATTAATTGTTCTTTGAATGTTTGGTAAAATTCACATGTAAATTTCAAACCACCTCCAATTGTTCACTGAAGAAAGCCATATACACCCAGAGAGAGGGATGCGAAATGTGGACCACAACATAACATTCTCATACTCCTTGATTGATGTTTGCTTACATTGTGTTTCCTTTATCTGATATATCGTTTGTGTAGATAAGATTTTTCTTGCACAACAATGATAAGTTTGGAAATATGTACACATATATTCGATTTGCCAATATTTTAACATAATTAACATGTAGTGGATATCCTGCCATCTAGGGAAGGGGTGGGGAAGTTGGGGGGAAAAATTTGTAACGGAAAGCTGTGTAAGGGTTATTGTTGAAGAATTACCCACACATATGTTATGCAAATAAAAAAAAATAACAAAAAAAAATTCACATGTAAATCCATCTTGCCCTGGAGACTTTTTCTTAGGGAGTTGATTAATAGCTTGTTCTATTTCTTTTTCTAAAATGGGGCTATTTAAATTATTTATTTCCTCTTCTGTTAACCTGGGCAATCTATATTTTTGTAGATATTCCTCCATTTCATTTAGATTATCAAATTTATTGCCATAAAGTTGGGCAAAGTAACTCCTAATTATTACTCTGATTTCCTCTTCATTGGAGGAAAGTTCTCCCTTATCATTTTTGATACTAAAAATTTTATTTTCCTCTTTCCTTTTTCTAATCAAATTAACTAAAGGTTTATCTGTTTTGTTGGTTTTTTCATAAAACCAACTCTTAGTTTTATTTATTAATTCAATGGTTTTCTTATTTCCAATTTTATTAAACTCCCCTTTTATTTTCAGAATTTCCAATTTGGTATTTAATTGAGGGTTTTTAGTTTGCTCTTTTTTTAGCTTTTTTAATTGTAAGCCCAATTCATTGATCTTCTCTTTCTCTATTTTATGCAAGTAAGCATCTAGAGATATAAAAGTACCCCTTATAACTGCTTTGGCCATATCCCACAAATTTTGGTATGTTGTCTCATTATTGTCATTCTCCTGAATGAAATTATTGATTGTGTCTATAATTTGGTCTTTCACCCATTCATTCTTTAAAATTAGATTATTTAATTTCCAATTAACTTTTGGTCTATTTTCTCCTGGCCTTATATTACATGTGATTTTTATTGCATCATGATCTGAAAAAGATGCATTTACTATTTCTGCCTTTCTCCATTTGATTTTGAGGTTTTTATGCTCTAACACATGGTCAGTTTTTATATAAATTCCACGAACCCTTGAGAAAAAAGTAAACTCCCTTCTATCTCCATTCAATTTCCTCCAAAGATCTATCATACCTAACTTTTCTTTTCTTTTCTTTTCTTTTTTTTTCTTTTTTTTTTTTTTTTTTTTTTTGCGTTTTGCTGAGGCAATTGGGGTTAAGTGACTTGCCCAGGGTCACACAGCTAGGGAATGTTAAGGGTCTGAGACCAGATTTGAACTCAGGTCCTCCTGACTTCAGGGCTGGTGCTCTAACCACTGTGCCACCTAGCTGCCCCCATACCTAACTTTTCTAACATTTTGTTACTTTCTAACTTCTTTCTCATTTATTTTGTGGTTTGATTTATCTAATTCTAAGAGCAAGGTTGAGATCCTCCTCTAGTATAGTTTTGCTGTCTATTTCTTCTTGCGTCTGTTAATTTCTCCTCTAGGAATTTGGGTGCTATACCACTTGGTGCATATATGTTTAGTATTGATACCACTTCATTATCCAAGGTACCCTTTAGTAAAATATAGTTTCCTTCTTTATCTCTCTTAATTAGATCCATCTTTGCTTTTACTTGATCTGAGATCAGGATTGCTACCCCTGCTTTTTTTTTTTGTTCACCTGAAGCATAGTAGATTCTGCTCCAGCCTTTTACCTTCACTCTGTATGTATCTCTATGCTTTAGATGTGTTTCTTGTAAACAACATATTGTTTGATTCTGGCTTTTAATCCAGTCTGCTATGTGCTTCCATTTTATGGGAGCGTTCATCCCATTGACATTCACATTTAAAATAACTTAATTCTGTATTTCCTGCCGTCTTATTTACCCAAAGTTATGTTTTCCTCTTTCCTTTCCCCTTTCTCCCTTCCCCCTCCCCATTATTTTGCTTTTGATGACCACCTCCCTCACAGTCCTCCCCCCTTTAGAGCCCCTCCCCCTTTTTTTACTTCTTTCCCCTGATTCTTCTATTTTCCCTTCTATTAGTCTTTCCCTTTCTTTTCCTCCTTTCCCTCCCACTTCCCTATAAGGAGGGACAAGTTTCTCTGTGAAACCAAATGTGTCTGATATTCTTTTAGAGCCCAATCTGATAAGAGTAAGAATCACACAATGCTCATCCCTTCTTTCCCTCAATTATATTATTTTTTTTTCCTCATCATGAGATTTTACTGTATTTTAACTCCTTTTTCTTTTAAAAAACCTTATTTTACTTCCTTTTCCCTCTTTTTCCAGTATAACCCTTCCACCTCTAGTTTCTTTTTCATATTATCAAAGTAAAATCAATTTATACTCCCATTCTTTTAAGTATACCCGTAGTAGAAATATAGTTCTCAAGAGTTCTTTCCTTTTTACCTTTGTATGCTTCTCTTGAGTTCTGTGTTTGGAGGTCAGATTTTTTGTTCAGATCTGTTCTTTTCATTGGAAATAGGTGAAATTCACCTGTATCATTAAATGCCCATCTTCTTCTCTGGAAGATAATGATCATTCCAGCTGGATAGCTTATTCTTGGCTGTAATCCATGTTCTTTTGCCTTTTGGAATATCTGGTTCCAGGCCCTTTGATTCTTTAATGTGGAAGCTGACAGATCTTGGGTAATTCTAATTACAGTTCCTTGATATTGAATTGTTTCTTTCTAACTGCTTGCAATATATTTTCTTTGGTGCAATAGTCCTGAAATTTAGCCACAGTATTCCTTGGGGATTTAATCTTGGCGTCTCTTTCAGGAAGTGATTGGTAAATTCTTTTGATGTCAATTTTACCTTCTGATTCTAAAACATCAGGACAGTTTTCTTTCATGATTTCCTGGAAGATAGTGTCTGGATTATTTTTTTCTTCATGGCTTTCAGGAAGCCCAATAATCCTTAGATTGTCTATCCTAGATCTATTTTTCAGGTCAGTTGTTTTTCCTAGGAGATATTTCATATTTTCTTTTATTTTTTCATTTTTTTTTTGTTTTGTTTGATTCTTGAAATCTTATTGATTCATTCACTTCCATTTGTTCAATTCTAATTTTTAAGGTATTATTTTCTTCAGATACCTTTTTTAGCTGCTTTTGTAACTGGCCAATTTGTACATTGCATACTTTTTCCATTTCACAAATTTTGTTTTTCAGTGAATTGGTGACTTTTTCATATTTCTTTTGTAGAGCATTATATGCTTTTTCCATTTCTTCGTGCAATGATCTCAGTTCATTTCCCCATTTTTCTTCTAACTCTTTTTTGAGATTCTTTATGCAATCTTCCAGGAAAGTCTTGTGAAATGGGGATCAGCTCATGTCTCCCTTTGTGGCTTCCTCTGGAGTTGCTTTATGAACCTCAAGATCTGAGGTTTGTTCTCTCTCTGCGTAAAAGCTTTTATGTTGAGAATTCTTTTTTGTTTTTTATTCATTTTTTTTAAAGCTTGAGGTCTGTTTAAAGCAGAGGAGCAACAGTTGCTTTAATTTGCCTTGTGGAAGTTCTGCTTATTGACTTCAGGTGTTGAAGTATCTGGGCTAGGTCCAGCATTCTCAGTAGTTTACAATCTCCCTTTTACAAAAGGCAGATCTGCCAAAGCACCTGCCCACAACCAGGGTAGAGTGGTCCAAGAGGTTCACAGAAACTTCCCAAATACTTAGAAACTGCCACGTGCTGAGTCCTGGCCAGCTTCCTGCCCTGTCTCCCAGAGCTGCTGTCTGAGCTTGGCAAACTGACTGACCCTCCTGCCTGACTGAAACAGACCTCTTCTGAAGCTCTTCTAAGGTAACTTCTTCTGGGAATGTGTTGCATTCCAAATATTTGGGGATGCTTTGACTCCAGAACTAGTTTAGAGGCTTAATCTGCTGTTGATTTGAGAGGTCACAGGTTTGAAAGGTCAGAGGAGGTCACAGAGAGTTGTGTCTTCACTCCTCCATCTTGGCTCTGCCCTTCTGTCTGCAGTTATTTTAAATGGAATATATCTTTTGCTAATGGGCTTTGTCAGTGATATAGTGAAATGCTGATGATTTCTGTGGATTTATTTTATATCCTGCAACTTTTCTAAAGCTGGGAATTGTTTCCAGTAGGTTTTTGGGTGATTTTCTAGGATTTTTAAAGTATATCATCATATCATCTGCAAAAAGTGATAGTTTTATGTCTTCATTGCCTTTTCTAATTCCTTTAATTTCTTTTTCTTTTCTTGTTGCTAAAGCAACATTTCTAGTACACTGTTGAATAATAGTTGTGATTATAGGCATTCTTGTTTCACCCCTGATCTTACTGGGAATACATCCAGCTTCTGTCCATTACAAATAATGTTTGCTGATAATTTTAGATAGATACTGATTATTATTTTAAGGAAAGCTCACTTTATACCTATGTTCTCTAGTGTTTTTTAATAGAAATAGGTGATATATTTTGTCAAAAAGTTTTTCTGCTTCTGTTGAGATTATCATATGATTTCTGTTGGTTTTATTACTGATATGGTTGATTTTGGTAATAGTTTTCCTGATATTGAACCAGCCCTGCATTCCTGGTATAAATTCGACATGATCTGTATTTCCCTCCATCCTATTTTATCCCATGTATATACTTTTATTCTCTTTTTCCATCATGTCCTTATGAGTATTTTTTTTACCCACCCAACCAATCTCCTATCATCCCTCCCCCTTCTTTTAGTATTTTTTTTTTTTGCTATTTGCTGAGGCAATTGGGATTAAGTGACTTGCCCAGGGTCACACAGCTAGGAAGTGCTAACTTAGTAGTATTTTTTTTTAAACTAATCCCATCTGCTACCATATTTTCTATTCCCCCTTTCCCCCTTCTCTTACCTTTTTTCCTAATGTTTCTGCCCTCTCTTCTATTTTGCCCCTCCCTTTCCTTTCCTCTTTCTAATCCTACTCCTTTATAGGGTTAGATAAATTTCTATACCCAACAGAATGATTAAATTATTCCCTCTTAGAGCCAAAAATGATGAGATCAATTTTCAGACTATGCTCATCCCCTCTCTTCTTTCCCTCAATTGTAACAGGTCTTTTGTACCTCTTTATGTGATCAAATTTGTCCCATTATACCCCCCCTTTATTCTTTTTCCAGTCCTGACCTTTTCCCACCTCTTATTTTTTTTCTTTAATTTCATCATATCAGTGTTCATTCATAATCATACCCTCAATCCATGTGACATCCCCCACTAGCTATCCCAGTAACAAGATACAATTGTCAAGAGCTACAGATATAATTTTCCCATCTAAGGACATAAACAATTTAACCTTCAAATTTTATATACATACATACATATATATATATATATATATATAATTTTCCCCTGTTTACCTTTCTAGGCTTCCCTTGAGTCCTGCATTTATAGATTAAGTTTTCAGTTTAGTTTTGATTTTTTCAATAGAAATGATTGAAAGTCTCTTACTTCATTGAAGATCCATTGCTTCCCCTGAAAGATGATGCTGAATCTCTCTGGGTAGTTAATTCTTGGTTATAACACTAGGTCCTTTGCCTATTGGAACATGGTATTCCAGGTCCTCTGATCTTTTATCATAGAAGCTGGCAGATCCTGGATAATCCTGACTGTTGCTCCTTTATATTTGAATTGTTTTTGTCTGGCAACTTGCAATGTTTTTTTCCTTGAGATTGTTGGAGTTTCACAACAGTGTTCCTTGCGGGTTGTCCTTTTCAGTTCTCTTTCCAAAGGTGATTTATGGATTCTTTCAATGAGTAATTTCTATATCTGTTTCTAGAATACTGGGGCAGTTTTCATTGATGATCTGTTGAAGAATGCTATCACATTTTCTTCCATTTTTCATTCTTTTTAGTTTGACTGATTTTTGCTGTGTCAGAGAATAATTAGCTTCCATTTGTCCCATTCTAATTTTTAATGTGTAATTTTCTTCAGTTAGCTTTTGTATCTGTTTTTCCATTTATTTAATTTTACTTTTGAAGATGTTGTTTTCTTCAGGGGATTTTTTTTTTTTGCATTTGGCCAATTGTATTTTTTAAAGAATTGTCTTCTTCAGTTAATTTTCCCCCTTCCTTTTTCAAGCTGTTGACTCTCACTTGCATACCTCTTATTTCTTTTATCATTTTTTCTTCTACCTCTCTTATTTGTCTTTCAAAGTCTTCTATGATCACATCCAAGAAGCCTCTTTGGGCTTCCTATCACTTTTTGAGATTTCCTCTGTGGATATTTTATCCTTCTCTGAATTGTTTTGGTCTTCCTTGGCACCATATTAGCTTTCTTTGGTCAAAGGTTCTTTTTCTAAAAAGGGGACGCTGTCCCAAGGTTCCCTGTGCAGCTTTGAGCCTTAGCTTTGTGTTTGAAAGGGGTAGCTTTGCCTACTCTTTTCAGGAAACAGCCTGATTTCCCAGAATTTGCCTTTTGAACTATAACTGAAAGCTGTACCACTGATTTGCTCCTCTACTGAGCCAGGACTGAGGGTCTTAATTGCTGATTTGCTATGATTAAGAGTTTTTCACTATCCCACAGTCCCTCTGGCCTGGGCTGACCAGCCTTTTCATCCTGGTGAGACTCGTTTCTTGAAGTTTTTCCAGTTTATCTTGAGCTGAGAACAATTTGATTCAGTCAGACTGTTCAGAAGTTTGGCTTCATGTGGTTTTCCAGGGAATCTGGGAAAGCTTGAGCAGCTTCCTGGCTTTACCATGCCATTTGGCTCCACCCCTGGAAATCATCTAAGGCTAATTTTTTTTTAATGTGTATATATATTGATACAGTTATCTTGCTGTACAAGAAAAATCTGATGTACAAGAAAAAAAAATCTGAGAAGGGAAACAATGCAAGCAAACATCAATAGAGAGCATGAAAATGTTATGTTGTGGTCCACAGTCAGATCTCTGTCTCAGGGTGTATATGGTTTTCTTCATCACTGAACAATTGGAGCTGGTTTGAAATATCTCATTGTTGCAGAGAGCCATGTCCATCAGAATTGATCATCATATAGTATTGTTGTTGCCGTGTATAATGATCTCCTGGTTCTGCTTATTTCACTCAGCATCAGTTCATGCAAGTCTCTCCAGGCCTCTCTGAAATCATCCTGCTGTTCATTTGTTACAGAACAATAATATTCCATGACATTCATATACCATAATTTGTTCAGCCATTCTCCAACTGATGGACATCCATTCAGTTTCCAGTTTCTAGCCACAAACATTCTTGCACATGTGGGGCCCTTTCCTTCCTTTAAGATCTCTTTGGGATATAGGCCCAATAGAAACACTGCTGGGTCAAAGGGTATTCACAGTTTGATAACTTTTTGAGCATAGTTCCAAATTGCTCTCCAAAATGTTTGCATCTATTCAGTGTAAGGCTGGTAGTGTTTTTGTTCCTCACTTAGAATTCCCTGTACTAATGAAGTAACATATCTGTTTCTAAAAGTAATTATTTTAAGACAGTTCTTTTTTTAAAAAAAAAATCACATTGAACAAATCTTGCAAGAATTCCCATTTAGTTCATTGTGTCTATCAGCATAAGATAATTTTGGTAACAGAGATTTTTCTCACAGAGTTGGTGGTAGTTCTCAAAGAGGACCAAAATGATATCACTGTTAGAGTTGAGTTATAAGGTATCTGACTATGATTGATCAGACCAATATGAACTCAAGAATGCTTTGCCACAGGTTGGACACAATTAGTCCCAAATACTATATACATGATGTATATGTTTATCAATTGTCAGAAAGCATATTATGTGTTGTTGATTATACAGTTTCCTAAGTACGTTGCCACCTTGCTTTTTGGGAGGTTAACTAATTGTGACCATGTCCACATACATAAAAAAGATTCATCTCTGTCAATCCTCAGAATGAGTTAAGACATCAGTAGATTTTCAAGCTAAGTTTACTTAAGGAGGATACTGCTGTTTGTTTTTTTCCTCCCGATCCTTTATATAAATATTTGAACTTTGCCTTCAAAGGTGAAATCTCATACCTCTTATCTCTTAAGTCTTAAAAGGTTTGCTTGGTGATATTTGTAGATAAAAGCTTTCACTTCTGACTAAATATCTTATTCTTCTTTACTTTGATTGTCACAAGTGGGCATAAGTTAGGAGGAGGATCTCATGTTGCTATTCAGGAATATCATACTTGCTAGTTTATTAAGAAGTACTAGAATGAGGAGCTTTTTTCCTGCCCTCCTGTCACCTCAACCTTTTAATTGGCCTGTCCAATAGTAATTGTATTTTGATTCTCTCTTCTTTTTCTTTTGGCTGAGTTAAGACATAATTGCTTCCTGTAAGTCCTCTTTGGCTGCTACTCAGGAAAGATCTGGGGAATTCTTATGATTTTCATTATTTTTAAGGTCAGGTTAAGTATAGGACATAGAATTCTTAATATGCTCAGAAGACTAATAGGTTCATTGGTAAAATTGCATAACTCAGTGCTACCAAATGCTTCTGGTAGCCTAGTGAGTTTTGGTATTTGGCCACTAACTGCTTTGATACCATTAAGGGCTAATTCTCTAAAGATTTTTTATTATTACTTGGCAAAGAAAAATCACTGGGGCCAAGAAACTTGTCTTTTCTTATGATAGGTATAGTTATGAAGAAATATCCAAGCTGATACTATGATGTATTTGGGTTGATTGAATAATAAATCTTGTGTTACCCTAACCCTTAGAACTGTTAAATTAATATACATCTGGAATATATATTTCAGAAATCATTCGAGTAAACCTTATACAAAGTTTATCCTTTTATTAGATAAATGTATTTCATCTCTCATTGTCAAGATATCTACTTTGAAGACACCGCCTTTTTGTCAGTAACCATTGATAATAGTGATAATAATCATCTGTATTCAGAATATCCAAGTATTAAAATGCCCTTTTAAGTAATGAGCAATTTGTTAATGAACTTGCTTTTTTAAACTAAAGAATATTTGGCTAACAAACATCTTTTGTAAGTATAGAATTTTTCTTTTCCAAGCAGTTTATGCTGCCTTCATATTCAGAGCATATATTTAATTGGATATAGATGAGATATGAGAAAGGAATGATAGTTCTTAGTGAATGATAAACATATTTCATAATACTATTTATTTACTAGGGATATCTTTTACCTTTATATCCCATAAGCCTAGTTTACATTAGAACATAATTTTCTTTCATATCAGCTATAGTCTGGAAGTTCAGATGATGAAGTTCAATCGCAACAGGATTTGATACCTGTCTCTTGGAGTCAGGACAGCATGGTGTGGTGTACTGTAAAGAACACTAATCAAGAGTTAACCTGAGTTCTAATTATTGCATTTTTTTTATTTTGAGTTCTTTGTTTAAACTCCTAAAGTTTCCTTTCCTCATTGTATCTAGTTTATCCTTGGCTCCTAAAGCAGACACTGCTGCTAACTGTTCTAGAGACATTGCCAGGAGATCTGTGGGATCTGTTTGGGGGTTAGGGAAATTCAGAAGCTCTTCTTTTTGATCAAGCGACTCTGTTTTCTTATTTGTAAAATGAAAGAAATGGTTTAGATTACTTTTAAGATCTCTTCCAGGAAAGGGCCCCACATGTGCAAGAATGTTTGTGGCAGCCCTTTTTGTAGTGGCTAGAAACTGGAAACTGAATAGATGCCCTTCAATTGGATAATGGCTGAATAAATTATGGTATATGAATATTATGGAATATTATTGTTCTGTAAGAAATGACCAGCAGGACGATTTCAGAGAGGCCTGGAGAGACTTGCATGAACTGATGCTGAGTGAAATGAGCAGAACCAGGAGATCATTATACACGGCAACAACAAGACTATATGATGATCAATTCTGATGGACATGGCTCTCTTCAACAATGAAATGTTTCAAACCAGTTCCAGTTGTTCGGTGAAGAGAGCCATATACACCCAGAGAGAGGGATGTGAAATGTGGACCACAACATAACATTCCTCATACTCTTGATTGATATTTGCTTACATTGTGTTTCCTTTATCTGATATGTCTTTTGTGTAGATATGATTTTTCTTGCACAACAATGATAAGTTTGGAAATACATATACATATATTCGACTTGTCAAGTATTTTAACATAATTAACATGTAGTGGATATCCTGCCATCTAGGGAAGGGATGGGGAGTAGGGGGAAAAATCTGTAACAGAAAGCTATGTAAGGGTTAATGTTGAAGAATTACCCATACATATGTTTTGCAAATAAAATAAAATTAAAAAAAAAAGATCTCTTCCAAATCTAAAATTCCATGTCTGTATCTATATTATGTGGGCATTAAAGTTGATAATTAATTTTGAATATTTCACATTTGGGATTGAAAAGAAAGCTTCATGTTTAACCTTATCAAGAAATTTTATATTATTTTTAATAGAGTTCATTGATAATTTTTTTGCATTCCTCTGTGTTCCTCTATCTCCTCTTCTGGAGAACCACTTGTTATTGCAAAGAATTTTCTCCTAAAGGAAAAAGAGGAAGATCAAGCAGTACATGAAAAAATTCTGACATCATTTTCAGTGTTCTACCCTTATAGAATTTTCTCTCTTCCTCTATCTCTACAAAGGAATGTTTGGATGTATTTTCTCATATCTTTTCTTTGAGACAAAATTGTTCTTTATAATTTTGCAACATGTGTTCTATTATTGTTTTGTAGTAGCTATTCTTTCCATTTACATTATTTTAGTTATTGTATATGTTGTTTTCCTGCTTATTTTACTTTGTATCAGTTCATGTCAATCTTTCCATGCTTCTTTGTCTTTATTGTGTTCATTTCTTACAGTACTCCAATTCCAATGCCTTATTGTAACATTTTATGTGGTCATTCTCTAATTGATAGCTTCTACTTTTTTCCAATTCTTTGTTACAAAAAAAAATGCTGCTATGAATATTTTGGTGAATATGAAGTCTTCCTTTTTTTTTTTAATGACTTTCATGAGGCATATACCTGGAAGTGAGATATCTGGGTCAATAAATATAGACACATATATTAATTTATTTGCACAATTCCATATTGTTTTTCTGAATTGTACTAATATGGGGCCTCATGAACAATGGGTTTGTGTTCCTGTCTTTCTTCATCCTCTCCAATATTGACTGTTCTCATCTTTTGTCATCTTTGTCAGCTTGCTAAATGGAAGGTGATTTGCTCTTTTTTTCTTAAACATAATTTGGAGCATTCGTAAGTATTTCTGTTAATAGTTTATAATTCTTTTGAAAACTGACTCTTTATGGCCCTTAACAGATTATTTATTGGGCAGAGCCTTTTAGTCCAAGATGGTTCTATTAATTATCTAAAATATGTGTTAAAAATATTTTTTCCCATTCATCTGGAAATCTTGGGATTTTAAGGGACTGAAAAGTATAAATGGGATTTTTCTAGTCCATTCATAGCAGAAAATCTTGGCAGATAGATTTAAGAGGGTATCATATAAGAAGCATTGGCTTTGGAATGAGAGGACTTGGGTTCAAATCCTTGCTCCTTAATTTACTCCCTGTATGATTTTGGACAAATCACTTAAAACCCCATTGTGCTTCATTTTCCTCAATGATTAAATGAGAAGTTTGGACTAGATCATCTCCAGTGTCTTTCCCATATCTGAATCTTAAATGTTTCACAACTTTAATAAGTTGTTTTTTTTCTCATTCCTGCTCTGTTTCTACATCATTTCGCAGAGAGTGCCAGATCAAGAAAATGCTTGGAAACTTTAAAAATAGTATTTTAAATTGATACATCTGAGATACTCTTATGGACTACTTACGATGTGTTTCTTATCTGAATAGAGTTGGCCAATATTACCTCAGCAAAAAAACTAAATTTTGCATTATCAAAAACCTAGGTTCAGTAAGTATTCATTTATTAAGCCTAAAATAAGATTTATGAAACTATCATTTTTCTCAGGATAATAGATTAGTTCACTGAAAGGCCGCATTACCTGTTTTCCTGGAATTAAGGCAAGGCAAATTTTATCTCAAGGTCTTAGTGTTCTTTTTTGTGGCTCTTGCCCTAAAAATTTGGAGATGACCTATGTCTTTCCACTTGTACAATGTGCCTTTTTTTTTTGTCTTACCTTGTGAATTTAGAAAAACTGCCAAGACAGATGTTCCTAGGCAAAAGACAAGGAAATAAATTCTGACTGAGAGTTATTAGTGCAGAAAGTCACAGATTTCTATAAGTTCCTATGGAGATTGACCAAACTCAAGAGGAATTCTGCCAAAAACACCATCTTTTGGAACTGGGTTTTACTAAATTTTCTCTTGCTTTTTCATGATGGAACCATGGAGTAGCTCAAACATCATCTAGAATCAGATGGACTATCAGACATGAAATAGAAAGAATATTATTCCAAGTGACTGAAACTATAAGATTAAATGTCCGAGGAGCTGAGCTATGAGTTTTGACATCATCTAAGTAGACTCCCAAATTTGAACATGTTACTTTGTAAGTTAAAATTGGAAAGAATTTTCTTTTACATCCAAATTCACACTCAGTAAAAAATCTAATCCTGAAACATCATGGATAATGTCAACAAAAAGCCCAAAGCTAAATTCTTTATGTACTTAATGAGAGTTCCCTTCCTTAAATGGAAGAGGATAAAAGTTCTTAGGAAATTTAAGTATGAATATTATTTGAATGGAGAAGCTGAATTTCAGTACACTGAAAAGATACCAGGATTATTCTAGCTACATTGTTGGAGTTAATCTTTGTCAATTAACTGATACTGATACTGCTCAGAGGGTAGTCCTTTGATGCTGTGATTTTATCCTCATTTTTTCCCAGAATTGCTCGATTATTTTTCTTTTAATTTCATAGTTAAAAGATAATTCTCTTATACCATCACCTTTCAAAAAACACACACAAACATATACACATCCTTCTCTAACTTTTTTTGTTGAAAAAAAAAAGTCATTGTTGAGTAAAATTTGCAATCAGAAGGGATCTTAGATCATTTAGTCCACAGCTCACTCCCCATTTTTAAAGGTAAAAAAACCATGGCTTAGAAAAGGTAAATGAATTGTCCAAAGTCACAATTGGAACGGAACTGATATTCAGGCCCTAGGTTTTCTGATTCCAAATGCAGTATTTTTTCAGCATGCCATACAAAAGAAATGATGTGTTGCATTACAATTATATAAAGTCACTGGTCCTTGAGACTCAATTCTCTGTGTTGATTCTTTTAACAGCAGTGTTTATTTCTTCACAAGAAGATATTCCTTCTAATATGCTTGTGAATACAGTGATCAATACATATGTTATAAACATAACTTATATATGTGTTTTATGTATATAAAATATATAATAATCTTATATATTTTAATATATACAAAATATGTATTTTACCTATGTGTTATATATATTTTAAACCATATAAATATTAAAATAACATAATATAACAAAACATAATAAAACATAAATAAGTATATAAATTATAATACATAATCTATTTATAAAATATACATTTTAACATAATAAACATATATATGTGTGTTTATATATATATATGTGTA
>JAJPUD010003870.1:88857-158024 GCA_023553655.1 Myrmecobius fasciatus
TCCCTCCCTCCCTCCCTCCCTCCCTCCCTCCCTCCCCACTTGATGTTTCTGAGGAGCTAGTCTGACAGTGTTTGCACTCAGACAAGTTAATTCTCGGGTTGTATCTGGAGGACTCCAGTTCTTCCCCATCATCTTGATTTTCACCAGGCTATGTTTGCTCTGAGGTGCAAATTTGTTCTATTTGTGGGAGAACTCTGGAGAGCTTGAAATTTACCAACCTATCTTGCCATCTTCCCAGAATCTTTCCTCAATGATGACACAATATTTTTATGATTATAATTAAGTATTAAATGTTATCCCAATAGAATGAGGTAAGCATAAGTGATCTTTCTTGGATATTTGTTGAGGATCTCTATTATGAATTATTTACACTAAAAATTTTAAAGTAAAGTAGATGGGGTTAGAGAAATATAATGAAAGGTATCTAGCTGAGTGCAAATTATGAATTAATGGAATATTTTTAAAGCTTCTCATTTATTTAAAACTCTAATAAATATAATAGGTACTAATAATAAAATTAGGTAAGATAATGGAGAAAATGGCAAATTATAATAGACCTAAATTGCATAAGAATGTATTGTAAACTTAGAGATCTAACCAATCAAAAATAAACTGCTAGATCTCAGAAAATGGGGTTACCCTGAAGGAAACCTTTTGTGTGAAGAGACTAGTTTTTTAGGCTGCATTCCTTTTCTCATAAGACTCTGAAATTATTGGAAAATTTACATAGTAAAAATTTATATATCCTGAGTTTTCACACAGTTATTGAAAAATTTAAGATCAAAGTATTTTTAAGATCAAAGTATCTCTTTTCATCATACCTAGGAGAAGTTGTAGATAAAGAATGAATATTGTTTTTTAGCCAAAATAAGTTGCACTCTTTTACTCTTTCCTATTATTCCAGTTTTACCAAGCTCACTAAGGTCCTTTCCTTCCAATAAATCAATATAGAAATGGATAGATTCCTAGACAGTCACCGAGAAAATCACGGACTGTTACAGAATCTAACGTTTTTCTCTTCATTTTATAGATCAGTAAACTGAGCCAATCTGTCTAAGTTTACATTGGAAGTCTTATGATTCCTTGCCCTTTCCACTCTACCAGAGATATATAGTTTGTATTTGGAGCAGAGTTGTTTCCAAAAGCCAATTTTTCTTCTCTCAGCAAAGCTTAAAGATGATGAAAACAGAACAGATCCAGCTTTGGGTGATTGGTATATTCTGCAGATGCTGCCCTAGTTTATACTTTTATTAGTGAGCTTTTGTAGTATTGCGCTGATGGGCTAAGGCAGAGAAGGCTAGTTTGGGCCAGAAATCTGCTTGAAGCAAACAACTAATGCCAGCCCACAATCCATTTTGAACATATTGATTTTCATCAGTTTGGCATTACTGGGTGCACATGTTGAAATTTGGCAGCTAGTCTGCTGATAGAAACTGTAATTAGATGTGAAAATTATAATAATCCTGTCAGCTCAACTAAAAGCATTCAGATAGGCCCAGGATATTAATATTCTGCATCAATAATTAATTTTAAAAAACGATCTAAGATTTTACTTAGTGTTTTACACCTGTGTCTGCTGGAGGAAATGGAGAGAAATTCAACTTTGTTTCTGATAGTAGGTTTTCTTGTTACACTACTAAAGGGCAGTTATTCCATTGGGAACTCGAGCAAAAAGAAGAATAAATTCACTTCTAATCAGTTAATTGTCTTTGTTCCTTGAGGACTTTTGGAATTTAGTAGGTTTTTTTTTTTTTCCTATCTGTGATACCTATGATATTTCTTTAAAGAAATGAGATAAGGAAATAATTTCCATTTAACTCCTAATTGTTGGATGTCACCAACTGATTCTAGATATAGAAAGATAAAACCCAAGTGGCACTAATGAGTCCTAATATGACAGCTCAAAATACCATGTTAGAGATATTTACTTGCTTGATTTGGTGTCTTGCAATTGTTAATCCAATAATTGAATTGTGTTAAGGAATGTTAAGGGATCCCCTGAACTTGTCTTTTTAAATTGTATTATTTTCCAGAAGCACTGGGTCTGTAGCATGCAGAAGGCCCCTTGAGCTGATATAACTTGTTTGAATCCCAAACTGGACTCCCTGACTGATGCCAGTCAATCTGTATTAGTCTAAGAAAGTGCTTGTATAATTGGGACCCTTGTAGATCATCAGACCATCGTGTCTTTATGGTTTAGCAGTTCCCTAGGGAAAGGAATGCCATTTTTGCCATTCGTTGCCTTGCTCCTCTTCTTCTAGGAGTCTTGTTCTTTTCTTACCTTTACCTTACCTTTCTCACTTCCCCTCTCCCCTGCAACTCTCCTTTAGGATAGTTCTAGTACCTCCTCTCTTTGTGCAAACTTTTGTATAGATTGTGACCTCTTCAGGTTCCACATGCTCATTCATTTCTCTTGTAATAACTTAGTTTTCTTGTAAGTTTTGTGAAGTTGTGATTGCCTGTTGACGTCTTTCTCGGCAGGAAGGCAGTATCTCTGACCAAGAACTCTGAGGAATATACCAGCATTTATGAAAACTATTTGTAATTGGTACACAAAAACAACACTCACTTTTCAATCTGGCCTTTAAAGTTTGGATAACTCACATTAGTCAGAATAAGTTCAAATGATTTATAGTTGGAAAAGGACCTTAGAGATCATGTACTACAATCTTCTAATTTTATAAATTAAATTGAAGTTCCTAATAGTTAACTATTTTTTTTACAATATCATAAGAGGTAGAGATAGATTTAAATTCAGACATAACAAAATTCACAAAGTCTTTCTGACCACAATTGGTTTCTTGTGTTCAAGCTCAGGCTAGGCATATGGTATACTTTCAATGGCTTTTGACCCAAGTTTTTGTTATCTGGATCGGAAACCTATATTAGCCAGTTTCTCTTTATTCTGAGGTTAGCACTTATTCATTAACCCTGGGGGACAGATGTGGTTTTCTTAGAGTGGGCAGCCTACCAATGCAACTGCTAATAAATATCCTGGGAATGTACTTAGAAAAAGCTCAAGTTACCTTAGAGAGGAATTTCTCACAAAACTTGTAAAGGGTGAAACAAAACAATTTCACTATTAATAATTTAGCTAAGAAATTGCAAGTAGTTCAGATGTGCTAAGAAAATTGAAGTAGATTCCATTTCAAAGAATTCTATTAGCTTTTAACATGCAAGTAGAAATGGTTATACTACCTTACTTCTAGTCTTGTTCCTATCTCTTCAGGGGAAGAGGGAAGAATAGAATAGTATTTTACTATTTTTCCCTGGATACATTTCAGGAACATTTTTAGCATGCAATTCCACTTTCACAATATTTTGAGTCCCAAATTTTTATCCTTCCCCCTTCCAAAGAAGTTAGACTGTTTGATCTGATTGATACATATGCCAAACGTTTCCATATCACAGTTGTGAAAAAAGAAACAGAGCTAAAGGGGAAAAAATCACAAGAAAGAATAAAATAAATGAGGAAAAAAATGCTTTGATCTGCATTTGGAGTCCACCAGTCATATCTGTGTATGGATAGCATTTTTCTTTTCTGCTTTTTTTTTAAGATAACAATCTTTTTTTATTAAAGCTATTTTCAAAACATACACATAGATAATTTTCAACATTCACCTTTGCAAACATTAAAATGCAATTATATTTGCAATATAATGCGATATTGTTTAATTTTAATAATGTAAAACCTTGTGTTTCAAATATTTTTTCTTTCCCTTCCCCCTATCTCCTCCCCTAAATTGCAAGTAATCATTAAACATTTAAACATGTGCAATTCTTCTATACATATTTCCACAATTATGGTGCACAAGAAAAGTCAGATCAAAAAGAGGAAAAAAAGAGAAGGAAAACAAATGCAAGCAAATAACAAAAGAAGTGAAAATGCTATGTTGTGATTCACATGCAGTCTCCACAGTCTTTTCTCTGGGTGCAAATGGCTCTCTCCATCACAAGTCCATTGGAACCCTGAATCACCTTGCTGTTGAAAAGAGCCACGTCTGTCAGAATTGATCATCATATGATATATAGATAATTTTCAACATTTATCCTTGTAAAACCTTGTGTTCCAAATTTTTTTCCTTCCCTTTTCCTTACCCCCCCCCACCCTCACCCCCACCCAAGGTAGGTAATCCAGTAAATGTTAAACATGTGCAATTCTTCTATACATATTTCCATATTTATCATTCTTCGCAAGAAAAATCAGATCAAAAAGGAAAAAGAATGAGAAAGAATAGAAAAAAGCAAGAAAACAGCAACAACAAGGTGAAAATACTCAGTCCCCCCATAGTCCTTTCTTTGAATGCAGATGGCTTTCTACATCACAAGTCTATTAGAATTCATCTGAATCACTGTTGAAAAAAGCCATGGCCATCTCTCTTTGTATTTCTAGAAGTTATCATGTTACCTGGGCATAAAATAAAAACTTAACAAATGTTGATAATGGACTGACTGTACTTTAAACAAGTGTTTTTCTCTAATTTGATAGGGAATCTTCCAAAATAGGGATAGTATTGGTAGTTAGAGCCACAGTAATGGAAAAATGAATGAAATTCCACAATCAGCATTCTTTGCTTATGTTCCTTGGCTGTAGATCATTGATGGAGTTCATTTAGAACTCATCTACTATACACCCACAATATCTTTTTTTAATTTGCTCTTTTGCAGACACATCAATTCTATTATTTTGCCTCCCGTTGATTTCCTATTACAGTTTTCATGATGGATTTTCTAGGTTCCCCTTTTTTCTTTTTAAGCCTTTTATATCCTTCCCTCAAAACACCCCTCACTTTCACCTTGTTTATTATGTCACTTAAAAATCTAAAAATATTTGGCTAAATCTTCTTTGTTCACACCCATGTCTATATTAACTTAATCATTCATTTGGCAAATATTTATTGTCCACTGTGTGTAATGGTTTTGGGAGTTACAATACAAATAACAAATGGCATTTGCTCCAAATAGATACATAAATATATTAGAAATTAGAGTAGTATAAGTGATAAAATTAGTACACAAGGAGATCAGGTGAGGAGGAATCACTTCAAACTGAGGAAGATCAGGCAAATCTTCTGGGAAGAAGCAGCATTTTAGCTGGTCCTTGAAAAATGAATAGGATTTTCAAAAGCTAAATATTGGAGATAGGGAAAGGATTTCAATGTGAGCAAAGACAAAAAAATGGGAATATGCTGAGGGATTCATACATATCTCTTTGAACCACACATATTTTCTTTTTTTTTTTGTCTTGGAGGAAGAAATTCTTTGTCTTCTTGAAAGCAAACCATTTTCATCTGTGCTCTAGATTTCACTGTCTTCTGATTCCTGGGGGACTTTGCTCTGATGTTTAACAGCCAAGAGGATCTGAAATTAGTGTTATATTTTCACAGAATGGGCCTCAAGGTAGGAGAAGTGGAGTGAACATGTTAAGGGAAGGGCTCATAAGTAACAATGAGGAGGCAAAAATAGGATGCTAACTCCCCAAGACCAGAGTTCCAGGGGAAGGGTATGCATGAGACAAAGTACAACCCAGTCTTGGATAGAAAAACCTGTCTTCTGGGAATGGGACAACATGATATAGAGAACCAGGTGTCCTTGAATGCTAAAAGATAGTCTGCTTATTTCTTTTTGCTTTTTTGTTTCTTTTGAGGCAGTTGGGATTAAGTGACTTGTCCAGGCTCATACAGCTAGTAAATGTCTGAGGCCAGATTTAAACTCAGATCCTCCTTACTCCAGGGCTAGTGCACCATCCTTTGTGCCACCTAGCTATCCCAGTCTACTTATCTTTAGGAATTGCTTTGTCTTTTTCTCTTCTTTCTTTTCTTTTTCAACATACTTTCCCACCCTCACAACAATTACTAAGAACTTATATCATTGATTCTTCAATCTAAAGTTCTAGCCCTGACTTTTCTTTCACCTACGCTCTAATCCCATATTTCCAAACTGTCATTTCCTCATGGTCAAAACTGACTTCATTGTTCTATATCTTTGAAATTAAGCTTCTTCAAAGTCTTTATTTATTAAGTGGGGATAATACCTTTATCCTTTCCTAATTTGAAACTACAGTGGGAAAATTTCAAGTTATTCAGCTAATAGGGCTTTTTATAGTCTATTGCCACCATCATCATTTAGATTGACATCCATTGCTGTAGCTATAGGCCCTCAGTAAATCCTTTCTGATATTGGTGAAACTAATAAGAACACTGTTCCCTATTATCAATGTTTGGACTGAAGAAAAGTCAAAAAAAATTAATATTGTAGAATGATCTAGTCCTTCTCCTGGTAAGAATTTTTTCCCCTGAGGCATTTGCCTCAGGGCAAGTTAAGTGACTTGCCCAGGGTCACACAGCTAGGACATGTTAAGTGTCTGAGACCAGATTTGAACTCAGGTCCTCCTGACTTCAGGGCTGGTGCTCTATCCACTGTGCTATCTAGCTGCCCTCCCCACCTTCCCCCTGGTAAGAATTAATAGGTGCTCCGCTACAAGTCAAATATCTAGCAAGCTTTTTGTAGCTCCTTCAAGTGAGATTAAGAAATCTTTTTTTAAGGTTTACATCTCATAGAATCATAGATTTATATCTACACAGGACCATAGAATCCATCATTTCCAATTACCTCATTGTATAGATGATGAAACTGGTTATCAACTAGATAAAATGAGTTACTCAAAATCACAGAGGAAATTAGTTGTATGACTTGGATTTGAACTCATGTTTCCATTGTTCTCTTCATTATACCATACCAAATTGTTTTAAAAACAAATAGACAGCAACAAAATTAGTTTCATCTACATCTCAAAATACTTCTTTATAATGGGACATTTTCCCTGGGTCACAAATGAAAATTCTCATTCTCTGTACTTGGCAGAAATATTAAATTGCCTGGGAACTGGGTCAAGTTCCTCAACATGGACACAGAGTAACTAACATTATGTATTTATTGCTCAAATGCATCTGTCATATAGATAAGATCTAGAAGTCCATATAGCTTTGCAGTGTATAGGCAGTACTAAGATTTTCTTTGCTTTAAATGAGAATATAAATTTTCTGGCACTTGATTATTCATTTTAGGGACTATTACTTTTCATGGAACTTTCTGTTCATTTAATTTTTCGACTGTGCCAATTTCCTGGGAAAACCAAAATCTTTGTGATAAGCTTAGAGAATCTGCAGATTAAGTATATGCTCCTCTATTAACCCAGGAATCACTAAACGACCAAAGGAGTGGACTAAGCCATTAGCCTATAATCTACTGAAATTCCAGTGTTTTTGGTTTCTTTCACTAAGTGAACTTTAGACTGTTTCTGTTGGATGGGATTTTGTTATTGACAAATTGACTAAGAGAGATCAGCATCTTGTCCTCTGGTGGTTGCATCATAACAATCAGCACTGTTGCACTGCTGTAGATATGTTGATAATCTATGCTTAGAATGATGGCTCATTGTAGAATCATGAACCAGTTTGCAAGTGTTTTTCTTTTTTCCCAAAATCAAACAAATCCAAAAAAAACTAAATGATAGTTTTAAGGTTTAAATTAATTTATTGTATTTTGATTGTTGATATTACAATTCAATTGTAGTTTATATATTAACTCCTCATCCAGAGTATCAGATTAACCTGAACATGCCAGTCCATATTGAAGACAGAAAACAGAGAAGTTATTACAAGTAACTTTCTATTAGGTGTTACACACTTAGATTTCCTTCTACTCTGAAATGAAGATTTCTGTATATTTTCTGGTTTTCTTTGTTAAGCCCAGAAAAAAAGTTTCTCTCAGACTGTAAATTATTAATGGTAAACTTTAGGCATCCTTGTTTTAGATTTTGATTCAATGAACTCAATGACTTAATGTCACAAGGAAAAAAAAGGACTTGAGTTGAACTATGCATCTATTTCCGACTATCTATGCACTTTTCATCATCTTTAGAAACTCAAGGGAGTGAGTTTCTTTGTATAAAAACATCATGGGGAAGGTGGCCTTGCTGTACCAGATCTAAAACTATATTATAAAGCAGCGGTCATCAAAACCGTTTGGTACTGGCTAAGAAATAGAGCAGTCGATCAGTGGCACAGGATAGGATATCAGGACAATCTAGGCAATAACCTTAACAATTTAGTGTTTGATAAACCCAAAGACCCCAGCTTTTGGGATAAATACTCACTATTTGGCAAAAACTGCTGGGAAAATTGGAAACTAGTGTGGAAGAAATTAGGGCTTGACCCATACCTAACACCACATACCAAGATAAGATCTAAATGGGTTCATGATCTAGATATAAAGAGGGACTTTGTAAGCAAGTTAGAGGAACGTAATATAATTTATCTCTCAGACCTGTGGAGATGGAATAAATTTATGTCCAAAGAAGACCTGGAACTCCTAATTGAACACCAGATGGATAATTTTGATTATTTTAAGTTAAAAAGTTTCTGTACAAACAAAACAAATGCAGACAAGATTAGGAGGGAAGCATCAAATTGGGAAATCATCTTTACATTTAATGGTTCTGATAAAGGCCTCATTTCTAAAATTTATAGAGAATTGTCTCATATATATAAGAATTCAAGCCACTCTTCAATAGATAAGTGGTCAAGGGATATGAACAGACAATTTTCAGATGATGAAATTAAAACCATCTCTAGTCATATGAAAAGTTGCTCCAAATCACTATTGATCAGAGAAATGCAAATTAAGACAACTCTGAGATACCACTACACACCTGTCAGATTGGCTAAAATGACAGGAAAAGATAACGACGAATGTTGGAGGGGATGTGGGAAAACTGGGACACTGATACATTGTTGGTGGAACTGTGAACGGATCCAACCATTCTGGAGAGCAACTTGGAACTATGCCCAAAAAGTTGTCAAACTGTGCATACCCTTTGACCCAGCAGTGTTTCTACTGGGCCTATATCCCAAAGAGATCTTAGAGGAGGGAAAGGGACCCACCTGTGCAAGAATGTTTGTGGCAGCCCTTTTTGTAGTGGCTAGAAACTGGAAACTGAAGGGATGCCCATCAATTGGAGAGTGGCTGAATAAATTATGGTATATGAATGTTATGGAATATTATTGCTCTGTAAGAAACGACCAGCAGGACGATTTCAGAGAGGCCTGGAGGGACTTGCATGAACTGATGCTGAGTGAAACGAGCAGAATCAGGAGATCATCATACACAGCAACAACAGTATTACATGATGATCAATTCTGATGGACATGGCTCTCTGCAACAAAGAATTGTCTCAAACCAGTT
The DNA here is from genome assembly GCA_023553655.1 of Myrmecobius fasciatus. Classification (NCBI taxonomy): domain Eukaryota; kingdom Metazoa; phylum Chordata; class Mammalia; order Dasyuromorphia; family Myrmecobiidae; genus Myrmecobius; species Myrmecobius fasciatus. The sequence continues at coordinate 98,104 of JAJPUD010003870.1, forward strand.
CCAATTGCTCACTGACGAAAACCATATACACCCAGAGAGAGGGAAATGAAATATGGACCACAACGTAACATTTTCATGATCTCTACTGACATTTGTTTGCATTGTGTTGCCTTTTTCTGATTCTTTTTTTTTTTTTCTTGTAGATAGGATTTTTCTTGCATAACTTCTCAAGCATTTCAACATTATTAGCATGTAGTGGACTTCCTGCCATCTAGGGGAGGGGAGGGGAATGGGGGTAAAATTTGTCATGGAAAGCTTTGTAAAGATCAATGTTGGGGAACTACCCATACATATGTTATACAAATAAAAAGCTTTAATAAAGAAAAAATAAAAAAATAAAAAAAAAACATCATGGGGTGGGGAGAAAGAGGATAAATAGGAGCATTTGTAACATTACTTCTTATACTAGAGAGTTTCTGCAAGACAAGAATAAAAAAATATATATATATCCACAGCATATCTTTGATAGGAGACTTATGATAGAGGGCTAGTGGTATATCAATTAAAATTGAATTAGCATTTTGCTTCTAATTTATTAAGAATACTGGCAGATTAAACAAAGAATTGCTGAGTTACTCACTCTGTAGGTCACCTGTGTACCATGCTACACATGCCAAAATAAATTCTTGTAAATTTCAGTGCATCTGAGGTGAGGGAATCAACAAGGGCCAAGCTGTTTATGTATATGAGTAAATACTAAAATCAATGTTACTTCTTTCATTTGGCCTCTTTGAATTTGTTTTATACCTTTGTTGTTTTGTTTTGTTTTGTTTTTACTATTTCATTTCTATAATGGAAGTTCTTTCTCCCTTTCCTCCTTTTATATCACCTTAGACTTATTTCCCTGTGCTTTACACATAACAAATAAAATCTGTTAGTGGCGCTGAAGAGAGTCTCTGTTCTATTGGCTTATACAGCATAATTGTTTATATTTATATAATATTTTGTAGTGCTTTACTTGAAACAACTGTGTGAAGAATTGAATATAGGTATTAATATTCCTGTAAAACATATAAAAAATTATGGCTAAGGGTCACTTGCCTAAATTCACACTAGTAAGAATCACAGCGAGACTTGAATTCTAGTCTTCTGTCTAAACCCACTTTTCTTCCCAGTGCCTTATGCTGTTCCCCAACTGTGACTTAACTTCCATGCCATTTCCATCCTGGGGAAATGTTTTTATATCACCCAGGTTTGGATAAATCTAAGTCTTGCTGTTCTTAGATTAATCTAGATACATATAGACATATTATAGAAAGGAGAAGCATGATGGCAAGCGTAGAATATAATGATATAACATTTTTGAATTAGGAAGGGATGTTAGAGGGCACATTTCCTGTCAGATTTTTTTCCCCTCAAATAATATTTTCTCCTTTTATTTTTCCTAAGATCTAAGTCATGGAGAGAGGGTAAAACCAACAAGAGGAATATAGTAGCAGGAAGAGGAAGAGTGGTTATAAGTCTCAGATGAAAATTTGAGAACAACCAAAAAAGATACCTTACAAAGAATGATGAGTAAATCAGTGGTTGGTATCGCCCTTACCTTTATTGGGATACAGACAAAATGTGATTCAGCATGTGATGACTGAGACTGGAGAGGTTTCCATTTCTAAATCTGGTTTAGGAAAAATTCTTGATTCACAAATTACAGTGATCCTTTCAGCTTTTTGCTTGCAGGTATTGAACAAAAAGTTAGCTACACAATTTGTTAAAAACAGGCAAGTGCCAAAGTTTTCAGTAAGATATCTAGAGACCTTTGGGTTTTATCTCTTGCTTCTGAAAATAAGCATTAACATTGTGTGCTTTATAATGGATATACAGTTTATTTTAAATAAGCCATACTCGGTGTCTGTGGCGAGGTGAGATCAGGAGAGCTTAGCTAGTTAAGTAAATGAGATATTTTTTCTTAATCTCCATTTTTCCCTTTAAAAAAATTTTTTTGGCCCCCTGTTTTTCCCTTTGGCTAGAACAGGAAATCCCAGTGGAAAACACAAACTAGGCGATGGAAGGCTTTTTTCAAATAGAAAAAAATACAACCAATAAAAATGTTCAGTTTCAGGGCCATTTCCCTTAGTAATGCCATTTGTGTCTTAACAGATCTAGAGAATTGTAAATCATGCTTTCACTGTTGCTTTTGGGATTACTGCCAATAACTCAAATGCATCGATTTGGTACATAATTGAATTTAACTATTTTCCTTTTCTGGTAGTATGGTCTTCTCTACAATGCTACAGATGATAGACAGGCAGTCAATAATTGTGGTATCCAAGATGGTAAATAATGGATTTATGTTCTTTGTATTTTTATGACTTAGAGACAAAGCAGTAAATCATTTCCTTGGTCTGAGTAGCATCCCCTTAAGAAAAATGAACTGATATGACTTGGCTAGTCCACCATGTTCATAATTTTATATGATATCAGTACAATGGGAAAAGAAGGATTTTATGTCAGACATTCTTTTTGTATTTGATTTTGTGTGCATGAAGTAGTTTGTGTTCAACCTATTCATTTTGGATTCAAAAGAAGTAGGTGTACCTGCCATGACTCAGACCAGACCTGTTGCATACTGGGAAGAACTCCTCTTTGAACCTTACCTAGTCTCTCTGTGTCCTGTGTCCGCTGCCCCCTGCCCCATTAGCATTGCCTTTTCTGTCACCAGCATTTGGCTAGGTCCCCATCTGTATGGCAAGTGGTAGATAAATAATTAATGGTTTAGAAAGAACTTGCTGGAAATGATACAGTAACTGTTTATTTTTAGACAGCAGAATTACATATCTCTAGGTTCAGTACAGGTGTGAGAGAAGTATCTTTGTCTAAATTAAGGTTCTGTGTTGTCGTTGGGATACTGCTGCTCAGAAAAGAGTATTTTTAGATGAACATATACATTAGAATATTTTCATTGTGTGAATAAGGCACAGTGTCTGGGAGCTGTTTGTTACCTGAAGGAAGGGTGTGCTATTAAATATCCAAGGAGAGAAAGGATATGGAGACCACTTGGAATCTAACCTTCAGTATGAATTATATCATCCCTTCCTTCCTCAGCCCCTGCTGCCTAAATCTTTTGAAACCTAAACAAAAAATGTAAGTTTGTAGATGTAGCTATAAATTTATTTTTAGTTTGTAAAAAATATAATAATTTTGTTTTAGATCACTGTTTATTTCTCTGTTTAAAAACTCAGTTAAAAGTTTCCAGAAATGGAAAATTTTCATTAAAAGGTAATTAAAATAATATGAAGAACCATAAACAGAGATCTGAAAAAGATCATATAAACTGGGAATTGGCCAATTAATTCACTGTTTCTGCCATTTTCTAGCTATATGAACTTGGACAAATCATTTATCACTAAAACACTATTCATATAACTGACATATAATGTGGATGTATTTCTTGATTGAATCTTTTAAAAGTCCAACTTTGTGATCAGTGATTACCACATCTACTTTTTTTTCTAATAAATTCTACTCCTGATCATTGTTACTGTGTTTGTGTATCTGTCTCTTAATTTCTGTTAATTTGCTTTACTATTACTCCCACTGTCCATACCCAAAGGATCCTTCCCTTATCTTCTCCCCCCACCCTATACCTCTTTATTTATCCCATTCCTATTAATCTAAACACCTTATCTGACTTCCCTTAATCTACATACTTTTCTATACCCTGCCTTATCCTATTCTTTCTCTCTCTTATTTATTTATGGATTTTGGAGGGTCCTATAACCTTCCTGGGACACACACACACACACACACACACACATACACACCTCTTTAATCCATTCCTTCACTAGTAGGATTTCATAATTCCCTATCCTCCTCTCTTATCTAATTCTTCTGTGTCAATTCTTGGTCCTACATTTCATTCATATTGTTGTGCCATAGTTCCCCTGTCTCAGTTTCCCTTGATTGTTCTGTGTAACAATTTCCCCTCCTCTCCCCCATCCCCATTTCTATCCCCACCATTCAGACTAAGATAATTGGACTGCAGAGTTAGCATTCCAAAGAGTCATAAAACCTCCAGATGGCCCATCTCAAACACCTAGACATCCCGCTTATCTTTTGACTTCAGACTCAGTGGCTTCTAGCTTCTTCCCAAACTTATCACAGTTTATGATCCTTCTCTCCATACCCCAAACCTGTCAGAACTGAATTGATAGTCCTTTCCTGGAACTCCAATCCTCCCAGTGCCCTCTCCCTCCTTCTGCCTCTTGAGCTCTTTGTTCCCTTGAGCACTGAGAGCCTATAAAAATCCTTGGAGCAAACTCACTAATCACTGGATACTTTGACATCCAGACAGCTGGCTAATGGCTGCCAGTCTAACTCTCTGGGACTGGTGCTTTGAGGCAAGAATCCCATTCAGTCCCGCTTCATAGCTATGGATTCTAAACTCTCTCTCCATTATCATCAATAAAATATTATCTAGTCTCTATTTTGTAGTACTGCCTCAGTTTCTCCCGGAGCATTACAGTATAGCATAATTACTGTTTTAATTTTTACTACATGGTTTTGCTTTTTAGAATCACATATTTAGCTTTCCCTTGGCCTTTCTTTTGGACTACCCAATTATTAACAATAATCTTAGACATGTAGTTTACATTTTCACATATAAAACATAAACATTTTATTCTTACTTAAATCCCTTGAAATTAGTCTTTGATATTGGCTCTTATATGTTAAATTTTCTGTTGAGTTTAGGTGTGTCTGAGACAAAATCCTAAAAATCTTACACTTCATTGAATGTCCATTTTTTTCATTCAATAATATACTTAATTTTGCTGGATAAAATATTTTCAGCCACAATCTTAGTTATTTTGATTGTTAATACATAATATTCTAGAACCTGCAGTCTTTTATTGTAGGTGCTGATAAGTCCTGTACAATTCTGATTTTAGCTCCAGCATATTTAAATTTTTTTATTTTTTGTGTTGCTTGTAAAACTTTTTCTTTGATCTGAGGCCTTTGAAATTTAGCAATAATGTTTCTATGTTTTCCTTGTAGGATCTCTTTCAGGTGCTAATTGGTGGATTTTTTGCTATTTCTACTTTCTTCAGGACAATTTTCTTTAACTTTTTCTTGTATTATTATATAAAGGGTTTTTTTTTTTTTTTGGTCATAGCTTTCAGGTAGAGCAGTTATTAGGTTTTTTCTTCTTGATCTATTTTTTCAATCTATTGTTTTTCTTTTTGTGTGTGTATATGTGTGTGGAAAAGTTTTTAAATTTATATATATATAAATGTATATATTGTTAATACTCGTTGCTTTATGAATCATGTTGGGAGAGAAAAATCAGAGCAAAAGGGAAAAACCATGGGAGAGGAAAAAAAAAAAGGAAAAAGAAGTGAACATAGTATGTCTTTATTTACATTCAATCTTCATAGTTCTTTTTCTGGTTGTAGATGGCATTTTCTATCCAAAGTCTACTGGGATTTAGATCACTATTTGGATTACTGAACCACTGAGAAGAACCAAGTCTTTCGTAGTTGAACATTGCATATTATTGTGTACAATGTATTCTTGTTTCTGCTTGTTTTGCTCAGCATCAGTTTGTGTAAATCTTTCCAGGCCTTTCTAAAATCAGCTTGTTTTAATAGAATGATAATTTTTAATAGAATGATAATATTCCATTATCTTCATATACCACAACTTATTCAGCCATTCCCCAACTGATGGGCATCTATTATTTTCCAATTCTTTGCTACCAGTAAAAGAGCTGCTATAAACATTTTTGCATTTGTGGGTCCTTTTCCCTCCTTTATGATTCCTTGGGATACAGACCCAGTAGTGACATTGCTGAGTCAAAGGGTATGCACGTTTTATAGCCCTTTGGACTCGTTCCATATTGCTCTGCATAATAGTTGGATCATTTCACAACTTCACCAACAATCCATTAGTGTCCCAGTTTTCCTACATCCCCTCCAATATTTATCATTATCTTTTCCTGTTATCTTAACCAATGTGAGAGATATGAGGTAGTACCTCAGAATTGTTTTAATTTGCATTTCTCTAATCAAAGTGATGTAGAGCATTTTTTCTTATGAACTACAGATGGTTTTAATTTCATCATCTGAAAATTGTTCATGTCCTTTGAGATCTATTGTTTCACTTTCTCTTCTTTTTTATGTTTTATGTTTTGTTTTATTATTTCTTAGCTCTTATAATTTCACTGGCTTCCCTTTATCCAATCCTATTTTTCAGAGTCATTTTCTTTGAGACTCTGGATCTCCTTTTCTAATTGATTGACTTTCTTTTCATGATCTTGTTTTTCTTAGATTGTTACTTTTTTCTTTTCATTTTTTTCTCAATCTTTCTTATTTGATTTTTAAAGTCTTTGAATTCTTTTTTGGGCAGGTAGCCATTTAATATTAATCTGTGGGATAGGAGAATCTTTTTTTATTTCAATATCCTCCTTTGAAGATGAACCCCCAACTTTCCTATTCCCATAGTAACTTTTTATGGTTGGGTTCTTCTTTTCCTGCTCCTCTTTCCCCCCTCCCCCCAATTTGTTATTGTAATCATCTTTAACCCTGGGTGCCTGGAGCTTTTGGCTTCACTTCATTTTCCCCCTCTGACCTAGAACCCAAAACCAAGAACTCCACCCTCCTGTAAGTGCCTGAAGCCAGCTGCTACTCTGCCCCACTGCTTCTATACTGGGGGAAAGGGGGATGCAAATTCCTTATCTCATCTCAGCAGCATAGCTAGGCCAGCATTCCTTATCAGCAGAAGGTCCCTCAGTCTTCCTATACTTAACCCCCTGACTCCCCACATAATCCTGTAGGTGAAAGTTTCTGTTGTAGGGACTGAGGCTACCTCTAAACCCAACTAGCCTCAGGCCTCTGCTCCCTCCTGGATGTTTCTGAGGAGCTATTTACACTTCACAATGGCCAAACCTCTGTCCAGGGGTTTTTATTTGGGTCTTCTGGGAGGCTTGCTGTTCTGCTCCGAGACTTATTTGTGTTTTACGGTTCTACATTCTCCTGAGGCACAGTTTTGTTTTGTTTGTGGGGAAAATCCGGAGAGCTTGGAATTTTCGGACATAATCAGTCCATCTTCTCTTTATTCCTATTTTAGACACTTTCTAGATCTTTAATTGTATTTACCTGTATATCCATGGGAACTTAAGCCATTTAATTTTTCTGAACCTTAGTTTTATCATCTGTAAATTAAAGGAGTTGGATTGGGTGAACTTTGAAGTTTTTTACAGCTCTAAATCTATAAGCCTATGGTCCATTAACTTTGGAGACTCTTACAGTGGGTGGAACCAATAATGCAAATATCATTCTTTGCTGATTTTATAGGGTTCCAGCTATCAGGGAAACCAAGGCAAGGGTGGGCAAAACACTGGTTAAGTCATAATTTCAGGAAGGACCATAACTTTTTAATCTCGGGAGCTGGAGACAGGAGTCTAGGGCAAGAGATATCCAGGGATTTGAGATAAACCATCTGGAGTTTTATGATTAACTGGAATGTGAGAGTGACAAGAGCTTAATGGGGGAAAGGGGTAAGGATGGGTGGTGGCCATAATATTTTATTCAGGGTATAGCATAATAATTCAGGGAAACTGAGGTATTATAATTCAGAGAAACTGAGGTATTAACACATAAAGGCTGTGCTGCTATGTCTGGGAAACTATTGAAGAATGAAGAACTAAGAATAAAGACTGGACCTCATGAGTATATGAAACTCCTGAGTTTACCATTGCAATTTGGCCCCTTCTTTGTAGCTTATAATTTTAGAAAGTTGCCTAAAGCCCCATTAAAAAAAAGGTTTGATGTTAGTTTGGGGATGGGTGCTAGACTTCCCCCCCTTACCCAAATCAACTATTCAAAAACATCTTCAGATACAAACAAGAAGCATTTATTCTGTCCTTGCAAGGAGAGGTCCAAGCACACCAGCTGAGCAGACCCAGAGCCCTTTATCTCCCAGCATGGTGCCTGAGTTAGTGAGCCAGGAAATGTTGAATTGGTTAAATAGCAAAAGACTTGGGTTCATTGGATGGACTGAAAAGGAAGTAGCCATTGACCAATGGTCAGCAATACTGTCTATTTCCTGTGGGTCACATAACTTCCCCAAACTTAGGCATATGATCTGACCTATTCCATCTCATAGACTTTTTGAGAAATCTTCACCTGATCCCATTCATTAAGTTAACTTTCATACATACATTTTCTTTCACAACATGACTTTTATGGAAATGTTTTGCATAGCTTCAAATGTGCCTTCTCAAATTAACTTTCATACACACACTCACACAGGCACACACACACACAGGGCCCCATCCACTCCAGATTTGTCCTCTCTGGGTCCGTCTCCAATCTTGATCAATGAAATCAAATCAGGCTGTAGTGTTTCAAAGCACTTATAGGCTCCTCAGTATAGAATGACAGTGATCCAGGGCCCTGGGCATATTCATTCATCTTCATTTGGCATAGTAGCATGATATATCTCCCATTGATAATTAAACTGATCTGGTCTCATTATTGAATTTCCTTATTATTTTTCCCATTTATGTCAGTATCATTTCATCAAAATTAAAAGGCAAGATAATCTTTAGTGGCTGATAGGAAAATGAAAAAAAGAATAAGTCTTTTATACAGAAATAATACCTAAATACTTTAGGAAACAAAAGTAGAGGGACTATTTCTTTCACCATTGTAATCTTCAGTTATTATGCCACATTGAAAATTATAACTGTTGGGAAGAATAGAAAAGGGGACATTAAAATTTTTTTCAAAAAGTACAAGTATCTGAGCTATTCTTCCATATTAAAGTTTTCTCAGTTTATTTCAAATGTTTCATCCATTTTAGTATCTGCTTCCTTATCTGTATTCAGCAGTGGTATAATGGCATCTCTAGTGATTTTCCTATCTAACCAGTGATTTGTATATTGGATCATATGTGTTGGTTCTTCTACAATAGTATTGCCCATTCCTAAAAAAAAAAAAAAAAAAAAAATCAAATATGAGCTAACTTTGGAGAGTTGTCCTTGTCATTGGAATCAGACTTTGAATCTCAATTGCTTCTACAATCATCTTTTTTCCATTTTTGACTCTTGTTAGGTGAGTGTACAGAGAGAATTGAGTAGTACTTGTTGAACTGTCTTCCAGAAAGTAGAAAGTTAAATTCAGGAAACCTTGAAGAATATATTTAAATAAGTGAGGCCATCTTTTTTTTTAACTTTCCACAGGCCATTTTTAACCCGTCCAAGAACTGAAATTTACCTTTATAGTTTACATCTTCAAATTGATTTTTTCCTCACAACATCCAAGTCTGCTAATAAACTCAGTGGGGTACACATTATCTAGATCATGAGATATGGAGTGTCATATATGGTTTACAAAAATCATGTGACATAAAATACCACAGATCTTCTGAATTCCCATGTTCCTGTTTGCCTTGTAACAAGGATACCATCATAACCATCCATTTACTACAAGTCTATGGACTCCATACTGAACTGCTTTGTATTTGCGTAAACATTTAATTTCAGAAGACCACAAAATATCTTGAAAGATACATTGAATTTGAATATAGCTTCACAACAGATGTAAAATACTAATCCATAAACCTTTCTATGTGGATATAGATTTTAAAAGGAAGAAAGTTTTGCTATCCTTTTTTCAACCCTTTTATTTTCTGCCCTCAGTATTGCTGTAATTGAGGGATATGTGTGTGGGAAAAGAGATGGAGATTAGAGCAAAAAGATTCCTGTCATCCTCACCATAATTGAAGAAATAATTATACATGTTGTAGAAATGGTATTTAGGGGACAGTAATAAGAGTATGGTAGATGGCAGGATTGAAATGGGAAATGAGGGATCATCAAAGGACATTTTATATGGAAAGACACCTTAGAGATCAACTAATTCCACCCTCTCCTTTTACAGAGGAAACCCAAGTTGAAAGAGCTTAAGTAACTAGCTTAAGATGATGTAGTTCTTTAGTATCATACTTTGGACTGAAATCTAGGTTTTAGGAAATTAGATAGTCTTAGATAAGAGCTTATTACTTTTTTCACTAAACTATGATGCCTCTCTACTTCCCCTTCCTTACAAAATGAAAGTGAATTTCCAAAAAAATAGAATAAGGCATTCTTTTAAGCAACATAAATTAGTGGTGATCACTTTGTTTTGTTTAGCTGACCATAGCTTTTATTGAACAGACCTAATGGATAGCCACTTAGAATAGAAGCTCTGAATAAAGGACAACATTTGAATTACTTTACTTGTAGCTATTGGTGAGCTATGAAATAGATATTTGAAATGTTATCTGACAGCTATGAGGAAGTTTGCAAAATATTTCTCTATGTGCCTGCCACTTCAGCATGTGATTTTTTTTTCCCTGCTGGCATAAGTAGTGAAGAATTTACATAGATCATAGAAGGACCTATTAGGCAGTCAAAAATGTCCTCCAAAATGTTGATTATGGGGTTGTTAAACCTTTGACTATAGGCATTAGAAGCATTTCTAAATCATGCCATTTATGGTTATAACATTTTCAATAGACTGTGAAATAATTCACAGTGAACTAGCTCATCAGTAATGTTAGAATACCAATATTATCCATCTGGCAGGCAAACTCGGCACATGTCTAGGGCCAATAGTCGTCTTAAGTGCCAGTTCAGAAAAAGAGGACTGGGACAGAGACCAATGGGCCCTGATGGAAGTTGAAAAATAAAATCTATGACAACACTTTAAACTGTGCATTTCTATTTTGCAACCTAAACTTGGTCTGATATCATTCTACTTGGAAGCTTTTTCAGGTTAGAAATACCAAGATCTGTAACTTGGTATACAAACTTTAGTACAATTGAAATCTGTATACTTATACATTGAAAAAAAAATGCAGAGAAGTTACTTAAATTTTTAATTATAGAAATTCAGAGCAAAACATAGAGGAAAATAAAATCCTACAGGCTCTTCTCCAAAAAGGAGTCTTACCCATTTATTAAAATCACACAAGATTACTTAATGATTACAACTACAAGGATTATTGTGTGGTGATCGCCTGCTTATTTTGAAACAAGGCATAAAAAAGAGGCCTAAGTAGGATGATTTATTTTTGTACAGCTCTGTGGTCAGCAAGGGACATAAGGTATGTTGGTAAGTAATTATATAATCAGAAAAGGAAATGAGTCAGAAATATAATAAAATTAGGAGATAGTAGGCAGATGATGGCCAAAGTATTCCTCTGATGCTTAGGAAATGCTTTTTTTTTTTTTTTAAGACCTTTAAGGAGGCCTCTATTTCATTGGATGCACAGATCATCTATCAAGGATTTATAGGAAAGCATGGACAAGACTCAGGAAGAGAAGACATGGACAGATTTTGGTACATACTTATCCACAATGATGAGACCATCAGTCTGTTGGCATGCAATGAACCACTCAGAATCTATTTAGATTCACAGGGAATCCTTCTCTTCTAACACGAAAGGATTTTTAGTAAAAGAGCATTGTAACGAGAATGCTTGGATCAGTCCTAGCAGCATATTAGGAGGAGAATGAAGGCATTAATTTAGAAGTAAACTGAAAAGGGTTGAAATGATAATACTGGAAAACTGTTATGGAGCTCTTAAAAGAATAGAGGTGTCAGATTCACGGCCACAGCAAGTAGTTGACAAAATTACTGAGGTCCAAACCAGATTGAAATGACATTAGGAATATTTAATAGAATAAATGAAAATAGAATGTAGTTTAGACAATTTATGGTTTTCTGAGTCAATAGTGCTGTCCTCAGAACACTGAGCCTCATTTAGGCATTTCTGGTCTAGATAAAAAAATAAATAGGGAACAGCTAGGTAGCACAGTAGATAGAATGCCAGCCCTGGAGTCAGGAAGATCTGAGTTCAAATTCGGCCTCAGACACTTGAGACTTATTAGCTATGTGACCTTGGGAAAATCACTTAAACTGATTATCTGACCAAAAAAAATTTTAAAAAAATACAGTCTGAATAGAGATGAAAGCCTGACTATGAAAGAGATTTTAATAGTAAAAAATGACAGAATTTGGAACCAAGTGGATGTGTGGAATGAGGAGTCCAAGAGTACACTAAAGTTACAAGCCTAGGTGCCTTCAAGGATAGTGGCCCCATCTCCAAGGAAAAGTGAAAGAACTGTTCCTTTATAGAAAACCAAGGTGATGTCTTATTTTCTGTGGTCATAGTATAGTAGGAGAAGGAAGGCTAAGAGTGGGGAATGAAGAGAACTGGCATTTCAGGACAATCAGGAGCCCTGGCCTCCTAGTGGGATTCAGAGTACAAGTGTCCTTGGCAAGAGAGCAGCTCTTCTGTGCAAAGGAACTTACCTGTTCCCTATGGTCCCCATGATTCCATTGTTACACCATCTTTACATTGATGGTCACCTCCATTGTCTTTGATAAGAGAGAGTGCTCTTTAATTGGAATCCTAATGACTCTTTTTTTTTTTTTTTTTTTTTTTGGACTATAATCTCTCTGTGGGTCTGTTTAAATGGAGCTTGATTTGTAGTCTGATGGGTAGGTCTTATCAGTGTTAAGTTGCAGTGATGGTAGCTTCGGACATTGTCAGAGTTGGCGAATGAATTATCAAAACTTTCAGGCTATGCCAAAGCTTCACCTTCAATGGCAATCTATTATCTTCAAACTGAGAGTAGACAAGTTTGAGATTTTAAGATTTCACTGTAGTTCTACTAATCCCATAGGTTACTGATTAACTGACTTGTCCATTTTAATTCATCAGCAAAAGTTTTTTCCATAGGTGATTCCATGTTATAGGATTGTTTCTCTGTTTAAGAATCTTATCCCCTGAGCTATATAAGGAGAGCAGGAAAAGAATAGAGGACCCAGATTTCAGAGTATGATAGGGCACTGGATAAACAAATAACCCATGCATTTAGCTAGTCAATAAATGTTATTGAGGTTTTCTCTCTGCTTAACCTTGCCATAGGTTTCTGAGAGATCCAGCAGTATAAGAGATATTCCTGGCATCAAAGAGTTTACAATCTAATGGGAATTGGAAAACGAACACACATAAAATAATTAAATAATATTACTCAGTGTTATACAATGTGCTGAATTGTGCAATTGATTGTAAGAGCTGTAGGAATTGAGAGAAATGTAATGTCTCTGGAGGATGAAGTACTTAGAAAAAGGCTTTCTGTTCCTATGGAGAATAGAACTTGATCTGCCTTTTCTCCTTTCCTTGCCCAACTTTTGTCAAGTGTCAGGGAATTGAATTGGATCAGGGACCTAAAGGGCTCTTAAGGATTTGGCCTTAACCCCAGGCATTTTGGGTCTGGAAGCTTAAGGTGATTTTTAGAAGTGAGGTTGATTTCCATGAGTCATATTCTGATTGAGGTTGAGGTAATACTATTATGGTTACCTATATACCTGTGTTATCAGAAAGCATTTTTCAAAATAGAATTGCATAGAATTCTGGAACAACTGCTTTGTTTTGCACAAGAATTGTTTTTCAGATTTTGAGATTATTCTTTATAATCAGTAAGGTCAAGGTTTATGATTTCTAGCTAAATGTTAACAGTAAAAAAATGTACCAGGCTTAGACAGTCATTTTCTCAGCTGTTGTGAACATGTACAAACTGGTTTAATTGGAGAAATTTTTATAATAACTCTAAGGGAGAATTTCTTTCCATGCAGCTGCATTCAGTCTTATCACTGCACACACACAGAGCTGCAGATGCCTGGCATTCATCTCCCATCTGTGATCACTGGTTACTTAACTGAACCAGAGTCTTCTTTCTAGCTTTATTGCGTGAGGCCCACAGGTGCATGAAATGGAAGTGTCTGTGGAAAATCTTAAGCCTCTTGCTAGTAGGTAAATAGCCAAGATATTTTCCTGTAGGAGGAAAAAAACCTTCTTTCTCACATGTGTTTGGCCAGATGTAATGTGTGATGAGCCTTAGCAATTTTCCAGATGTTATCTATGTAAAATTTTTCTTCGAGGCTTCATGGTAAGTGACATGGTATTCATTCTGACATTATGTTTTAGCTAAGTGAAAGAATTCCATTTACTTAGCTAGGATTTTCTCACTTAAAAACAACATCCAATCTTGTATATGAGGACTTGCAAAAGTGGAAAATTTGTCGAAATTGTTCTGCCATAATTGTGGTCAGACCCATTCTGTAATTATGTATTCGGTTCTGAATGTTACATGCATTAATACACTTGAGAGCCTCCAGAGGAAGACAACTGGGATGGTTATGGTTTTCAAGATCATTGCACATGAATTTTAACAGATGCTAGGGAGATTTAGGGGGATCCTGATAGTTATCTTCATATATTCTAAAGAGTTTCAAGGTGGAAGATGAGGTAGATTTATTCTGCTTTCTCTCCAAGGGTACATCTAAGTACAATAGATAGAAATTATAAAGAGGCAGATTTCTGCCATAAGGAAAGCCACTGAAAAATGGAAAGGAGCTAGAGATAATGAGTTCCTCTTCTCTGGAGATCTTTTTTAAAAAGGTTGGTTGGCAGTTTCTTTGATATGTTGTAGAAGATATTTTTGCTCAGATGTAAGTTGAATTAAGATTATTTGAGATTATTTCAAATTTAATATTTTGTAATGCACCTACCTCCTTCACTTTTACCAAGAATCTACCACATTCCTGAACTACTACTACCATATATTTCATCTGTCCATATCATACAACTCAGCATTTTTCCAGATCCCAGCATTTCCCTATGTGTACAGTCACATTGTCATCTCTTTCTTGAAGATGTATCATACATGTATCATGGCCCCATGCCTTCCATGCTCCCACCCCATTTTATCTCTTCCCTTATCTATCTGTTTTCCTTATTTTTCTGTTGGAACTTTGCCTTAACTACAACAGCAGAACATATCATTTTTGCTACTACACATCTTGTCTAGTAAATACTAAGGCAAATTGATAATAGGGAGACACAGGAAAAAGTAAATGGAGTTTTATTAGACATCCTTTGTAGGCCTTCAAATTTTAGAGGGTGATCTGCTTATGAGCCTCATTTGAGTAAAGGGGTTTTTTCCCCCTCTAGCTGCTTTTTCTCCAACCAATGCATCCATAATGGTCTTCATAACAATGAGGAGGCTAAAAAACTCAGCCATCACTCCTAAATACTTTCCAGATGCATTTTTTAGTACATTAATCTGAATAAGTCCTCAGTTATAAGGCAGAATACAAGAATCAATGCAGTTTAGCAGAGAAAAATAGTGAAATAATATCAATGTCAGGTGTGTCACAATAGGTTGATCTTATTGGCCTCTTTTGTTTTCTCCTTCCTGGTAGCTGGCATTAATTAATCCCTAGATTTAATGGGTAGTGTTGTCTGAAAATCATGGTAAACTGGGCAAGTGTTTTCACCTGATCCTGAAAGTAAACTATAAAAACTAATGCAAAAACTGAGCCAGTAATACCAATTCCTCTATTGATAGAACTCTTCTCTCTCCTCCAAAAACTTGTTCCCAATTATTCCTTTTCTCATTATCCATCTTCTTAATTCACTGACCCCTTTCCTGCTTCTCACTAATATGCTTAATTCTACCCTATCTTTACAAGGTCTTTTCTTTACCCTTCAATCCCCTCAAACTATTTTCTTGTATCTCTTCTCCTTCTGACAGTCAACACCCAAAAAGAGTAATCTACCTACACATGTGTAGATAACAGCTATGAGAGATCTGTCTTAGAAAAAGCTCTTGGCAATAGGCTCTCAGTTCCTGTACCCTGGCAGAGGAGTAAGGTCCACCAAGGATCCTGAGGGTTGGCTCTTTGCTGAATACTTCCAACAAAGCAAGGGTTCTCATCCTTTCTTATTTACAAGTCTCCATCCACAAATGGCATACATATCCCTTGAGCTTAACCTTGAAGGAAACAAGGGATTCTAAGAGATAGGACAGACTGAGGAGAGTATGCATTCTAAAAAAGAGAGATAGCTTTCCCAAATGCACCAAGAAGGAATACAGTATGTTAAATTTGACTAAATACCTAATTGTCCATTTTGGCTGGAGCATGGAATGCCTAAAAGGAGACAATGTGGAATGTTTCAAAGTATAGTCTGGAGTTAGATTGTGAAGGACTTTAAATGCCAGTTTGAGGAATTCTGTTTTATCCAAGAGACAATCTAAGACACTCTAGACTCAGGGGAATGATATGGTCTAATTGAGTTT
The DNA here is from genome assembly GCA_023553655.1 of Myrmecobius fasciatus. Classification (NCBI taxonomy): domain Eukaryota; kingdom Metazoa; phylum Chordata; class Mammalia; order Dasyuromorphia; family Myrmecobiidae; genus Myrmecobius; species Myrmecobius fasciatus. The sequence continues at coordinate 114,236 of JAJPUD010003870.1, forward strand.
ATACCATTTCTTCACTTTCCATTCGTATTTCCTCCCTTTGAAGACTGGCTTCTTATTGTGTCAATTGACTGAAACTGTTTTCTCCAAAGTTACCAAGGAACTTTTAACTGCTAAGTCCAAAGTTCTTTTTGCAGTCCCCATCTTTTAACATCTCTGAACACTCTACCCTTCCTCCTAGCTGCTCCCCTTTCCTTGATGTCCTTGACATAGCTCACCCTTAATTCTTCTGCCTGTCTGGCCACATACGTTTTCCCCAAGACTGTTGTTATCCTACCCCCAAATTAGATCATGTTTCCAACTTCCCTATATGTTTAAAGGACCATCATCCTTTCAGTCATCCAGGTTCATAATCTTAGATTTATTTTCTTTTTCTACCTCTTCTCTTAGTCCACCAATAACCCATCATTTATCAGATCTATGTCCAAAGCATCATGTTCACCCTCCTTTTCTCTGCTCATAAAATAGTACCCAGGAACCCTAATTACTTTGTGCTGGTCTATTAAAATAACCTCCTAATTAATCTTACTGCTTTCATTTTTTCCTCTCAATTCTGTCCTCCACACAGCCATCTTCCCAAGGCACAGTTCTGATTTTGTCATTCCCCTGTTCCGGAATTTTTAGTGTCTTTCTGGTGCTTCTAAGATAAAATGCAAACTCTTCAGCCTGACATTTAAAGACCTCCACCATCTGCCTTCTATTTTCCTTTTTTAGTTCTCATTACTCCCCTTCATTCAGTTTCTATCAATCTGTACTGTTTAACTATTCCCCAAACTTCATATTTTATCATCTGCTTCTGTGCTCTTGCACTAGCTGCCCCTTCCATCCACATTTTGGAGTAAATGATAATGGTAGCCTTGAAGTGTGCATTCTGAGAGAGTGTGAAGAAAAAAGCAACCAATGTTCACCTCTTGAATTGAATCTTTTCCCCAAAATAACTCTTCTCCCAGTAGTCATTGCATCTTCTCTCATTCACCATCACCTGAAGCAGATTCTACACTTGGGAGAGTGACCCATGAAAGAGGAGAGACTTAAAAAGAAACAGAACACCAAAAACCTCTGCCCTCAACTCCCTCACCCAGCCAGCTGGCCCAGTTGTGAATATTAAAGCAGCCAATGTGAACATTTAGAACTCATTCCCTACACACAAAATTAATAAATACAATTTTCTTCTCTGTGCTTTTGATTTTTATTTCTTTGAGTTTATTGGGTGAATATATTATGCAGCTTTGCTACAACCATCATACCAGAAATTTATATAAGTGACTTAGTAATGTTTGGGAGACTATTAAAATGGTCCATAATGACTGACTATTCATTGAACTATGAGATCCCCTTGGAGAATTTTTAAATTGACAATAAAAGGAAGTTCTTCCTCAATTTTCTCAATTAACAATTACATATTGTTCTCTCAAGAAACAATTGCTAAGATATTATAGCTGGCATTGGCAATGAATGTAGGCATTACATTTGTAATAAAAAAAGAATTCCACTTGTTTGCATAGTTTTATATTATGACTCATTATGCATATCCTAGTTATTTAATCATCATTTTAGGATAGCTACATACATACATTTTCTATGATTTGAAACAAAAGGAAAAGAAATGTTGAAAGGCTGAAGGAACAAAATATGTCAATTTTCTTTTTAAGCTGAGGTGTTATAGGTAAAAACCATGTGAAAGAAACATCATTGAGTACAATAGCAAAAACTGGAAGTCCTAGGTCTCTGTTCAGTATTCCTAGTTTTCTTTTAAAAAATTTTTTTAATCAAAAAATTTTAATTATGAAATTTTTTTCCCTCTCCTGCCTCAATGAAGGAAAAAAAAACACATTGAAACAAATGTGTATGGTCAAGCAGAATAGAATCCCATAGTGGTAGCATCCAAAAATATATAGATATATAGATATAGATATATTTCATTCATCTCCTCTCTCTCAGAAAACTGGTAGGATTATCAATTGCCTGAAACCATGATTTATCAGAGTTCTTCAAGAATTTCAAAATTGCTCACTTTTACCTTATTATTGTATAAATTATTCTCCTAGTTCTGCTCATTTCACTCTCTGTCAGGTCCTTCAAGTCTTCCCTGGCTTCTCTAAAACCATCTTTTATGAATTTTTATCATACAGAAATATACCTTCTAGTAGTTCTTTGCCACTATAAAAAGAGCTACTTTAAATATTTTTAAACATAAAAGACCTTTACTTTTTTCTTTATTCTCTTTGGGGTATAAACCAAATAGTGGTTGTGTTGGTTCAACTTTTTTTTTTTAACCACTTTCAAAGTGTTGGTACTTTAGTAAATTTGGTGGCATAGTTCCAAGTTACTTTACAGAATAATTGAGCCAATTCACAGCTCCAACAGTAATGCCTCAGTTTGTCTTCCTTTAGTCCCTGCAACATCTGCCATTTTTGAGAGGGTATCAATTTTACCATTCTGATGTATCCCTAAATAATAGTCTTTCAAAAAGGCTTTACATTTTAGATTGTTTAGATATTATACTTAATAGATTCATTTCTCTTTTCTTCTCCTTTATGATTCCTTTGAAATTGTTAGATTAAATGAGATTTCACTTAATACTTTATTTGAAACTTCTGCATACAAAAGATAGTCTGAGAAATTGCCTCTTTGCAAAACAGAAATACAGTAGATATGGCATTGCCTGGAATGCTCTGGAAAAATACAGCTTCAGCACCAAAGGATGAGGGGGAAACCCCTTGTCTTTCTTATATGAATTTATAATTCAGCCTTATTCATAACATTCATTAGTTTTAAAAATAGCTATGCTTAATTTGATTATCTTTATTCTTTATAAGCTCAAAATAAAATAAATCTTTCTGGGGGGAAAATCCATTAAAATAGTCCTGACTGCTCTTTTAAAAAGTCAGTCCTAATTCCCAATGCTCCCTATTAATAGTTTAAAGTGTAATTGACAATACTGTTATGATAGGAAAATAGGAACTGAAAGACAGAGAAGACAAGCTGTTAGAGCTCATTAAATGGCTACCCGAGCTGTTTGGCACTTTATGCAAACTAGGCTTTCATCCAGTTTCCTTGCTTCTAATGCTGTTTTTGATTGGGGACCCATGGAGCCAAACCAGGAAACTCACAAATAAGTAATGGTGATTTAGAAAACCTTGGTATTTGTGTAGTTAAATGTTATTCTTAAACAGTTGACTGTTTTCATCCAAGAAACTATTTTTGGTGCTCAGTAACCATTGATGATAAACACAATCAATGAAAACCCTTGTGGTCACTGAATAATCTGAGAGCTTCTGATCACCTATTAAAAAAGAACTTTAATGTGGAAGAAATTAGGGCTTGACCCACATCTAACACCACATACCAAGATAAGATCTAAATGGGTTCATGATCTGGATATAAAGAGTGATACTATAAGTAAATTAGAGGAATGTAATATAGTTTACCTCTCAGACCTTTGGAGATGGAATAAATTTATGTCCAAAGAAGAACTGGAACTCTTACTTGAAAACCAGATAGATAACTTTGACTATATTAAGTTAAAAAGTTTTTGTACAAACAAAATCAATGCAGACAAGATTAGGAGGGAAGTAATAAATTGGGAAATCATCTTTACATTCAAGGGTTCTGATAAAGGTCTCATCTCTAAAATATATAGAGAATTGTATCATATTTATAAAAATTCAAGCCATTCTCCAATCAATAAATGGTCAAAGGATATGAACAGACAATTTTCAGAGGATGAAATTAAAACTATTTATAGTCATATGAAAAGGTGCTCCAAGTCACTATTGATCAGAGAAATGCAAATCAAGACAACCCTGAGGTACCACTTCACACCTGTCAGATTGGCTAAAATGACAGGAAAAATTAATGATGAATGTTGGAGGGGATGTGGGAGGGCTGGGACACTGATGCATTGTTGGTGGAGCTGTGAACGGATACAGCCATTCTGGAGAACAATTTCGAGCTATGCTCAAAAAGTTATCAAACTGTGCATACCCTTTGACCCAGCAGCATTTCTATTGGGCTTATATCCCAAAGAAATCATAAAGAAAGGAAAAGGCCCCACATGTACAAGAATGTTTGTGGCAGCCCTTTTTGTAGTGGCTAGAAACTGGAAACTGAATGGATGCCCATCAATTAGAGAGTGGCTGAATAAATTATGGTATATGAGTATTATGGAATATTATTGTTCTGTAAGAAATGACCAGCAAGATGATTTCAGAGAGGCCTGGAGAGACTTACATGAACTGATGCTGAGTGAAATGAGCAGAACCAGGAGATCATTATACACGGCAACAACAGTACTATATGACGATTAATTCTGATGGACATGGCTCTCTTCAACAATGAAAAGTTTCAAACCACCTCCAATTGTTCACTGAAGAAAGCCATATACACCCAGAGAGAGGGATGCGAAATGTGGACCACAACATAACATTCTCATCCTCCTTGATTGATGTTTGCTTACATTGTGTTTCCTTTATCTGATATATCGTTTGGGTAGATAAGATTTTTCTTGCACAACAATAAGTTTGGAAATATGTATACATATATTCGATTTGCCAATATTTTAACATAATTAACATGTAGTGGATATCCTGCCATCTAGGGGAGGGGTGGGGAAGTTGGGGGGAAAAATTTGTAACGGAAAGCTATGTAAGGGTTATTGTTGAAGAATTACCCACACATATGTTATGCAAATAAAATAAAATTAAAAAAAAAGAACTTTAAAATAGACTTTTGTTCTGTTTTAGCCAGAAAATATATTAAAGATATATTAATATGTTAAAAAACAGTCATAAATGCATTTTTGGACCCTTTTGTATAATGTTTTTTGATTTCATTAAAGATTTTTGAAATTAAATTAATTAAATTTAATTAAAAAGATTCTCTTTTGACAAATAGTACCATGGCATGGCAGAGGCAAGTGAGCTTTTCCATGGTAGTTTCTGATTTGTAAGTTCACTTAAACTTGCAGTAGAAGAATCTGGTCATTTAGTTTAACAATGTAATCATGCTGAGACAATATATTTGTTAGGTCAAATTATGATCAAAGGAAGCATCAGCATATTATACTTCACTGGATGGTTTTAAGGACTCATACCCCATATTTAAATATGTGGGTAAAAAGGTATACACTTGTTCTGAAATCTTCCTTATCACTCAGAGAGAAAAATAAAACTATTAAACTGAAGGCATGGATCTGAAATGAACAGAATCACAAAATATTTGAATCAGAAAGGACATTCGATAAAATCTAAACCATCCATTATACAGATGAAAAGATGAAGCACCTTTGAGGGTAGTGGCCTGTCCAATGTCAAATAGCTGGTAAGTAGTAGAGCCAATAAAAGAAGCCAAGTTTTTTTTGTTCTTTCATAACACAGTGCCTTCTAAGTAATTTGTTCATAATTGGGTTGAGTGTATTAAGAATATATTTTCATTACTAGACAGGTTTTACAAGTGTAAAAGGACCATGGAGCTAAAACTGGAAGGGACTTCTTAGATTATTGCATCCAGTTCCCTCATTTTACAAATTAGCAAAGTGTGTTATACAGCAAATTGTACATGATAAGTATTTGCCTAAAGTCAAATAGATAGTAAACATCAGAGGTAAAATTCAAACACTGGTCCTCTGACTCAATTGTCAGTGCTTCTTCCACCATGCAATACTGCTTCAACTCCTGAGAAGACATAGATAGGGATTATATAGCATGAGGGGCAGACAGGGATGGGTTCCTTTCTGCCTTATTGGAGAGAACTGTCAATGAGATTACAAATCCATTTTAGTATCTTTCATTTTGTACAGAAAATGCCTTACTTAAGAGTCTTTTATAAATAGATTTTTTTTGTAAATTGAAACCTATTTTAAATAGAATTAGAGATATATAACCAGATTGATGTGAACTTGTTGCAAAAAAAGAATAAGAAATGGCTAAAATAGACCACTAATACCTACCTACTGTCAAGAGACCTTGGGGAAAATCTCCAGCATGTAGACTCTGGTAAATGATTTATGGGAGGTAATAGAAAAAAATAAAGTAGTGAAAGATGAGAAAGTGTGACTAGGTTTTGATATGTACTATTGGAGGGATTGTCTATTTTGTCACCTTGATCCATCAAATTACTTAACTGCTTCTTAATATTTAAGGAAATATGTGTTGAATCCATAGATAAATTTTAAAATTCTTTTATAAAGAAATAATGATTCCCCATATCTGTTGTGTAAATTCATATTTTTGTAAATCACACCATCTCAAAATAGGGGCCAGTTGTTTTTTCCCTGTGGATTTTCAATTATATCTTTTCATATAGAGCTATATATGGCAATTATTTTAGATATCCTCCAGAATTAATTATGCCAACTCTGTCTTACTTCTGAAGGCTTTGTTGGATATATTATGAGTTTTACCAACATTATATATCTTTATATCTTTTCTGAAACCACTCTTGGAAAAGTGGCTAGAATGCTAGGCATGGAGTCTACAGATTCCACTTCTGACAGCTTGCTAACTATGTGACTACATTACTTAACATCTCTCAACTTCAGGCATTTTTACAAGACTCAGTTCCTAAAGTGAGGATCTTCATTTATCTTTTACAAACATATCACAGTGTTCTACATATGAAACATACTAAATAATATTTGTTAAGTAGAATTAAAAGAACTAACATTAAAGGGATTGGCAAATTCTTTTGCTAATATTTGACCTCGATTTTGCTGTGGCTTAAAATTCTTTTTTTTTTTAATTTGTAAAACATATGGATTGGTAATTCTTCAACATTAACCCTTACATAGCTTTCTGTTACAGATTTTTCCCCCCTACTCCCCACCCCTCCCCTAGATGGCAGGATATCCACTACATGTTAATTATGTTAAAATACTTGACAAATCGAATATATGTATACATATTTCCACATTTATCATTGTTGTGCAAGAAAAAACATATCTACTCAAAAGACATATCATATGAAGGAAACACTATGTAAGCAAACATCAGTCGAGAGTATGAGAATGTTACGTTGTGGTCCACATTTCACATCCCTCTCTCTGGGTGTATATGGCTTTCTTCAATGAACAATTGGAAGTGGTTTGAAACATTTCATTGTTGAAGAGAGCCATGTCCATCAGAATTGATCGTCATCTAGTATTGTTGCCATACATAATGATCTCCTGGTTCTGCTCATTTCACTCAGCATCAATTCATGTAAGTCTCTCCAGGCCTCTCTGAAATCATCCTGCTGGTCATTTCTTACAGAACAATAATATTCCATAATATTCATATACCATAATTTATTCAGTCATTCTCCAATTGAAGGGTATCTATTCAGTTTCCAGTTTCTAGCCACTACAAAAAGGGCTGTGTGGCTTTCAATTCTAAATCAGATGTAGAACTAAATCCTACTCCCTTTCAAAAGCAGAGTTGAGAACAAGGTAAATAAAATGCTACCTTAAATTTTCCTTTCTTTCTTTATGATATTAAAAAAATTTTTTTTAAAGAATTTCACATACTTTATGGGTCGATTAGCTATTTTGTCAAAAGCAGTAGCACTTGTGCAACCCTTCAGGACTTTCCTGTACAGATTAAAAACATGGGCTGATTAGAAAAGTTCAGTATGAACTTAGAATATTAACCACCTTTCCACTGAGGGCCTTCTAATTGCTTAATAATGGGTTGAGATTTTGAATCTGCAGAACGTATCTTGACATTCAAACCAGGTGAGCCAAATATCTGAATAAAAGAGATAGAAGTGGTTGGCTCTTGAACAAATGATATTTCAATCTCTCTGAATAGCCATTCTAGTCTCATCTAATGTGCTACATTTACTGACAAATTGTATTGTATTTTAGCCCATAAGCATTGTGTATCCTACAGAAGGGGATTGTGCTGCTATTAAAATTATAGAATGTTAGCAGCTGGGCCCATTGTCATGTACTCTGGCTGTAAGACACACCATGGGATAAGGCAGAGGAGACAACGCTCATTCAATTGTGCCAGCAGTGAGTGTCATTTCCAGGGCCTACACAAATAGACTACTTTAACTGCATAAAAGTATAAGAATCCCTTCTCTGAAAACAATTTGATGGACTCCATTATCTCCTAAAACATCTAGAAAAATCAGTAATGATGCTAACAAACTGACATTTTTACATTTTTTATAAAGCTTGCAAAATACTTTTCATGAATTACCTCAAATTGAGCCTCACAGCAACCTGAATGAGTTAAGTATTTCTACTTTTTTTGTACCCATTTCATAGAGGCATAGATGAAAGCTCAGAAATTAACCGACTTCCAGTTGGAAAAACATAAAATGCTCCTGGGTAGGCCGAGTGCATATAATAAAAATGACAATACTACCCAAACTAATTTACTTATTTAGTGCCATACCAATCAAAGTCCCAAGAAATTATTTTACAGTTCTAGAAAAAAAACAATAGCAAAGTTCATTTGGAAGAACAAAAGGTCAAGAATTTCAAGGGAATTAATGAAAAAAAAGGCCGATGAAGGTGGCCTTGCTGTACTACATCTAAAACTATATTATAAAGCAGCAGTCATCAAAACCATTTGGCACTGGCTAAGAAATAGAGTAGTCGATCAGTGGCATAGGATAGGATCTCAGGACAAACTAGGCAATAACTATAGCAATCTAGTGTTCGATAAACCCAAAGACCCCAGCTTTTGGGATAAATACTCTCTATTTGGCAAAAACTGCTGGGAAAATTGGAAACTAGTATGGAAGAAATTAGGGCTTGACCCACACCTAACGCCACATACCAAGATAAGATCTAAATGGGTTAATGATCTAGATATAAAGAGTGATATTATAAGCAAATTAGAGGAACATAGGATAGTTTACCTCTCAGACCTGTGCAGATGGAATAAATTTATGTCCACAGAAGATCTGGAACTCTTAACTAAATACCAGATAGATAATTTTGACTATATTAAGTTAAAAAGCTTTTGTACAAACAAAACTAATGCAGACAAAATTAGGAGGGAAGCAACAAATTGGGAAATCATCTTTACATTTAAGGGTTCTGATAAACGTCTCATCTCTAAAATATATAAAGAATTGTCTCATATTTATAAGAATTCAAGACACTGTCCAATAGACAAATGGTCAAAGGATATGAACAGACAGTTTTCAGATGATGAAATTAAAACCATTTCTAGTCATATGAAAAGGTGCTCCAAATCACTATTGATCAGAGAAATGCAAATTAAGATAACTCTTGAGATACCACTACACACCTGTCAGATTGGCTAAAATGACAGGAAAAGATAACGACGAATGTTGGAGGGGATGTGGGAAAACTGGGACACTGATACATTGTTGGTGGAACTGTGAACGGATCCAACCATTCTGGAGAGCAATTTGGAGCTATGCTCAAAAAGTTATCAAACTGTGCATGCCCTTTGACCCAGCAGTGTTTCTACTGGGCTTATATCCCAAAGAGATCTTAGAGGAGGGAAAGGGCCCCACATGTGCAAGAATGTTTGTGGCAGCCCTTTTTGTAGTGGCTAGAAACTGGAAACTGAATGGATGCCCATCAATTGGAGAGTGTCTGAAAAAATTATGGCATATGAATGTCATGGAATATTATTGTTCTGTAAGAAACAACCAGCAGGATGATTTCAGAGAGGCCTGGAAAGATTTGCATGAACTGATGCTGAGCGAAACGAGCAGAACCAGGAGATCATTATTCACAGCAACAACAATACTATATGATGATCCATTGTGATGGATGTGGTTCTCTGCAACAATAAAATGTTTCAAACCAGGTCTAATTGTTCAGTAAAGAAGGCCATACACACCCAGAGAGAGGGATATGAGATATGGACTACATTATCTATATCTGATGCTAAATTACTTTATTATAAGCTCCAAAGACTATTTTGAATAACTCTAGGCTTGAAACCTACATCCAAGACATAACTTATAATGGATTTGATGTGGTATTCAAAAGTGTTTTTCATGCTCTATATCGATGATTGCTTGCATTGGGTTTGCTTTTTCAGATTTTTTTGTTCGTGTAGATACAATTGTTCTTGCACAGCAAGATAAGTATGGAAACATATATACATATATTCAACTTGTCAAGTATTTTAATATAATTAACATGTAGTGGATTTCCTGCCATCTGGTGGAGAGGAGGGGAATGGGGGGGGAATTTTAATGTAAAGCTTTGTAAGGATCAGTGTTGAAGAACTACCCATACATATGTTGTGCAAATAAAAAGCTTTAATAAAAACAAAAGAAAGAAAGAAAAGAAATTAACTGACTTCCCCATGGTTAAAGAAAACTAGTGTCCAAGATAGGGCTGGACAAGACATTTCCTGTGACAAGAATGACAAGAATACTAATTCTGTCCTGACTCAAAGTTCCATGAGCTTTCCATTATACCATGCTGCCTCATAATTGTTACACTTTCTCAGTTACGAAATAAAAAAGAATTTCTCAAAAAGTTTTGAGATGGAAGTATGAGATGTTATAGAATTTCCTTCTTTTGTCGGTGACAAAAGTGATATCAGAGAGGATTATCTGAGATCTTTAGATAAGGATCTGTCTAAAGTAAGGGGTTTCACCCTTTTTTTTGTCATGGAACCTTTTGGCAATCTTTGAAACCTCTGGATCCCTTCTCAGACCATTTGAAAATATTTTTTAAATAATTGGAGGCATTGCTAATTTCATTTAGAGTTTATTGAAAATAAAGATGTATTTTTCCCCTATTCAAGTTTTCAGAGCCCCTGAAATCTATCTAAAAACCTCTGTGATCTAAAACAGAGGGAAGGGAATAGAACAAGTATTTATTAAGTGCTGATTTTTTGCTATGTACTTTACAAATATTACCTCATTTATCTTTATTTGTTTATTAATTTTTATTTATTTATTTATTTGCTGCTGAGGCAATTGGGGTTAAGTGACTTGCCCAGGGTCACACAGTTAGGAAATGTTAAGTATCTGAGGTCAGATTTGAACTCAGGTCCTCCTGACTTCAGGGCTAGTACTCTATCCACTGTGCCACCTAGCTGCCCCCCTCATTTATCTTTAAAGCCAAAGGATTAGCTAAATGATTTAGCTAGCAATAGAATTCTGTCATTATTTGCTTTAAAATGATTATTTTCTATACAATATTAATTAAAATAGAGAGACAACCTGGCATAAGCAAGAGAGGACTGGCTCTAGGGCCAGGAAGATCCTGATTTAAGTTCCATCTCCAATATAAACTAACTTTATAACATTTGGCAACTCATTTAACCTTCAATGATTTAGGGCCTAGAAGTGTCAAACTCCTATTGGGACAAAACTATCAGAGTACAGCCAAAACTAGATTAAAACATAATGGAAAATGTTTAACAAAACATACAAACACACTACAACTTAAATAATGTTAATTTGTGGTTTTCTGAGTCAGTATGTAACCAGCAGGGATCTGTTTCTATTTGATTTTGACACCACTGATTTTGACATTGATTTGACAAGAACCCTCAAAGATAAACTTCCGAGAAATGTTGACTAGCAGATGGAGTTTCTTCACCTGGAAGTTCCTTCTAACAATAACATCCCAGACCAGTCCCTAGGCCTAATATTTTTATAATTGTCATTCAACAGTAAGATACAATCTCTTTCTAGGCAAAGCTTCCTTAGAGAATTGATTTACAAGCAAACTTGTAAAGTAAACTTGTAAAGCTGGCAAATACTTAAATTTCTGATTAGTTGATAGTATTTGAGAATTTGTGGGTACTCTACTAGGACAGTCTCTTTTATCCCAAACAATGAACTTTTATCGATAGGGCTGTAGAAACTCTATATGACACTGCTACTTAAATGCATTTTTTTAAACCCTTGAAGTTGATCTGCTCCTACAAAGAAGCAGAGTTATGGAAGAATCCAGGAAAGTTATTTTAGGATACCCTAAATCATTTGAGATGGCTCAATACAATTCAGCATATACTTATCATATGTCTACTGTGTGCAAGATCATTGTTCTGGGTGCTAAGGAGATAAAAAAAAAAATGAAAAGCTCCTAGCTTCTAAGCATCTGCTCTTCTAGTTGGGGGTGGAGAGTTGAAGAGGAAGAATATACTCAGATAAGTAGAGAGAAGAACATCTAGAAGACAACACAAGCTCTTGCTCTTTGAGTTCCCAAATGTGTAAGCTCTTTAGTTCCTTTGGTGCCTAAAGACTTAATTCTCTCTGGATCCCAGGTAGAGTTGTTTCCTCTTCAGTACAGACCCTCCTCTGCCTTCAATGTTTTCAAGAAGCTTTCCTTGCACTATCACTTTGACCGACACAAAAATATACTTTCTCATAGGTACCAGCTAATAAAATATTAAGTTTCTGAAACCATTTTAGCTGCTTTACATTATCTATATCTGATGCTAAATTACTTTATTATAAGCTCCAAAGACTATTTTGAATAACTCTAGGCTTGAAACCTACATCCAAGACATAACTTATAATGGATTTGATGTGGTATTCAAAAGTGTTTCCTTTTGATAGTTTTTATAATTGTTGTATTATGTACAACTGAAGATGGAATGTAAGCTAAGGTATACAGCATGGAGGAATATTTATAAAGTTAATGAATTTATATTTATTCTATTTATATATTCTATTTATACTTCTGTGAGAAATTAAGATAGGTCAGCATAAAACTTCATTTACTGATTATTGATTTTAGCATCTGAAAGTATTACCATTGAAAGTGTTAGATGAGTCTGGGTTCCCAAGGTGAAATGCAAAATGAATAAAATTCATCTTTCAAAGACTATAAATTGTAGAGAAGTTGCAATCATATATTGATAAGGGGGTGTTTCCTCATCTGAGAGTTCTCCATACCAATTAAATCACATTTCCAATTCCCTATTCCTAGCCCTGTGAAATCCAAACATATTTGTAAATATAACTATATTTATCTGTAATTGCTAATGACTTTTATAAAGCCAGTATTCCATGTTCATCCATTGGAATTAAATATTTACAGCATACTACTTTGTTATTTTCTATAAAGGGGTTAGTTATGTTAGTCATGACAATTATATTTCAAATACGCAAAATTGAAGTTGTAAGGTTTAGAATTCTAATTCTATAGCCCTCTTTGCATATATTAATCTTTGATATAATTGATGATGAAAAGAAAAACTAAAAAAATTTATTAACAAAATGTACACTGATTCCTGAAAGGTGTAGACCTGGTTCTATTGTGTGAGGTAGGTAAAAGCCAAGTAGAGTCCACTTGTAGATGATCAATGAGTATCATCTGTCATGCTTATCAAAATAGTACATGCAATTTCATAGACCAATTTCAGCAAATCTTTTTTTTTTCAGGATGCCAAGTTTGTAGAGGAGAGACGAAAACAATTACAGAATTACTTAAGAAATGTTATGAACAAAATAATCCAGGCTGTCCCCGAGTTTGCAGCCAATCCCAAAAAAGAGACTCTTATTCAGTTGATGCCATTTTTCATGTGAGTATATGACAAATTATTATGTAGTCTTTAAAGAACAACAACAACCAAATAACTTTTTTTTTTCCTCCTCACGGAATGAAGTACCATTTAATTTCTTCAAACATTGTGGACACGTGATGGACTTTAAAAAACTTAAAAACACATGAAATAGAATACATTATTTTGTGTGTGTTTTTATCTGATTATGAATTTGCTTTAATTAAATTTAGCACCAAATTTTCAAGTAGTCAGTGTACAATTAAAAATTGTTTTTGATTTGCAAAATAAAACTGAACCACAAAGTGCATGTTTGCACATTTTCAAAAGTATCATTGAAATGCCATAAAATTAATGACAAGAATTTCTCTCCACAGATTTGATTGTTCTCAGTCCAAAATGATTTTTGGGACCCATTGACATTAAAGTATAATGTTATTCCCTTTCAGTACTCAAAAAATAAATGTTTTCTTTCTGTGAATATTTCTTTATGCTTTTAGTAAGACAGTTTTCTTGAGTTGCTCTTGGTGATGAGTCTAGACACATTTAGAGCTGGTGCACACATAATCAAGGTGTATATATTCTATGGCCATATTCTCCTCCAGACTTTCAAGCTTGGTCAGTTATTCAGAATTTCATGCTTCACCTAGCTAGTGCTGCTTTTCATAGAAAATGGCAGTGATACGGTAATAATAGCTAGGCAGCACAGTGGATAGAGTACTGGACCTGGAGTCAGGAAAGCTTAAGTTCAAATTCAACTTCAGACATTTACTCCCCTAATCAAATCATTTAACTCGTGCCTTAGTTTTGTCATTTGTAAAATGGGAATAATAATAGCAGCTACCTACTAAGGCTATTATGACAATAAAAGAAGTTAATATTTAAAGTGTTTTGCAAACTTGAAAGCATTATATATGCTTATGTTACTATAATGGTTATTGTAGTAATAATAATTATTATTGTTAATTATACTTTTGCAACTGGTATGGTGTTTACCAGTCCTTCTCTACTATAAGAGTTTTAGCAATGTGGTTTTAAGATCCTAAACTTTAGTCTTAAATAACTTCATTGAAAGGACTTCAATGTCCATTGAAAGGACATTGAAAGGAAGATCAACTTCATTGACCTGACAGCTGGTCACCCAGAACATTGAGCTCATGGAGCATTTTTTAAGTGTTTTTTTTTTTTTGTTTGTTTGTTTGTTTTGTTTTGTTTTCTGAGAGCATCCTGCTCATCATTTCTCACAGAGCAATAATGTTCTATATAAACATACACGATAGTTTGTTGAGCCATTATCCAATTGGGCCCCCATTAATTTCCAAATTTTTAACCTTGAGTAGAGAGTTGCTATGAATATTTTTATACATACAAGTCATTTTCCTTTAAAAAATTTTTTTTTTACCAAATCTCTTTTGGCAGTCATTTTTTAAAGGCACAAAATTAATATGTGAATCGCCTTTTAGATAATCTGATTTTTTTCTCCCCTCTTTATATTTTGGTGAAATCCAGTAATGGAAACAAAGTTAGTAAAATTCTATCTCAGACCAAGAGCTAGGTCATTATAAAGCATGTTCCCAAGCTTTCTGAGATTAAAAAAAAAAATAAAAAAGCTGGGAAAATTATAGGTGTTAATGTTTCTGATTAAAGCAACTCTAGTAATTTCTAATACCTGTTTACCAAATACCACTCAGTTGAATTGTAAAAATTTTATGTTAATGTGAACATCTCTGCATGTTGTGTAATTTCAGTTGCACTGGTTGCCATTAATCAGAGGTGAGGAAAAGACCTTTTTGTGGCTGATTAACATAGAGAACACAAGGTTCAATTTCATGAGCTTATTTAAAAAAGAAATTCTGTCAGAAACTAGTAAACGACATAATATTGATATCAGAATTTTAACTAAATATTGGTCTATATTTCAGTTGGTACAAGAAAGCAGTTTTTTCCCTTGACTTTACTTATTCTCCCAAGTCACAGTGCATTTTTTTGAGGAAGAAGGAATTTAGAAATTGAAATATTCGTATTGGCATAATAAAGCTAGATTTGCAGCCAGATTCCTGGCATATCAGTACTTTCTGAATGCAGGAGTTCTGTGCTTCTACAAGCTGTAATGGGTGTTAATTAGTCAGGGCTGAAAAGTTAACCACGAGGCATTTCTCATTGGAGAAATCAGGCAGGATAGAAATATTGCCTAAGAAAACCACTTCCCAAAGACTTTATTATTATTGTAAATCTTGGCAAATTCCCTCTTGTTATTTTTTTTAGGTTAATCCAAGGTTACAGTGGCTCTTTTGTTAAAGAAAAATTTTTAATCATTAATGACCAAACATACCATATTGACTCAGCACATTAACAATTTAGCAAAATGAATATTACTCATAAAAATCTTTATTCTAGTCTTATCCATATTAACAAGAGAAATAGCTCTTACTGAAAAATAAAATGACAAAAAAGTGTACTAGTCCCAATTACTTTGAATTCTACGTTCTTCCTGAAGCAGCCTGCATGAAAGATCCTATCCTGAAAATACTATTTGAATAAACAAACATAAGATCCTCTAGTGTTCCCTTTTGCTAAGCATCTTATGCTTTTAATTGTTTTTACCTTTTTTAAATTAAAGGAACTGTGACCTGACACACTGAAGTTGCTGTCATAGAATAAAAGAAGTGTCACATGTTTTGAAATTGCCTTAATGAAGAACTTATATTATGAGAATTCATTTTGTGGCACTGGACTACACATGATAAAGTCTTGAATGATTTGTTGCTCCATCATTTAGCAGTTTATTAAAATGTTTTTCAGCAAAGTAATTCATCCTTGGGAAATGCATCATGTTATGCTATTCTTTGAGGGGAAAAAAATTTCAAGGGTGGAAGAAAAAAATAATGTAGGTCACAGCTGTAGGTCACAATCTTCATTGCTGAACAATAGGAACTAGTTTGAATCACATCATTGTTAAAAAGAACCACGTCGATCAGAATTGATCATCATATAGTCTTGTTGCTGTGTATAATGTTCTCCTGGTTCTGCTGATTTCACTCAGCATCAGTTCATGCAAGTCTCTCCAGGCCTCTCTGAAATCAGAAAATACTATTTTTTAAAAGAAAAAATGAAACACACAAAAGAAAGTATTCTTTTTATAATATTCAAGATACTAGGGAATTTGCACATTGACTAATTGACTATTGGTATTATAACTTCTGTTTCTTGGTGAAATGAACATTCACAGCAATAAATAATAATAGTAGTAGTATTTATATAGCACTTTAAGGTTTACAAAGCACTTTACAATTATTATCTCATTAGGAGGTAGGTGTTATTATTATCTTCCTTTTACAGATAAGAAAACTGAGGCAAACAGAGATTAAATGCCTTGCTTAGAGCTATTAAGTATCTGAGGTTGGATTTGAACTCAGGTCTTCCTAATTCTAGGTCCTTTACTTTTATCTACTGCTCTGTCCAGCTGCGTGACATATAAAATGTTTGTATAGACTCTGTACAGAAGCACACTTGCTGATGTCCTTAGAAATACATGTGTTAAACTCCTATAGCCCTTATTTTTTGTACTATTCATTTGAGAAATATGGAGTCTTTTTTGTCATTATGTGTATATATATTTGATTTTTCCAAATAGATTGTGTATTCCCAGAAGTCAGGGAGTATATGCACCTGCATATTTCCTTGTATAGCTCTATGGTGTCTATTATAGTACCTTACAGAGAATAAGGTACATAATATTATTAATTGAATCCTCAAATTAATGCTTCTGCAGCATCCCTCTATCTAGGAGGGACTGTGGTTATATTTCTTTTTTTTTCTCCAAACTGAACTACATTTGGAAGCAGTGCACGTTATTAATAGTGGGCCTATGGATTTAAATTAAATCAAATATGCTATCCTAGAGTGTCAGGAGCAGAAGGGGATTTTAATCACAGGAATATACTCTTCCTAAACATATGTGCAGTGATCATTACAAAGTCGCAAGCATCTGGCCCTGCCCTTTGGTCTGACCAGTGTCACAGTGAGAAGATAGTACCTTGGAACATGATACAGTACTGCTTTTGTTTTTGCATATCCCTATGAGAAGGTTAATAAAGCTATCCATTGTTAAACAATGGTGGAAAGTGTAGACTATTTGGAAACCTTTATCAGCTTGAAGAATGTGAGAAATTAACACCTAATCCCAGAGTATTAAGAATAGCAAACCAAGTTGGCTGGAAATCAGCTGAGCAGGTGGCAAAGCACAGCTGCTATGACAGTCAGGTTTAACCTTGTCAGTGGGGAAACTGCTGAGAACAAGTTATTGATGTCAGCAAAGGGGAAGCTACATCCTAACAAGCACCAAATAATTTGTCATGTGTTTAAGATGTAACTTGATAAGATATGCTGCTCTGCATAAAAACATGAATCAATAGTTCATATTTGGTAGGAAATGTCTCTCTCAGAAGTAATTGGTTTTAAAAGATTTGGCAGCTTGCTGAGGCCAAAGTGGATTGTTTACTGGTTTTAATAGGGATTATTTCATTGCAGAATGTTTCATTCATTCTGCTGATTAGTATTTCATGCAATTTGGGGCTTCTGTTCTAGAAGGTTAGAGGTGGTGTAGCTTGATTAGCAGATAAACTGGCAATTGTGCTGCTGGTCCAATGAGCAATAACTGTATTAGGAAACACATCACCCAATTGATGCCTTTTGGAATTTGAGGATATCCTCATTGTTTCCATGTAGCATGTTGTTAGAAATCATTTGATATAGTTTTCCTGTGGGGAAAAAATTTTAAAGGTTTTTTGCCCAAAATCTTTGCTTTGTTCAGAAATTCTTACTGCCTTTCAATAGAATAAGAATATTTCTAGGATTTCTATTTATTTTTTTATTTTTTCTTTTGTCATTTATGCTAGCCATTGAGAAAAGCTTAGCCATTCTGTTACCAAAAACAAAAATGAAAAAACAATCACCCCCCAATTTTTTGAGTCTGTTTACCAATTTTTTTATATAAATTGTAAGCTGACCTTAGAACTTAATTCATTTTTAAGGAAGTTCATCTGAAGATATCAAAAATTAAAAAATAATGCTCTTTCTTACTGGTCCTATTTAAAACCAAAAAATCTGTCCACAAGTTAATTTTTAAATCCAGAAGCAATAATTATCAATTCACACTTTCCCAGACATATTCTCTCATCTCTATGCTTTGCCCCATAACGCAGGGAACGTCTTATATGAAGTCCTAGGCTGGGTCTAGGTAATTGTAAGGCTGGATTAAATTGTGATTCTTTGGAATTTAGTACTCAAATCTTTCTTGCTCCCCAGAATGCACCATCAACTTTGTTATATATCTCTATCTATACACACAAGCACACACATTCTCTCTTTCTCTCTCTCTCTCTCTCTCTCTCTCTCTCTCTCTCTCTCTCTCTCTCTCTGACACACACAGATACACATATTTCTATATCCATATGTCTCTTGTCTGGCTGTGAGAGTGTAACTATGTTTTATATAAAGTAGAATTGTCCTTTTAAAACCTGAATTTTATAGGTTGCTGTTCTAGGTCCTGCCCAAAGCTTTTAAATCACTGTGACATTCTTGTTTAAAATATTCTCAAAGAATCATAGAATGTTAGAGCTATAGGGAACCTTTGAGATTGTCCGATTCAGTTTTACAACTGCTTTACAACTAAAAAAAAAACTGAAGCCTAGTAATTGCAGAAAGGATGTAAAATGAGTCTGAGCAAAGTTTTAAAGCTTTGGCTATTCAGCAAGATTTAATTGCTTTAGCAAAAGAGTATTGGGCATCCAGCCATATATTTCTGTCATTTTAGCACATAAAGCTTAGAACCTTTCTAATCTAATCTCTCTATTGATAATACTTTAAAAGTATGTTCTATAGACATTTATTGAGAACTTACCCTATGCAAGGCCCATTGCTATGAAGGATATGCAGCATGAATCTGTCCTTCAGGATACTAAGGTTAGTAGGAAATTTAAGGTGGTCTCATATAACTGATGTGAAAAACAATGTGATCTTTGCTATAAAAGATCTTTTGCTATTGAAAAAATCAGAATTCTATGGGAATTTAAACTATGTTAAACTATTAACATAAAGTAAATAAGATACCTATCTGGGAACTTAGAAAATATTATTCAGAAAAAAACAGCTAATGAATTAATGAATAAGAATCCATATTTTTTACCTTTTAAAATTTTTATACAGGGATATGTTCTGTGATAAAACTGTGGTTTTTTTCCTTACCAGGGTATTCTAGTAATTTAGATAGAGAAACTATTTCCTTAACAAGTAGGTCATTCCCTTAGTGCTTTGTGCTAAGCTTTATCTGATGAATTGTGTATTGGAGGGAGAGACCCTGTTTATTTTGTGTGTTGTGTATTGAAGGGACAAATCCTCAAAATTGTCAAATGACTTCTGAATTCCTTGGGATCATATCAGAAGCTTGAATTGTGAAGACAAAGATAGAGGAAAAAAAAGAATTCAGTGGAAAGCTCAACAGCTTCAAAAAAAAAAAACATTCCAAAACACCATGAATTTTAAAGAAAATTTGTAGAAGTCTGTAGAAGATAGAATATCTCTATATGATAGTTATTTCCTTTACTTTAGGCAAGTGGAGTTGTGAGTATGCAGCTCTATAATTTAAAAAGGCATTCCTCAGCCACTGACTGAAGTGGAGGCAAGTCAAATTCAGAACATTCATCTAGCAGTTATTTTTCTAGCTGGGTGGGTTAGAGCTTTACCTAAGGAATGCCAATTCTAGTTGAACTTAACCTATGGATAAGATGTAATTCAGCAATACATAAAATGCATATTTTATATTTTGTATTTGGTTTGAAAATTATTTCATTTTACACATATGGAATTATAGGCTTGTGAAAAACAAGAATGCACAAGTAAGATATATTAGACTTTTTGTCCAAGAACCTTGTTTATTTTTTGTTTGTAAAAGAAAAAAAATCATATTTTTTCCAGTTTTGACAAGAGCATTCATCAGACTTAACTTTTAAGTAAAGAAGTGTAATATTTTAGACAGAAACATAGATGTCAATAATACTTTTCTTCCAAAGGGTTCTTAGTAATTTCACAAACATTATAGATTATCTGCCCTCCAGTGCCATACTTTATGTGTATGTGAGGCAATGTGGTGTAGTGAGATGAGTGCGTTTTAAGTTAGAGGTTCAGGGTTCAGTTCCCATACTTGATTTTCTTTGCCTTTAAAGGACTTTGGGCATTTACCTTTTGAGCCTACAGTCATCTGTAAAATGCCTTGGATTAGATTACCTCTGGGATATTTTTAGCTCTAAATTTGTAATGATGATATGTTACAAATTCTAAAATTTAAAAAAAAATCTACAATTTTCAGTCACCATTCTTTTTTATATCAGACCTTTATGCTAGAGAATCCATGAAGCCAAAAAAAAATTTACGAAGACTTAGATTCAACTTCTGACTGTTATTGGTTTTGTGATGCTCAGTTCCTTATGTCTCAGTGGCCCCTATCTGCTCTCTAAGCCTATAACTTCTATAGCAGTTGGTAAAGGGAATTTCCTTACTGAAATTTCTTTTCACAGGCTTGGGTCTTTATCTTTAAGAATAGAAATCCTTGCAGTTGCCAAAACCCAAGAATTTTTTATGTATGTAATACATAAAAATACATAATAGGCGTGTTATAAAGTAACACACCTAAATAGTTTGTTGCCTCTGGCCTTCTAGGACCTTCTTTTCTATGCTTTGTACATGTAGCTACAGGCCTGTTTTGCATTTCATACTTCTGGCAAAACAGTGGAGTACAGTGGCAAGAGTATTAACCATGGTGTCAGAAATTTACTATCTTTGCTAGTTAGAATCTTTGAGATCTCAGCCAGGTTGACTTAACCTTCCTTCATTCAATTGCTATTTCTATGCAAATAATTTTCAGATCTCTTTATCCAGCTCCAACTTTTTTTTGGCTTCCAGGGTCTCACTTTCCTCTTGGACATCTCATACTAGATGCCTTATAGACATCTTAAACTCAAAATGTCCAAAATGGAACTTACTTTTTTTTTTACCCTCAAACCATCCCCTTCTCCTAAATTTTCCTTTTACTGCTGAAGTATTCCGTTATTCAGGTTCAAAATATAGGTGCCAAGCTCACTATTCTTCCATATATAATTTGTTGTTGTCTTGTCAGTTCCATCTTCATAACATCTCATTTATGCCTCTACTTTCCTCTCATACTGCTTCCACACAGTTACATATCCTAATTATATGACATCTCATTTTTATTGTAACTTGATTGGTCTCCTTGCCTAAAATCTTTTACTACTCCATTTTATAATATGTGATTTCTGCAAACGTAGGTTTGACCATGACTCCAAAATCAATTGTAAAACATCTCTTTGACCTTTCAAGTCCTAGGCCTGCTGCTCCCTTCCTATCTTTCCAATCTTCTTACTCCCCTTCACAGGCAATTAGATGGCCCAGTAGATAGAGCACTGAACCTGGAGTCAGGAAAATTTGAGTGCAATTCCAGCCAGTCATTTAACCTCACTGGCCCAATTTCTTCAACTAAGGATCAAACAAGATAATTTTTGTAAAACACTTACTACTTAATTTGGAGCTATGCTCAAAAAGTTATCAAACTGTGCATACCCTTTGACCTAGCAGTGTTCCTGTTGGGCCTATATCCCAAAGAGATCTTAGAGGAGGGAAAGGGACCCACATGTGCAAGAATGTTTGTGGCAGCCCTTTTTGTAGTGCCTAGAAACTGGGAACTGAGTGGATGCCCATCAATTGGAGAATGGCTGAATAAATTATGGTATATGAATGTTATGGAATATATTGTTCTGTAAGAAACGACCAGCAGGACAATTTCAGAGAGGCCTGGAGAGATTTGCATGAACTGATGCTGAGTGAAACAAGCAGAACCAGGAGATCATTATACATGGCAACAACAATAATACATGATGATCAACTCTGATGGACATGGCTCTCTGCAACAAAGAATTGTCTCAAACCAGTTCCAATTGTTCACTGAAGAAAACCATATACACCCAGAGAGAGGGATATGACATATGGACCACAACATAACATTTTCATGCTCTCTATTGAGGTTTGTTTGCATTGTGTTTCCTTTCTCTGATTCTCTTTTTTTTTTTTTTCTTGTAGATAGGATTTTTCTTGCACAACTTGTCAAGTATTTCAACATTATTAACATGTAGTGGACTTCCTGCCATCTAGGGGAGGGGAGGGGACTGGGGGTAAAATTTGTAATGGAAAGCTTTGTAAAGATCAGTGCTGGGGAACTACCCATACATATGTTATACAAATAAAAAGCTTTAATAAAAAAATATATTTAAAAAAAACCACTTACTACTGTGTTGGGCATACGGTAGGCACTAATATAAATGTTATTTTCCCCATTAGATCATGATCTCCTTGAGATAAGGGACTTTCTTTTGTCTTTTGTCTTTTGTCTTTTTTTTTTTGTATCCCCAGTGCTTATTATAATCATTGGCACATAGTAGCCACTGACTGATTTTATGTACTCTACAAATTCAGTAACACTGGTCTCTGCAGTTCATGGAACAAGATACTCTTCCAGCTTCATGCATTTCCATTGTCTGTCCTCTATACCTAGAATGCTCTCCTTCACTTCTTCATCTAGTTTTCCCTTACTTCCTTCAAGTCTCTGCTAAAATCTAATATTCTTCCAGAAGCCTTTCCCATTCCCCTTTAATGCTAGTGTTTTCCCTGTGAGATTATACAATTTACTTTTTAGATCAATATTATATGTAGTTGTTTGCATATTGTCTCTTTAATTAGAATGTGAACTCCTTTGGGGCAGGGATTATTTTTGCCTTTCTCTGGATCTTCAGCACTTACCACATAGTGCTTGACACATAGTAAGCATTTAATAAAAGCTTGTTGCTTCACTGGGTTCAGATTCCTCCTTTGCTCTATGTGACCTCTAAATCCCCTTCTAGATCAAATATATACGAAATATTTATGAAATAAATGCCTCTCACACATAGGGCCTCTGATTGGTTTGGGAAGAGGAGATGCTAGTATCCTTTTAGGAAGACTCATTCCTTAGGTTTTGCTTCATTCTGACTGGTTTTCATTTGGATAATCAGGCCTAGACACGTCAATTCAGAGTGAGTGTGTGTAAGTGAGTGTGTGTATACACATATATAATTGTACTGTCCTATTTTCTTTAAAAAGAATTTAGAAACCGGTTTTGTTACTTCCAAATCAGCACTCCAACACTCAGAGAAGCTAGTTATCAATTCTTTGTACAAGTAGCTTATAGCTTTGGTGATTAAACCATCTACTCTACTTATTCCATAGATTACATTTACGTGTAGGAATTATATTCACATCCCCAACCAATCTTCTTAACATGAGCACTTGCTCATAGTCATCATTTAATTTTAGAAATGTATTTTCAGTCTACTTTTGGTAAGACAAGTTTATTGTAAAATATTAACTATGACAAACCAATGTAGTGGTGAGGTTGCACTAATATATATTTTAAGTCTTTTATAAATTTCCCAGGGTGCCATTGTATCTAAGAGTTTCTGCTGAAAAATTGTCATGAAAGCAGCAAGGACCATGTTTGGACTTGGAAGATAAAATCCCCAGGACAGAAATAAGAATCTCAGGGTTCTACTTAGAGAATCTGCTTCCCTTTCCTGTTCATAAGGAAGTATTATTCAATTCAGTTTAACTCAACAAACATCTTTTTAGCACCTGCTAGGTATTAGGCATTGGCCCAAGTTCTGGGTCTACAAAGTTTTTTATGATGTGGATTCTATTTTTGAGATGCTAAGAGCCTAATGAAGAAAATTATATCTATACCTACTCACACACACACACATACACACATATACATAGACACACACATAATTATGCTAGAGGAGAGAATATGGCAAGTACAAAGAAAAGGTTCAGGCAAAACGTCAGAAAAAACTTAAATTTTCTGCATATTTTATAAACAACAAGAAAGAACAATCATAATTATGTACATATAAATGTATCTATAACAATACATGATATGTACAAGCCATAGTATCAGTGTCTAAAGTTATGGACTA
The DNA here is from genome assembly GCA_023553655.1 of Myrmecobius fasciatus. Taxonomy (NCBI): domain Eukaryota; kingdom Metazoa; phylum Chordata; class Mammalia; order Dasyuromorphia; family Myrmecobiidae; genus Myrmecobius; species Myrmecobius fasciatus. The sequence continues at coordinate 138,756 of JAJPUD010003870.1, forward strand.
ATTTTAGAAAGGAAGTTTACTTCATACCAACATAACTAAGAAAGCTCAATATATAGCTACTTTGAAGTAAATAATCAGAGTTGTATAATAATAATCATATGACCAACAACATTAGCTAATATCAAGCTTTTTTATATTTGAGGAGCCCAATCTTAATGTTCATGTTACTATCATATCTCCTCTTGGATTTTAGGTGTCCCATATATTTGTGGGCACTCATGGAACTTCTTTTCTTGGACATTCTGCATTAGGTCTCCATTTTTTGTAGATTGCTTCTTGGATTCCAAGTAGAATGCTTAGAGGTTCTTGTTAAAGTCTTTTACAAAAGATATCTCAATACAAGTTAGTAGAGCCTCTAAAATTTTACTTCTCCGGTAATTATTTCATATTTTGGAAACTAGTTCAAACTTTATGGTTCTGATTTTAATAATAATGGAACTATAAGAAGAACATCAAATTAAAAACTCACAGTTAACTTGAAACTTCAGAGAATTTAGAATTTTTTCATACTCCAGTAGAATCATTTACATTTGTGCTAGATGATTTTCTGATCTTGTTGCTTTCTCAAAAGTTTTCCACTCCTATTAATTTCAATTCCTTTCAGAGGATCATTTACTATTAAGGATCTAACCCTATATATTAAATATTAAATATATAGGCAACAACACTCTTTGCAGGTAGTGGCTCTCCCCCCCCCCAAGGTTCAATAATTACATAAATGAATTTACTTACAAGAGACTGACTTTTCTTTAATTATAACTAAAAACCTTGGAAATACTCAGTTATATACTGAGAACAGGGTATAAATGGGTTGCCTATAGTCAAACAAATTATGTTGGGAGCCATATATAAATGGAATAGATATTACTCGGATGTAATTTTTTTTACTAAAATGGTGGTATTGTAATTTTTTTTTTACTTTAACTTCATAAATTAGAAGATTCATATCTTTGTCCCTTTATTCCTATAGCATTCTGAAAGAATAAGATATTTCCAGGACTTAATTTTTACCATGACTATGTAATTGATAAGCAGTTTTGTTTGAGAAAGGAACTCAGTGTGGTATCTTATCCTGCCAGTTGATCTTCAGAATCTTTCTAAAACAATTCAGGTGGAAGCAATTCCATTTCCTGGCATACACAAAAAACTTTAATGACCAATACTCATTGGTTATTATTTTCAAGCAGAACAAAAAAATTAAGGCTGTTGAATATGAAATGATAATCTAGTTATATCCCTTTATTTTATACATTAAAACAAAGTGAATCAGAAAAATTCAGTGTTTTTTGCTTAATTTCACAATTATTTTGTCGCCAGTATTAGAATTAATTAGAATTAGAATCCAGCTCTTTTGTCTCTCCATAATCATAGTAATTTATGCTGCTTCCATCAGATACAGTCAAAACTTTTTAGAGTTTTGGTTAGCATATCTTTTTCTTATCTTTATGCCTTGCCAAAGTAAAAAAAGGAAGGAAACAGGAAATGTATTACCATGGAAGCATAATATTGCAATCATGGAAAACATGAGTTATGTCATCATCTGTTGGTACATAAGCAAACTATCTGATAATTTTTTGACTTACCTTATTGCTGTTATAATCCAAACTTGATTCTAACTGATAGGGAAGAACTGATTGGTGAAACAGAAAAAGCAGGAATCTCAGAGACAAATGACTATTTGACCATAGAAAAGAAGACAAATAATATAACACAACCATTACATTTTGGAACATCATATTTCAACAGTGTTTGAGGAGAGGATAAATGGTGGATTCCATTTGCTGAATATTATGAAATGGGAACTATATTCAAGAGAGATAGGTAGCTCTTAAAAATGAAATTCAGAGTACATAAACGGGAATTATACCTGTTAGGCGAAAAGAAAGAATTGCTTTTTGAAAATATTAATGGTTATGCATATAGAACTCATCAATAAAAATATGTGAAAAGATAAAAATATGTGAAAGATGTAAGCAAGCTAAGTAACAATATGTAGAATGTCATTTTTTAATTGTAGCTTTACAACCTAAACCTTCTAAAATAGTTAGACTATTAAACCTATAAATGGGAAATGCAGATCCTGTTCTGGATTACAAGGAAAATTAAAAACAACATTATTTAGGAGGGATGGCAAATTCAGAAGCTCATTTCTTTCTATGGAAATGTACTTTTTCCAGACCATAATGCAATAAAATTTTTCTTAAAGGGTCATGAAAGCATAGATTAAAAATTATTTAGAAAGTAAATAATCTAATCCTAAAAAAAGAGTGGTTTAATGAACAAATTATAGAAACACAAATCATTTCATTAAAGATAATGACAGTGATGAGACAATATTCCAAATTTGTGGGATGCAGTCAAAGCAGTAATGAGGGGAAATTGATGCATCATCTTTGATACATCAGTATCATCAGTAGAAGAAAGGAAAAGCAGATCAACGAATTGGGCATGCAACTAAAAAAAAAGCTAGAAGAAGAATAAATTAAAAACTGCCTATTAAATATAAAAATGAAAATCCTGAAAATCAAAGGAGAGATTAATAAAATTGAAAATTAAAAAGTAGTAATAAATAAAACTAGGAGCTGGTTTCATAGAAAAAAACACAATAAAATAGATAAACCATTGGTTAGTTTGGTTTTTAAAAGAAAGAAAAAACCAATTTATCATTAACAAAAAGAAAAAAGGAAAATGCATCACCATTGAAGATATAATTAATTATTACGAGATTGTCCTCTCCCCAGTCATAAGTCACTAAAACTGACAATGTAAGTGAAATGAGTAACTAGTTACAAAAATATAAACCATCCATCTTAACAGAAAGGAAATAGAATATTTGATAATACTATCTTAGGCAAAGAAATCGAAGAAGCCATTAATGTACTGCCTAAGAAAAAATCATGAGGATTGGATGGATTTACAAGTAAACTCTACTAAAATTTAAGGAAAAATTAATCCCAATAATATATAAACTGCCTGAAAAAATAGGTAAAGAAGGATTCCTACCAAATTCCTTCTAGGGCACAAATATTGTTTTGATATCTAAAACAAATGTGAGAAAAAAGAGAATGAAAACTATAGACTGATTTTCTTAATGAATATTGAAACAAAAATATTAAATAAAATACTGGAAAGGAGTTTGCAGCAATATATTATAAAGATCATTAATTACGTCAGATGAAATTTATACCAGGAATGAAAAACTGGTTCAACATTAGGAAAATTATCGGCATAATTGATCAGCTTATTAGTAAAAAACAAAACAAAACAAATCAAGAATATGTGATTATATGAATAGATATAGAAAAAGATTGACAAAATACCATACTTAGTCCTGTTAAAAGCACTAGAAAGCAGAGGATCAATGGAGCCTTCCTTAAATAAATAGTATCTATTTAAATCAAGAACAAGCATTATCTCCAATGGAGATAAACTTGAATGAAGCCTTTCTAATATGATCCAGGAGTGACACAAATATGTCTGTTATCACTAGTATTATTTGATATTGTGCTAGAAATTCTTGCTATAACAGTAAGATAAGAAAAAGAAATTGAAAGAATAAAAACAGGCAGTGAGGAAGCAATTATTATCCTTTGCAGAGGATATGATGGTATACTTGGAGAACCCTTAGAGAATCAACTAAAAAACTAATTAAAACTGGGGCAGCTAGGTGGCACAGTAGGTAGAGCACCAGCTCTGAAGTCAGGAGGATCTGAGTTCAAATTTGGTCTCAGACACTTAACATTCCTTAGCTGTGAAACTCTGGGCAAGTCAATTAACCCCAATTGCCTCAGCAGAAAAAGCAATAATAATAATAATAATAATAAAAACTATTAGCAACTTTAGCAGTGTTATACGATATAAAATAAATCTATATAAGTCATCAGCATTCCTATATATTACCAACAAAACCCAGCAACAAGAGGTAGAAAGAGAAATTTCATTAAAAATAAATGCAGACAGCATCAAATATTTTGTAGTCTTCATGTCAATGAATACAAAGTACAAAGTACAAAAATGAATACAAAATACAAAGAGATTGTTTAAATTGTTTAAATACAACAATTGGAGAAATATTAATTACTTATGGGTAGACCAAGCTAATATTATAAAAATTATAATTCTACTAAGTTGATTTACTTATCCAGTGCCATGCCAATCATGTTATCAAAAATTATTTTATAGAGCTAAAAAAAATAATAACAAAATTCATCTGGAAGAATAAAAATAAAGACTATCAAAGGAATCAATGAAAAAATGTTAAGGAAGACAACCTAGAAGATCCAGATTTTAGACTATATTACAAAAATATTCAAAATAGTTTGGTTAAAAGCATAATACACAGTAGAAAATTTCCATAGTAATCTAGTGTATGATATATCCAAAGGTCCAAAGTTTGGGCATAAAACTCAACATTTGACAAAAATTATTGGAAAACTGGAAAGCAGTTTGGCAGAAATTAGGCATAGATTAGTATCTTACTCCAAATACCAAGTTCAGATCAAAATGGATAAATGATTTAGCCATAAAAGGTGACATCATGAATGAATCAAAGAGCATGGGGAAAAAAAAAGTCTATCAGATACATGGACAGGAAAGAGTTCATGTGGATCCAACCATTCCGGAGAGCCATTTGGAACTATGCTCAAAAAGTTATCAAACTGTGCATACCCTTTGACCCAGCAGTGTTTCTACTGGGCCTATATCCCAAAGAGATCTTAAAGAAAGGAAAGGGCCCCACATGTGCAAGAATGTTTGTGGCAGCCCTTTTTGTAGTGGCTAGAAATTGGAAACTGAATAGATGCCCATCAATTGGAGAGTGGCTCAATAAATTATGGTATATGAATGTTATGGAATATTATTGTTCTGTAAGAAACGACCCATAGGATGATTTCAGAGAGGCCTGGAGAGACTTGCATGAACTGATGCTGAGTGAAATGAGCAGAAGCAGGAGATCATTATACACAGCAACAACCAGACTATATGATGATCAATTCTGATAAACGTGCCTCTCTTCAACAATGAAATGTTTCAAACCACTTCCAGTTGTTCAGTGAAGAAAGCCATATACACCCAGAGAGAGGGATGTGAAATGTGGACCACAACATAACATTTTCATGCTCTCTATTGATGTTTGCTTGCATTGTGTTTCCCTTCTCAGATTTTTTTTTCTTGTAGATGATTTTTTTTGCACAGCAAGATAAGTGTGGAAATATGTATACATATATTTGACTTGTCAAGTATTTTAACATAATTAACATGTAGTGGACTTCCTGCCATCTAGGGAAGGGGGTAAGGGGTAGGAGGGAAAAATTTGTAACAGAAAGTTTTGCAAGGGTCAATGTTGAAAAATTACCCATGCATATGTTTTGCAAATAAAAAGCTTTAATTAAAAAAATGAATGTGGAAAACTATCTTTATATATATATTGGAAAAATAAAATACTATTAAAAATTTTTAAAAAGAAAAGAAGAAAAAAAAAGGAAAAAGTTCATGACCAGCCAAGAAATAGAGAAAATCACAAGTAAAATAGATAATTTCAATTACATGAAAATAGGTTTTGCAGAAACAGAACTAATGGAGTCAAAATTAGAAGGAAAACAAGAAACTCTGGGAAATTCTTACAGCAAGTTTCTCTAATAAAAGCTTCATTTCTCAAATATAGAAAACTGAGCTAAGTTTATGAAAATAGGAGCTATTTCTCAGCTGGTAAATACTCAGAGAATATGAACAAGTAGTTTTCAGGGGAACAAAAATCAAAACTATCAAAAGTCACAAGAAAAATTGCTCCAAATTTCTACTGATTGGAAAAAATGTAAATTAAAACAACTCTGAGAAGTCACCTGAAACCTCTCAAATTCACTAACATGATAGAAAATGAACATGACAGATGCTCAATGGGATGTAGAAAAATTGGTATACTAATGTGCTGTTGCTGAAGTCATGAGTTCAGTCATTCTGGAGAACAATTTCAAGCCAAGCCCAAAGAGCTGTAAAACTATGAATACCCTTTGACCCAGCCTTATCACCACTAAGTTTGTATCCCAGAAGAAAAGTAAAAAGGACCTATTTGTACAAAAACATTTATAGAAGTTCTTTTTGGAAATTGGAAATTGCTTTCCAAAAATCCTGGGAAGATTTATTTGAATTTAGAACCCAGTGAACATTGCATACAATAACATCAATATTTTAAGATGATCAGTTATGAAGACTTATATACTCTGATCGAGACAATGATACAAGATAGTTCCAAAGAATTAATGATGAAAAATTCTGTCCATGCTCACAGAGAAAACGGATAAACTCTAAATGCAGATTGAAATATGCTTTTTTTAACCTATATTTTTCTTGTTTTATTTTTTGTCTGTGTTTGCTTTTGCTATATGACTACTATGGAAACATATTTTGCATCACTTCATATGTATAATTGATTTCAAATTGCTTGCCTTCTCAAGAATGGGGGATAGGTGGGATGGAGGGAGAGAATTTGTCATTCAAATTTTTTTTAATGATTATTAAAATAATTTATATGCAACTGAAAATATTTAAAGAAATTCTTAAAGTATATTTTACAAAAAGAAATGTTGAAAATGAAAAATTCTAAATGTAAATTCTTGGGTCATTTGAATTATTACTAGACACATTATTATAAATTATGCACCTTTGTAGCAATTTGATCTCAATTTATAAATCCACTCTGAAGATGTCATTTGGATTCCTTGCACAAACCTCAGTTGAACTATGGGCCCTAGCCCAAATCTTAAATTATTATTAGTATTGAAGCCAAACAGGTTTCATCTGGTTTGTGTTTTCATTACAAAGCCTTCAATTCAATGGCCCTGGCAAACCACATCTCATCCTCTGTTACCACAAAGGTAATATAATCAGAGGGGGATCATAAGGCATTGTGATATTCTGCATAAGAGTCATTTGAGAGAAAAACAAAATTGGAAGTTTTGCTTCAGTTTATTAATCAACTGGAGATACTCCAAATATTTGGTATTTATTCTAAAACCAGAACTTGGATCTCAATCAGGATTGCAGTTTTAATAGTTGAATGTCTTCTCATCTGTTAGCTGTGTAGTTAACTGTGTAGTGTTAGCTAATACTAGCATAATAATCAGAAGTGGATTAAAATACTAGATCAATAATTATGCACAATGACAAAGAACCCAAACCCTCCTAATTTCTTAATATGTATAGAGCTTCTGCTATCAGACCTGTTGTTTTGACTGGTAAACTAAGAAAACATGATGAGAAAATTGCAGTGAAGATCAAGCTAGCATATGTGGAAGCACAATTATTAAAGAAAATTTTAAATGAACATGTTTTAGATTGCTTTCAAAATAGTTGAAAATAAAAGGATTTAAAATTAGTCAAAACACTAATATGGAAGATAAAACTAAACTGTATCTTTTTAGTATGTCAGAATTTTAGCTTAGCATGAAGTTATTTCAGCATGAAATTCCAACAGTAATCAATGAATAAAAAAAAAGAAAGAAATCTCATTTTGAAAACCAGGGAAAGAATTTAAGAAATAAAAACAGGAAATTGGACTTCAGCAACTTCTAAGGTCCTTTTGCATATTAAGATTGTGTGAACATTTTTTTAATATCTTTATTTTTTTTCCATCTCCCAAAGCAAGTTATCTTCCTTTCACATCACCAAGTCCCCAGTGTTTGACATTCTTAACTAATGACTTGTACTTGCTCTTTTTCAAACCTTTCTATATTTCTACTGTCATCCATATTCCTCATCATTTCATTGATTCATTCAATATCACAGACAGACAAATACAATGCACCATGTTGTAACTTTGAGGATTTATCTCAGTATGAAAAATAGCTCCTACCTACCATTTAAGAGGAATAGGAGGAAGGTATAAAATGCTTTGGACCCATAATTTTATGTGTGCTACCTCCTCAACACATGCAGATCATAGCTTTTCCTTTATTTTGTTGTGATTTTTACCTATGTTATTCCATAAATGCATCATCAATGGAAGGGAGGCAGAACTTCTCAATGATTTTTTTTTTGCTTCAGATTTCTCTACTTATAGGAAATTTTTTAAAAATAAAATAAAATAAAATGATAATGAAAGAGCACCTAGAAGCTCTTAAAGCACTCAAATTACCAGATCCAGAGCACTGGAAAAAACTGAAGTTGTGAATACTGAACTCCTGGCTTTAAAAGATTATGGAGAAAAAAATGGATAAATAGTTTGATTTTGAGAAAGAAAAAAGAAAGGAAGGAAGGGAGAGAGGGAGGAAGAAAGAAAATATGAATGAAAGAAAGAAAATAAAATTTTAGATGAGTGTGAAGTTTAACTTGGATTTTTGACAAAATTCTTAAATGAATTTTTAAAGGAATGGTTAGGAAACATAAAAAAGGAAAAGTGATCACAGATTTATTAGGGCTTTATCAAGTACTAAGCTTATTTCCTCTTTGGAGAAGAATAGACTATAAGTATAGTTTACCTAGATTTTAGAAAAGCATTTGACATATTTTCTCAAGTCATGCTTTTGAGAAAAGAGGAGAGAAATATAGATGGCAAGCAGGGATTTATTGCTTGACCCTGTAATGCTTAATTTTTATCAGTGACTTGAGAACTTGGTGTTTATTATAAATGTGGATGATACAAAATGGGGGGGGAATCATTAACATGCTAGAAAATAGGAATCAAGTTTAAAAATTATACTGAACTGAATCTATTAATGTGAAATTTAATAGCAATAAATGAGTCTTATACTTGTGTCCAAAAAAATCAATTATATATGTTTAGAAGAAGGAATTAAATGAGAGGGACAAAAGTAGATTAAAGAGCAGTTAATTTGAAAAAAGACTTGTAGGTTTTAATGAACTGCAAGTTCAAAATAAGTCAGCAGCATGATATGGCTTCCAGAAAACAAATATGATCTTAAGCTTCATTAGGAGAAACCATGGGAATTTATAATTCTGTCGTACTTTTCCATTGTTACACTACATTTGGAGTATGAGGTTGAATTACAGGCTCCACATTTTAGAAGGACATCAACTGTTCAGGATAGGATAACAATCGTGAAGCACCTCAAAATGATGCCATGTGAGGATTAGTTGGAGGAACTGAGAATGCTTAGCCTCAAAAAGCAAATGCTTAGAGGAAACATGATTGCTATACTCAAGTCTTTGAAGGGCTGTCCAGTGGAAGAGGGATTAAGCTTGTTTTGCTAGGTCCAGAAGCTAGAATTAATATTTATAATACAGAAATCTCATTATGTAATTCCTTTGTTCAGAAACCTTGAAAAACTCACCATTATTTACCAAATGTCATATAAATCTCTTATCCTGGTATTAAAGGCCCTATACAGTTTATTTTGAAGCTATATTTATAACCTTATACTATACTTGACGGTTTCATGCATGGTATTTTCCATCCAAACAGATATGTGGTATGTGCTCCATTCTTGTTTCTTCTTTCTCCTATTGTGATGTCTTGGCTTCTCTTCAAACCCACCTTGCTTGCTTCATGTATTATTTCCTTCTTTCACAGGAAATTCCAATGTCTTCTTGCTTTTTCCCTCCCTCACTCGTCTCTCAATACTTTTTTCTAATTGTCTTTTACTCTAAACTAAACAAACAAATAAAATGAGCATTTTATATACAATATGGAATAGAAAAATATTACATATGAAAATGTGCAGCTCTATTATATAGAACTTTTTTTTCTTTTTAAGTATATAGAAAAGTCACCATATAACTTTCAAAGAGATCTTGCTTGTCTGTGGTTCATTCTGGCTTTCTTTCGGCTCTCTACTCTTTTTTGGGGGAAATTTTACTCCTAGTCCAACTTATTGCTTTATCAACTCTACTTATCTCCCCTACCAGAATAAAGATAATTCTTATAACATATGCATAGCCACGCAAAACAAATTCCTACATTTGCTATATCCAAAAATGTATGTCATTTTCCAAATTGTAGTTTGTTGTACTTTTTTTCCAAAAGTGTGCATCATGCTTCATCATTATTTGTCTAGAATCATGGTTGATTATTGCATTGGTCATAAATTCATAATTTCAGAATTGTTTGTATCTATAATTTTGTCATTGTACATAAACTGTTCTAGTTCTGCTTACTTTATTCTGTAATAAATGATACAAAAGTATTTCTAAATTATTGATGTTGTCTATTTCATCATTTTCATAGTACTATAATAATCCATGACTAATCCATACACCATAATTTGTCTAAATATTCCCCAATTTATGGGCACCTCTTTCATTTCCACATTGTCATAATCTTTTGGTTTTGTGTTCAAACTCTTTCTAACCTAATGCCCCTCACATTTTCCCAGTCTTTTCACACATTACTTGACCACTTCCTTTTTCCTCTCCTCCCCAAATACAATTCAATCCAGTGACTAGATTCCTTGCTGTTCCTTAAACAAGGCATTCCATTTCTCTTCAGTCTGGACATTTTTACTTACTATCCCCTGTGCCTGGAATGTATTCCCTTCTCATTTCTGCTTTTTGGTTTCCCTGGCTTCCTTCAAGTCCCAGCTAAATTCTCACCTTCCAAAGAATGCCTTTATCTAATTCTTTTAATATTTTTTCTGTTTAAACAACAGGGAGGGGAATTTCCTATTTGTCCTATATATAATTTGTTTGTATTTGATTGTTTACATGTTGTCTTCCCACAAGCAGAAAGCTGGGAAGTAATTTTTATAGCCAGTGTTTCTGATAAAGACCTCATTTCTAAAATATTTAGAGAATTGACTCAAATTTATAAGAATACAAGTCATTCCTCAACTGATAAATGGTCAAAGGATATGAACAGATAATTTTCAGATGAAGAAATTAAAGCCATTTCTAGTCATATTAAAAAATGCCCTAAATCACTATTGGTTAGAAAATGCAAATTAGAGGAACTCCCAGGTTCTACTTCACACTTCTCAGATTGGCTGAGATGACAGGAAAAGATAATGGTAAATTTTGGAGGGAATGTGGAAAAGCTGGCACTTAATGCATTGTTAGTGGGGGTTTGAATTTATCCAGCTATTCTGGAGAACAATTTGGAGCTATGCCCAAAGAACTCCAAACCGTGCATACCCTTTGATCCAACGGTGCCTCTAATGGGTTTTTATACCAAAGAGATCATTAAAAAAGAGAGAAAAAACTCATATGTGCAAAAATGTTTGTAGCAGTTCTTTTTTGTGGTAGCAAGGAATTGGTAATTGAGTGGATACTCATCACTTGGGAAATGGCTGAATAAGTTTTGGTATATGAACTGATGCTGAATGAAATGAGCAGAACCAGGAGAACATTGTACACAGCAACAACAACATTATGTGATGATCAGCTGAGATGGACTTGACTCTTTTCAACAGTTGAGGTGATTCAAGGCAATTCCAATTGACTTTGGATGGAAAATGCCATCTGCATCCAGAGAGAGAACTATGGAGACTGAGGGCAAATCTAAGCATACTATTTTCACCTTTTATTTTGTTTGCTTTTTCTTTCTCATTGTTTTTTTTTCTTTTGTCATTTTTTTTCTTTTACAACATGATTAATATGGAAATACCTTTTAAAAAATGATTGTACGTGTATAACCTATATCAGGATAGCTTTGCTTGCTGTTTTGGAGAGGAGGAAGTAAAGGAAGGAGGGAGAAAAAAATTGGAATTCATAAAAATGAATAGTTCAAAACTATTTTACATGTTATTTAAAAAATAAGATACTATTGAAGAGTTTAAAAAAAACAACAATAAAAACATACAGCATAGTTTTCAAAAAAAGATCTTTGTCTTGTATTCTAGATCAGCAGCTAGGTGGTGTAGTGGACAAAGTATCAGACCTAGAGTTAAGGAAGACTCAACTTTCTAAATTCAAGTCCAACCTCAGATACTTACTAACTCTGTGTCCATGAGCAAGTCACTTAATACTGTTTACCCCCAATTTCCTCATCTATAAAATGAGCAGGAGAAGGAAATGACAAATCACTTCAGTATTTTTGCCAAAAAAAAAAAAAAAACTCCAAATGGAAGGGCAGCTACATGGTGCAGTGGATAGAACACAGGCTCTGGAGTCAGGAGGACCTAAATTCAAATCTAACCTCAGTCACTTAACATTTCCATGTCCCCAAGCAAGTCACTTAACCCTAATTGCCTCACTAAAATAAAATTTATATTAAAACAAATAAAAAAGCTCCAAATGGAATCATGAAGAGTAAAATATGACTGAAATAAGGACACAAAATTGGGCATTTTCTTAATAAAAGTTCTAATGGGAAAAAAAAATACTGTCTCCCACAATAGAACTCCTTGAGTACAAGACTGTCCGTTATTTTGTAATCCCAGTAACAATGTTCATGCATAGATGAGCCTGTTTTTTTTTAAACCTTACAGCGCAAAGGTTCAAATAGGGATATTAGTGAGTCAACAGTTTAGTGATTTAGGGAGAATAGTTCTAAACTGATTTCTGGAAAGGCCACACAAATTCATAGATTCGCTAAGAGTGCATTACTATTCATGCTTTCCTGCAGCCAAATCTTTATATTTATCCAATTTAACACAAAAATCTTTTTGTGATTTTTACCAATCAAATGGTTGCAACTTAGAACTTCAGAATTACTTTTGAATTTACCTATTAGTGATTTAGAGCATTCTTTTTTTTTATCTTGCTATTGATAATTAGAGTTTCTTCCTTTGAAAATTTCCTTTCCATGTACTTAGACCGATTTTCTATTAGGGAAAGGCTCTTGTTTCTATAAATTTGAATAAGTTCCATATAAATGTGTATCTACCTACCTATATATGTACACACACACACACACATACATTTTTGTACATATGTAAGATCTTTATCAGAAAAATTTGCTGCAGAGTTTTTTTCCAGTTAATTATTTTTCTTCTAATTCCAACTGTATTAACTTGTACAAACACTTTAAAAATTTTATGTAATCAAAATTATCTATTTTATCTTCTTTGATCTTCTCTATCCTTTGTTTGGTCATGAATTCTTCCCCAGCCATAGCTCAGAAAAGATATTTTCTTCCTTCTCCTCTAATTTGTTTATGATGTCATTTTTATTACTAATTCATATCTACATTTTCAATTTATCTTATGCATATATGATATGAAATGTTGATCTATAAATAATTTCTTCTTGAATGCTTTTCAATTTTCTTGGAAGTTTTTGCTAAATAGTGACTCCTTTAGCAGCTGAGGTCTTTGAGTTTCTGAAAATCTATGCTACTGTTTGTTTGCTTTTCTATATTGTTTATCTTACAACTGATCAGCTTCTAATTTTTAACCATGCCACATGAGTTTAATGATTAATATACTGTTTTGTGATATAGTTTGAGATCTGCTAGGTCTCTTTCTTCAAATTTTTTTTCATTATTTCCTTTGAAATTCTTGACCTTTGGATATTACAACTGATTTTTTTTTTCCAGCTCTGGAAAGTAATTCTTGAGTAGTTTGATAAGTTACATGTGATAAGATACGTTATTGTCTCAGCCTATCCACAGGTACTCTTTTATCCATGAAGTCTTCCTTGAATTGCCCTCATCCTTCCTCAGCTTTTTACAGTCTCACCCTCCTTATTTTTCTTATAGCACTTTGAAATTCTAATTTTGAAAATGATTCTAATTATTTTAGTTATTTGCAATTTCCTTAAGAGCAGTGATTATGACTCAGTATCTTCTGTACCTATAACAATGTTTCAATCTAGTACTTAATATGTGTTTACTAAATTTGATTTAAAAAACCATTTTGAGTTTAAAATGATCAGGTTCCTCAGATGGAGATAGTAATATGGCCACTTGGATGAGGATATGTTAACTTCCCATTTGGGAAAAAAATCAGGGTTATAACTTCTGTACCTGTAGATAAACTAATTTATACTTCCTTTTTCTTTTGCTTCTTCAATTCCTGAAGAGTCCTCCACCTCATTTACACCATTTTACCTCCACAATTCACCAAAAAGGTTTCTCTTCAGTATCTTTAGATCTACTAGAGCTTTCCCCTTCCTCTCTTTATTATTTAGTGTATTGGCCTTTAGCCTTAAGAACAAATATTATAGGAGAAAGCCATGTATTCTAATGAAAATGACTTCCTGTTTAAGAGTCAGGGAATGTGGGTTCAGGTTCTACTTTTGCCACATATGTTAACTCATACTAATTATTTTGTTTTCATGCCTGGTTTTCCCCTCTGCTATAGAATATCTTTTTCTTCCCTACTTCTCAGGGATTTTTGTTGTTCAGCTGTTTTTCAGTCATGTCTAACTCTTGGTGATCCCATTTGGAGTTGTTGGTTTGTTTTTGTTTTTGTTTTTGTTTTTGTTTTTGTTTTTGGTAGAGATACTTAAGTGGTTTTTCCATTTCTTTCTCTAGTCTATTTTATAGATGAGGCAAACAGGATTAAATGACTTATCCAGGGACACACAGCTAGAAAGGTAAAGAGAAGACTTCCTGATTCCAGGCTTTTTCCACTGTGCCATCTAGCTTCCTACTTAACAAGAATTAGGTGAAATAATAAAAGAGGTATGTTTGGGAAGAAAGTTTGGCATAGAAGAAAAGGGACTCTCTCAAGAATAGACTTTTGTGTGAGTATAGAGTAATTGCTATTTAATTTATCAAGCATTCTGAATCCATTATTTGAGTCAAATAGTTTAAAAAACCCCAAAAACTACTGAAAAGATTCCTTGAAAAGAAAATGAGTCACAGCAAACAAATACTGTTTATAGATTTTTTTTAAAATACAAATTGTGTTTATCCCTAAGCTTCTGCACCATAATGCACTTGGTCAGTATGCTACACTGAACTTACTCTAAGAAGTTCATGTTGAAGAAAGAGATAGAGTCCAGAATAGTCACAAACCAGACTACTGCTTCCACATTCATTTAATAAATGCTTTCTTTGCCTGGTCCTAGCAGTTTAAGGGATGTTTATAAGCAATTCGTTTCTAATGACTCTCAATGCTCACTTTTCCAATCGAGTGGGCTGGCCCCCCTGGAAATATATAGTCACTAACCCAGCTCACTAATCCACTGATGACTTTGCTCATCTGCTGCTGGGTAGTGTTTGGTATTTTTAATCTCTTTGTTTATTGAGCATAGCCAGAGACAAGGATTATTATCCTCATTCACCGTATATATCAGTAATACTAGCTTTCTGGTCCTTTCCTCGTTATATTTGGCCCCTAGGTCCTTTTGGCTGTAGCTCTATGGCTCCTGTGGTTTGTGGGAGGAGAAGAAAGAAAGGGAAAAGGCAGCTCCAAGTTAAAAAGTATGCCTTGTAGAATGTAACCATGACCGCAGGAAACAGAATCAGCCCCTCACCAAAATTCATTCAGTAGCTAGAAGGGGTGGAGTAAGCACAACATAAGGTGACATGCAGAGAATCAGCATGCCCTTCTGTACAGATGCTGCTTGTAGCATTATTGTAAAGGCTACATGTCAACATTCCAGTGTCTTTTTAGCTCACAGAACACTGTAATCAAAGACACACCCATCACTGTCTCCCCCCCTACACACACACACACACACACACACACACACACACACACCCCATTTTCAGTTTCTGGAATTTTAAGAGGCTCTTCCAAGGAGTAAAATCCTTCACAGTGTTAGAGGCAAAGGAAAGCATTCCTAACAGATTAGAGCTCTAAGGTCCAATAGACATCGGGAGGGAATAGGAGGAAACCAGGATGTAAAATATCTGCATTTGGAACTCAAGCTTCAAAAAGTAAAGATCTCATTTGAAGATATGAGAAATTGACAATTAGAATAGCATAGAATTAGTAGTTTAGAGTTCTGAGAGATTGCAAAAACCATTTAGTTCAAGCTCCTCATTTTACTGTTCAGGAAAGAAAGACCCAAAGACATTAAGTGATTTGCTTAAGTTCACATAGCTAGTTAGTGACAGAACTGTAACTATGTAACTATGACTGAAGACTCCCAGCTCCTAGTCCAGTATACTTTATTACCTACCACTGGTGGTTCACTGTTCTGCTTACCATTCTAACTCCTGGGTGAAACAATTTTCGTGATAGTTCTGTTTTTCCATCTAGAAAATGTGTGCATAATGGAAAAGGGAAGAGGGAGAGGGAAGAGGAAGAGGGTTGTGACATCTTCTTTGCGTTTTTGTCAGTTTAACCCTTCCTAGGGATTCTGGGAAGGTGCTCAGAATGGTCATTTCTCTACAATGCAGGAAATTTTGCAGCACCAGAAATATTTGCAGTTACCATAACTCATTCTGGATCAGTTTGGAGGTTCCAGACAAAACTCTAAATCACTGATTATTTATCAATTAGAATAATAGGAACGCTCCTAAAATGTGTGGTGGAACTATACTCTTTTATTTGAGGCTTCACTTCCTTTCCTTAACAAGGCTAAAAGTAGCATTCTTACTGCAGCCTGTTATATGTGTTCTATTTATAAGACATGAATGTGGATAAATCCTAGCAGATAAATCCAGTTATAGTATGGCTGACCTAGAAAGTGTTTGAATATCAGGTATTTAATACAAAAGGCATCTAAAATCACCTGTCATTTTTCCTTTCCTCTCCTTAGGAAAGTTGTTTATCTTAGATTTGGGTTTTGTTTCAGTTTGTTTTGTTTTTTTAATGTTTCCAATGAGTCTAAGCCCAAAATCCTCTATCTAAACCTTTTCATTGAAAGAAGTCCAAATTAACTTTGGAAACATCCTAACTCTGCTGAAGCATGATTTAGTTTTGGTTTTGTCTTTTTAACAAATAAAAGGCAACTTTTCCAGGCAAATGATAGACCCCTTATTTTCATTATGTTGAAGAAGTGGCTTTTCTGTTCCCTATGAATTTGACACCCAAGATCATTAGTGCTATTTTGCCCATGGAGTAAGTAGTACTTTGCTTAAAAGATTACTGGAAAAAGAAAAATCATAGTCATAGATTTAGACTTGGAAGATACCTTAAAAACCATCTAAACTCACCCCAGATTTTATAGATGAGGAAATTGAAACATGGGGAGGTTAAATTGTGTGGTCAAGGTTACGCAGTAAGTAAGCCTTGAACCAAGGCTTTTTTCAGTGCCAATCCTGGATGTATATAAGATTTCATTCATTCTTTCAAATAGATATTCAGTTCCTTCAAATAGATATTTCCAGGTCTGTTCTCAGCATTGTGCATAACACAAGGAAGCTTAAGACATGTTTTCTACTTTCCAGAAGTTTAAGATCTTGGAAAGAACTTTCACAATGAGGAAGAGTGTGAAAATGTAATTGTAGCTTTATAGAGTGTTATGCTAATTCAGAGAAAGGAGAATTCACTTCTGACAGTCTAGGTACAAAAGGGATACAGGAATTAAGCAAGGTTTCATGGAAGATGTAATATTAGCTTTTTAGATTTGGGGATTTAGATCTGGAAGGGACCTCAGAGGTAATCTAGCTCAGCTCCTTTTACACATGAGGAAACTGAGTCCCAGAAACATTGAAGTGATATACCAAGCCCACACAGAATCTATAGGACAGAACCCAAGTTGTTATGATTCCACAGCCTCACAGTTTCACATCTGCATGAAAGGGAAGCCATCTGCTAAAACACTTTTATCCTAATATGATATGGTGTTTATAATGAAACCTGAATTGCAAATGAATTCACAAAGATACAAGTTACTACATATTTTCCCCTCCTTTTATATCAAAACAATACTTTCATAGTTTCTGTATATAGGAATTTTTTTAAACACCTATAGTTTAGATCTAGTTAAAAGTATGTATAGTTTGATGAACTTGCAAAGTTAAAACATGTAGTAGATTGAGATCTTTTTCATTAGAATCTCTAGAATCAGAGTATTTTCTTCATAAAGACATAACATCTATCATAGTATGATTATACATATTTACTATATTACATATACTAGACTGTAAGCTCCTCAAGGGCAGGAGACATTTTTTTTCCTCAAAGCTTGCATTTAGTAAGACTATAATTAAATTTGATTGGATTGAACTGAATCTAGGACCTTAAGAGGACATTTCAAAATACTGAGAAATCTTAATACATGCTTGTGAGAAAGGTGAGATATTGCTATTTGGTTACAGAATTGAGGAAAGGATTAATGGAGATATCTTGTTCTATTGGATACAATTAATTCCTAGGTTGTAAGTTACTCCAGGACAAACTGGTTCTTGCTATTTGTCATTAGTTCATTGCCATAGCATAGTGAATCCTCAATGTCTTAAGATATGAGGAACTGAAGAAACCATATTCTTCATTTTATTCAGTCTCTAATGATGCAGTTTTCCCTGGAAAAGAAATCATATTCATTTCAAGTGAATTAAAGCTCAGTTGATTTTTTTTGTTCCTGTTTTTAAAGCTTCTCAATTGATTTCCCACCTAGCCTTAATGAAACACCTAACCTGCCAGTTTTCTTTTGAAGATATCTCAAGAGACAGTATGGAACCTCCACAGGAGCTGCTTTCTCCCTTAGTGAGATTCTCAGAAACTGTTGTGTCCTGCTCCCATAGCATGGATATAGTCTCCCAAAACAGACAAGTCTATGGCCAAAAGAATCCTTGATGTGGATCTAAAAACCCAAAGTCACCAACCTCTCAAATTGTAGTATTCTTATTGAAAATTGTCTTGTTGAAATTTGAACTTAGCTGTTAATTGCCAAGTTTTACCTAACAGCTTTTACAAGTAGGTAAAATAAGATTTGTCATCAGCAATATTTCTATGTGGATGCCCTTGTATATTAAACTCTATATATGAGACTTTTCTGGCCTCACAAGTCATCACATAATATCGTGCCTAATTTCAGCAGCATTGAAACAAATGAGCTATAGTCGGAGAGAGCAGCACTCAGAGGCTGGTCAAATTTGTGGAATTGTTGCTGAATCATAAAATAAACCATGTTTATTTTGGAGGGTGTATGTATTGATTTTGAGCCTATGTAAACCACAAATTTATCTGGGCTGGATGAATATAAGGGCAGATGCCACCACCTTTTCCCCCCAAAACAACCATGCAAAGACCTGTTGGCAGAGACACACTTAAAGCAAGACTCCTTTCTGTGGTTTGCTTTCTATTACCACTATCCCTCAATGATCACAAGATATGAGATCACTCTACTACAAGTTTCCTACAGGGATCTCCAAAAAGCAGATAAAAATTTGGAAACATCAGATATTTTTACTTCTAGTTTTTGAGGAGTATAAGAGGATACAGGAGTAAAAAAGAGGTAACAGGATTCTTGGAGACAGCAAGCTTTTCTCAGTGTGTGTGTGTGTGTGTGTGTGTGTGTGTGTGTGTGTGTGTGTGT